>JAMWET010003713.1:100000-654093 GCA_024036415.1 Prochilodus magdalenae | reverse complement strand
TTAGTTTTCACCTTGTTTCGATTGTTGTTATTTTTCTGCTTGCGTTGGTTTTGGTTTCTGACTTGGATTCTTTTTTCTGTTTCTGTTTCCTCTTCTTTCTTCTGTCTATCTTTCTTCTGGCGTGATGAATCTGCAGAAGTACAACCATGTCTATCCTCATTCCTCAGAAGAGTGGTCTACTTCTATCTATACATCTGACACTGTCTCTCTCAGCCCCAAAGCTCGACCGCGCTACTGACTCTACTAGGAGTACTACTTTCTTACCTCTCTCCTAAACTTTGACATGCCTCTACTTTAAGGAGGTTGAGCTCCTGTCATCTAACCTCTAGCGTTCTATGTGCCCTCAATTTTACAAGGTACAATGTTTTTTCCTCAGGCAGCCCAAGCTACCGTACTTCATGTCTGATTCTGTTGTCAGTCGTGCAGGAAGCTGTTTTTGCTCAGGCTCGTTCTCTGCTTGAGCTTCCTCTACAAGTGAGGAGGAAGTACTAACTCCAGTGCATATACTTAATCCACATAGTCATCTTCCTAGAATCAGGCAAGGACAAATGTGTTTATTCAGCTATTGTACAAAAATCTCGAGAATAATTGGCCATTGACAAAACTCTATTTTGACCATTAAAAGGCGGAGGATAACAAATGAAGGAAGTAATTTGGTCTTGATGCTTCATGAGCTGCGCGCCTCGGGGGGGGGGGGGGGGGCAAAGCCGAGATGGCTGCACCTGAAGGAACGGGTGAATGGCACAAGGGGGCTCTGACTAGTAAAGGTGAAAAGAGGGAGACGGCGGGCAAACATCGCGGATATGTGGTGGGTGCGGAGTGATAGCGATGTGGATGTGTGTGGTGTGGAAAGTAAGGAGGGGGGTGGGTTGTGTAGCTGCGGGGGGAAGAAGTATGTGAGTGTAGGATGACTTTTGAGAGCGGTTTTGGGAGTGAAATTGGGGGGATGGCCGGGGAAGTGTGAAAGCGTCGTGGTACGGTCTGGGTGCATGTAGGCGTGCGTGGTGCAGCCGTCTGCCAATGGTGCATGCACTAAACAGAGGCTCATGGAGACACACTGCTCGCTGGAGGTCTTATGGTGGCTGTTGGGTCAGTCGTACAGGATACAGCCCGTCCTGCTTACTCACATGGGCCGACCACAATGTAGCCTACCCACCAAGTTTCACTCACTGTTGGTTGTTCCTACATTGTGCAGCTATTTTTTGGTGTTTTTTTTTTTTTTTTTTTTAAAGATGAGTAACAACAAACAACAACAAACAAATAAACAAATAAATAACTTCACTCACTTCTACAGTGTAACAGTATTTACGGAATGTTTGCTAGATCAAGTAACAGAGTGGGTTGGGTTGGTTCTAAGAGTCTGTTTCTAGAGTCAAAACTGTTCACAGTGTGGTGAATGGAACAGACGTCCCACCCCTAAAGGAGCTCCCTCCAGAACTCACTACAGCTACAGTTAGGATGCCCAAGACGTTTATCTTCGCAGGTTTTTCCAGATTTTTCCCCATCAGCAACATTCCAATCGATAAACTCAGATGATGGGTGAAGGTTCCCGTGGTTTCCGATGAGAAATACAGGTAATGTCTGTACGTGTAGTTCTAGAATGGTGGACCCCTGTAAAGTGGTCACCGACCACCACTAAAGGACATCTGAACCATCTCACCCCAAGCCTCCGTCCCCGACTACTCAGTCTCACTCTGTTAAAGTCGGTGGAGTTCCTGTTAGGTCTGCTGTACGGAATAGCCCCCAGGATCTCGGAGGCGGCTTGCGTCGTCATAGTTCAGATTCGAGCGAAGCCGCCAAACCACAACACAGGGCGGTCGCGAGTCGTGTTATTTCGCCTCCGGGCAAACAAATAATTAGCTGCATTGTACTGGTGGCTCACACTCGGACGGGGACATAACTCTGACCGGGCCTGCACGTGGCAGTGACATGCTACTGCACAATACGTCTTGTCCAGAGTACATGTGCTAGAACCGTGATGCTTTCAAGTGGGGGTGTCCACTGTTTTTTCTCAAAAAACACCAGTTCATGTCGGTCTGTGATGTGTCCTGAGTGCTAAGGACACGGTGAACACAGTCAGATACAATGGAACTGTTAGAACAATACAGGGTGCACTGATGGGGCCTACATCCAGAAACTGGTCTCAGTACATGCCAAACTCCATCAGAGTTGGTTTCTGTTACTGGTGCTTGTGGAGGCGTTACATGCTTCATAATACGTCTACGTTACAATCACATGACCATTGATATTTAAACTCACAAGGAACACATTTGTTTGTCTGTACTGTCTGTATTAGGGCCTGCTCTTTAGAAAGTTGACTAGTCCAATTGGGTCAGTCAGAGACGCTTTAAGTTGTACTGAGAACAGTGACGATTTTTTTTCTCTCGTAAATCAACTAACTTACAAAAATGCCCGGAACTGTAAGAATGTTAAAGACTGTTAATATTATTAAGGGGAATATAAATAATATAAGGTCTAGCTGGCTGTGACGAATGCCTCTAAACTAATCCAACCGGGGGGTTTTGACGACGTGGGGCTGTAGGCGGTTCACCGCTGCAGGAAGCTAAGCTGTGAAGCTGAGAACACGGGGGGGAATGATGTCTCAGAGAAAGTCTGGTGGAAGAGAATCCGATACAAATGAAACCGAATTCTGCTCTCTCATTTAGTCAGGATCAATGCCAACAGTGCTCCCAAACGAGGGAGCTGACTTTCTGACTTTCCGCATTTAGACCTAACGGCTGGTTGTTTTATTATAACTCCATTATTTTAGAACCGAAATTACACAGATATTTATATTTATTTCATCTACAGCTGAGATTATCTTTATTTAAGATCAGTACAGTCAAGTAATACGCCTGCTGATAAACGAGAATAATTATTTCCAGCTCGGAGGAATCATAATAAACGTTTCAGGTCTACCATTCTCCTTTTTCATCTATAAATAATGTACAAATATGGACTAATCTGGTTTTATTTAGGGTCCTTTATTTATGAGAGCTGAAAAAAACGAAGGGTCCTCCTACTGAAGAAGCTGTTAGAAGGAAATTAAATAGACGGGCCCGTCATAAATACCACGCCTGCTGCCTGACGGCTGTGTCCCTGTATTTAAATCAGGGCTCCAGTTCAGATCGAATCCATCATATCCCGCGCCTCTTTTATTCTCAGAAGTATGATCCTGTGACTCATGGCTGTCGCTTCTCTAAATGAGGAGGATCAGCCTCTGAACCGTGTGCCGTGACTGTCTGTGATTACTGTGTGATTACTAGATGGTACCTGTAGATCTGTCAACAATGAACCTAAATAGTCCGAATCGTCAGCCAGGAGAGGAAACAGAGGTTTAATATGAGGGGGCGGGAGCTAAACTAGCTGTAGGCTATACAGGCAGTGTATAAAGCTGTGTTGGTTCCTGGTGACATCACAGATGCCTTGTTCATGCTCTAGTTAGGAGTGAGGTCGTAAGCTGGTACCTCGGCGTGAGGAGTGATGGCTGAACGTCGGTGTAGAGCGTACACAATGAACTGGCACTTGTGTTTCACCAGATATGTGTGTATTGTGTGCCCTCCAAGATTGTGTAATGATGTGTGTACACCTGTGCGGGCGTGTTTCGGTGTGTTTTGCAGCTCCTGGATTGGTCCCGCTGCCCGTGCCCACTTGTTGATGGTGGGCTGGCACGGAGGAACAGGGTAAGCACAGGTTTCCGTTCTCTGGCAGCCCTGCTGCGTCTGGGGCCAGCCAGGCCGGATCCGCGAGCCCCTCCAGCCTTGAGGTCGTCGTCCGAGCCGTAAGCGCTGGGTGCTGAGGGTAGAGGTGCTGGGTCTGGCTGCCGTGGTGGTACTGGGATTGACACGCGCCGGTTCCAGGCGATCTCCCGGCTAGCCCGTGAAGGCTGCGCGCTCCCTCCGAGGTTGTTCAGCACAGTGCCGCTCGGCCCGGTCCTTCAGAGATGTAGCCGGGTGGATGAGGGGCGTAATAACGAACAGCAGCTATCCTGCTCTCCTCACATGTGCCTGGCCGAACTCGATGGTGTGGGTCAGATTTTGGTCAGTACAGCCGCTGTACTCCGCCCTTTGCCTCCCATTGCCCGGCTTGAAGGAGTCGGCGGTTGGTCAGAACCAGGGAAAGTCAGAGCGCTGCCTTCGGCTCACCTGCCACTGTCTGATTACAACCTGAAGAGAAAGAAGGAAGGAAAGAGCTGAGAAGGTCACTATGAATTATTCAGCATGCCACTATTATTTTTTCGTAATCCCCTATGAATTATTCAGGCATCGACTATGCAATTATTCAGTATCCCAACTATAATTATTCAGTCTCCCCTATGAATTAGTCAGTGTCACTATGAATTATTCATTATCCACCTATGAATTTAATTCAGTATCTACTATGATTATTCAGCATCCCTATGAATTATGCAGCAGCCCTATGATTATTCAGCATGCACTATGATTATTCGCATCCACTATAGTTATTCAGCATCCACTTGATTTTTCAGCATCCACTATGAAAATTTTCAGCATCCACTATGAAATTTATATCAGCATCTCCCACTATGAATTCTTCGGCATCCCTATGAATTTTCACATCCCTATGAATTTTTCAGCATCCACTATGAGAATATCAGCATCCATATTAATTATTCAGTATCCACTATGATTTAGTCGTTCTACTATAATTATGTCAGCTCCACTAGAATTATTCAGTATCCCTATGATTATTCCAGCGCCACTATTATTAATTCGACATCCCTATGAATTATTCAGTATCCCTATTAATTATTCGCACCACTATGATTATTCAGTATCCCCTATAATTTTCAGCTCCACTAGAATATATTTCAGCATTCCACTAATGAATTTTCAGCATCACACTATGAATATTCAGCTCCCTATGATTATTCAGTATCTGTCTACTAGAAATTTTCACATCGCTATACATTATTCAGTATCCCTATGATGTCTTCAGCATCCACTATGAATTATTCAGTATTCTACTATGAATTATTCAGCCATCACTATGATTTTCAGCACCCTATTGCAACTATGTGTTTGTCGGGAACTAATGATTGACCCACTTCAGACCTTTAGAGCGTATTACAAAGCTCAGGAGTTTCTATTCTAACCCCCCCCACAAGCTATCCCATAGCAACTATAAAGGGCCGTATGGAGACACAGTGACGGTTGCTAAACATCGTAGCTCCCAGAACCGTTCCACATGCCGATCCATTATCCTGACCAACCATGGACATATCTGGACACACAACTGCCCCTGGGGCAGCACCAGTCAGTTTTAAAGGATTCAGCGGTATAAGGAATCAAATTCCCTACATCCATCTGACGCATCAGATTCGTAGATTACGTTCTGAAAACACAGCTGCTCTGGACTCGCGATGGGTGACTTCTGGATTCACCGCGGGGTTTTAACCTGCTGACTGTTTGTCGACAGCCGAACCGTTTCCTGAATGTTCAACTCGTATCAAAACCACAACTCACATCACTTGCCACTATAACAGGAACAGAACGGACTCGATAAGCACCACAGGGGAGCCAATATGGCTGGCTCCAGCAGTGACAGGGAAGGGTCATGCCTTTCATTTCTCCTAACTCACGCCACAGTCGATTTGTCTATGGCATTACGCAGCGCCGAGCAGGGACGCTATAATCATATCTGCAGCGCGTGAACCTATTGTGGCATTCTCAGAACACGCTCAGCCTTTACCGCTTCAGCAGGCTATAACATACTCATGGTCCGAGGACACTGTGGTGGACAAAGCACCTCCACAAATAGTACTGCTTGGAGAACCGGAACAACGACAGCACCAAACTTGGTTGTACTGATTGGGGCTGTGATTGTTCGTTTTTTCTGATAAATGGTATATCAGTCATAATCATGTGAACATACACTCACATCCACTACACAGGCCGCAGTTTACCGTTCTCAACATAAAACCATGACCTTGGCACCCCCTGGCCATATTTCAGATGTTTCGTCATCATCCAGTTATGTTTACAAGCGAGTATACAGGTAAGGCATAAGAAATAAAAATTGAGTTGTGTTAAATTATTAAATATACAAACCATAAATAATAAGCCCCTCCGACTAATACCAAAAGTCCTCTATGACTGAAACTTCTAATAGGTGTATCCCTCCACCAGCACCAATAACCGCTGGGACTCTTAGGATTTGCCATTCTGGACAAGTTTTCTGGATGTATCACACATCATTGTTCAATCTACACTCATCCACATCTAAGAACTGGTCGCCTGGTCCGATGTAGTTGAGCCCTTTCCTCCCTGGCACAGTTCCGAGGAAATTCCCTGTAGAACTGGATTGTAAAAATCCACTGCTGGGAGACCCTTATAGCCGTTGACGCTTCCAATAACCTTCGTTCAGCCGCTACTTCCTTCACACTATGGTCTTTGGCCATACGCCCCCATGCAGGTCACGATTCCTTCCTTTTTAAAAGCCTCATTACATCTGCTCTGTACCATTTTTCCACTACTGTTACGAGACACTTTCCCTAGGGCACTTATATAGACAAGCCTCCTCTTCAACTTTCGCGCACTAGGGTGTAATGCGTATTTCTTTGTAATAATCTATGGTCCTTCCTAAAGACCTGGACATGACGTTCAGCCAGGGAGCTTTACAGTTCAGTGGATAACAGACTGTGTCGGGTCTTAGAAGCTGGTTTTAGCACATCTCCTGCTATTCCTCTTCATCTCTCCCACCTATCCAAAAATCGCCAAATCACATTCGTGATCACGCTGGGGGGTCTGACTCTGGGTGTGGGTGTGCAGTTTTCAGTTCTGTTCCCGAGGATCTTACACCCCCCCTATGCTGTCTTTTGGATGTGCTGCCAGTCTCAACAACAACGCTCTTCATACTCGAGGTGCTTCTTCTTGAAAACTCGATTATACAGTAATACAGACATTAATCAAACAAATAAAAAGCCCATTCTTTCAGAGACCCACGGAGGTGAATGGCTCTGAGAGTTGGATGTCTCGGTGTAAACTGCAGAACTCACTGTTTTAAAAACCGAACTTGGCTCTTTGACTTGTGAGGCGCGCGTGTACGGTGATCTGCATGGTGAGGGGTGGAACTGTATGTAGTATGTAGGTGTGCGTTGTATGAGATTTTTGGTCTTGGCGTAGTTTCGGAGTGTTATAGTCGGGCAGGATGATTTTTTTGAAGGGATGAGAACTGCGCCTGATGTGTCCTGATTCTTTGGTTATGAAGTGTTTAGAGAGGCATATCCTCAATTTTTAGTATACACACTCTTCACCCCATATGATACGCACGCGAACACCGAGCACACACTCATTTCAGCTTGTCACCTCACCTACACACGTCGACAACGTGCACCTCTACACACAACACACATCACTTCAACTACACACTTCTCACCCTTACACACACATCACTCACTCACGAAACTAGCTTTAGCGCACACACAACATCACACATCCACTCACCTACAACTTGTCTCCGCATACACACTCACACGTTATATCACACATGATACACGTCGCACGTTTGATAACCACACCGTATATACACACACACCTCGCCACACACACATATATTCACACTGCCGCATATCACCACACCTACCCCACACTCGTATATACCGACACTTACACACACACCCTGCGACTTTGTCAACTATACCAACTAACAGCTCTGTCTCTCACACATCCCTACACACACTCCTTCTTTTACATATCTACACACTCACTGCACAGCATCACTCTCTCTGCTTCTTTTGACTACAGAACACATCCACTACTCGGTTGTCGCCCACAACACACACTTACGCACGATCATCGACCTCGCACACACACTTCTCCATCCGCATCATAAGCACACACGTTCATCAAACACTCTCTTGACATCTCCCTCTACCCATCGTTCCCCTCTATCCCGTCAAACGACGACACTCTCACTGAACTCACAACTCACACACTCTCCCATACACCGAACTACACTTAGTCTTTCCAATATCCATGCCACCTACATACAGACCCGTGCGTCACTACACATTCACAGCACACACACCCTTATCCCAATGTCTCACCATTCAGGTTTGTCTCAGACCTGAGGGACGACGGTGCCAGCCGATTAGAATGTTCCTCCGGGAACGCCTTTTGTCTTGTGAACTTTCCATTTTTATAGTCTCGTCCGCCACGTTGGTGGCTCCTAATGCGGCGCGTGTTATGCAACAGGACTCCATTCACTCTAACAATGGGTGTAAATCCGACCTTCCATGTGGGCGGTCCACTTCTGCAGGGCTTCAGAAACAGTTCCAAAATCTCAATTATCAAGCGCCGATGTTCCTGATACATAAGGTGCAGCTTGATTCGGTACTCAGTGTCTCAGCAGTCGTTAGCTTGTACTGTTCATAAATTTCTATCGTTTTGGTTATAAGTCAGTATTAAGATGCACATATACAACGCGACCATGTCTAGGAGGGTTAGAAGGGCAGTCAAGGAGTGTTTTCATACACTATATGGACAATATATAACGGGAACCCACCTACCAGAAGGACAGTACAAGTCTGTCGCCTTTGACCATCAATGGGGTGCAACATCCTACCAGTCATTTCTACATGCCAGTTTAGTTATTTCCTCACGTTCGCTTATTGACTAGTTCCTACCCACGATCATATGTTGTGGTAGGGCTGGCGTAAGTAGATTTCAGATCATGTAAATTGCACAGGAAGTAGGTATCCGTCGTGCGGGGATACGTGTGAGCGATGCTCGTAACCACTTTTTACTTGCAAACGTGTGTGAATCACAGCTCATTATGCAATGGTACTTGGTTGCAGGCGTATTTCTCAATAGTAGCCCAAACATTAACCACCATCAATTCAGATAGCACTTTAGAGTTATGCAACAGCAACCTCTGTGATAGTTCTGAGTCACGATATTGACTGCCGAATATAAACGACTTCAGAATTTCACTGTAGCTTCGTCCTATAGTGACGTCCCGATTAGACTTCTGTGCCAAATACCAATTTTTATGAACATCAAGGTTTCTTCCATTTCTTTCCGATTAACCACTCCGGACTACCTCTGGAAAGTATTCCCTTTGTGGTATGTGTTATTTAGTTGTTGATTTGTGGACCGGACGGCTTCTACCGGACACACGGACACACGGCCATCACACATCCGCCTTCAAATCTGTGCAGCGCGTCTATTGCGTTGAATCAGTGAGTGATCTGTGCGCCGATGAGTAGTAGAACAAGCCAACACGCTGTACTTGGACTATTTTTCGGCGCACGGGTTCAGTCAGTAGTGGTATGCCTAGATGGTTACAGGTATTACACACCCTAGCATTAACGAATGAGTGGCGACGTGCAAGGGTGTGGTACCAATTAAGCGCACTGGCTAGACCAATTACGCATTACGGCATCTAACCCCCCGGATGAGAGGCTGGCTAGCGAGTAAAATCACATTCCAGTTTGGATTATAGCTACAGTATTAACCCGCCTGTTCACGCTGGCGAAACAGTACAGTTGTTTTACTGCCATAGTATTTGGTGCCCGAAAAACTGTAATGTGTTTTTCTATGTGCTTCTTCTAATTGCCTTCTCTTATGTTTGTTCTGTCTTGAGAGTTTGTTAGATCATTTCATTTTTTTTGTGAGTACTTGTTGTAAAGTGAATATGATCGATTTAAGACAAAAAAAGAAGAGTGTCGAGGACGGTATAGAATATAACAGTTGGGTTTTTTCACACAAGTTAATCTTGTGTGTTTTTTAATCTACACCTTAACTGCTACATTTATCTATGTTATCATGCTTTGGTGGTCCAATTGACTTAAGACTTGGACGTTGTACTTTAGATCCTAAGACTCGTGACTTGGACGTTAGGACTTGTATTTTGTGACTTGTTTTCCTTTTCTGACTCACAGCCTTAAACTAATTATCCATCCCAGCTCTCATCACTATCTGCTCCCAAGTGAGGTGTCTTCACACGCAGTTTTTTGCCCAATGTCAAGCAGGTCCCGTCTGTGCCCCCGTTGCCACCCACCTGGGTACCAAACTAGGGGTCCTTTAGGAAACCCAGACATATATAAACCTTATAGTCCCTGAGTGTTGTCACAAAAGGGCTCCTCATTACTTTTATTATAATTCGAAAAAAAAATTCAGACTGATTCAGACTAAATTCCAAAAGCTAACGCGTGGTTATTCGCCATCCTTTACCAGCTCCACACCCGAAGGACTGCACAGAGGCCTGTTTCGTTCCCTCTTCTCTTCGCCTGGTGCCCTGTAACGTTGTGTGCTCTTAATTTGTGAAGCTGAGCGCTGAGCCAGGAGTTGTTAATTTCTGAAATCGCATGACAGTTAGCCGCACGCTAGAAACATTCAATCAGGCCTTTAGGCACAATTGGAGGCCTGAGGTGCTGCTTTTGCACACCACTGCTCCTCATAGCTTCATCTCAGACTTAGCTACACAGGGTCGGCGTTTAAAGGAAGCAGATATATATATCTAATTATTCATATATGAATTATTTAGAGCTTACCATGAATTACTGCCACACGTATTATGAGATTAGACTTAACTATGATTTCTGTAATCTACTATGAATTAGAGGATTCATGCATCCACTATGAATTATTCAGTATCCACTATGAATTATTCAGTATCCACTTGAATATTTCCAGATCCACTATGAATTCTTCAGAATCCACTATGAAATTATTCATATAAATCTAAGACTATGCCTTAATTCGAATCCCATCGGATGACCTATTTCAGATCCACTATGACTATTCAGATCTACTATGTAACTATTCCGTATCTACTAGAACTTTGATTCCGTATCTACTATGACTTATTCGTTCTACTATGATATTATTCATATCTACTAGCATTAGTCAGACATTCCACTATGAACTTATTCATGATCTATACTAGTGTGTAAGTTCAGCTCCTGTTGAAGTTGTCAACCCATCCACAAGGTTGAGTCGCTGGGCAGAGAGGATCGAGGGCCTAGTTCCTGAGCTCCATTATTCCCTGTGTGGAAAAAGACCTATATTCCCGAGAGTAACGTCAGTTCTGAACGTCGCCGTAAATCCTTGTCTATGAAGCGCGCTCCTGAGAGTTTACGTTGTTAAACTAGACAAGAAGAAGAGGCAGGAGCGCGCTTTCATGCGCGTCACTGCACACTGTGTGAGGCCCAAAAACCCTCATGAGTCGTCACACGAGTTTTATATGGAATATCCCCCAAGAGCATACGGTCATCCTGCGGGGTGCAAAGCTCTAATGAAGCCTTCTATCCCCCCACACGATAGAGACCACCACCGTAGAGAAACTTCCAGCTAAACGGCGGCTGCTAAAATTAGAGCGCTGAGTTTGGCTTGGCCGTTTCGCATTCCTTTTCCTCTCAGACTCAATCCTCTCGGCCATCATCTCTTCTCTCCACTCCTTCATTCCCACAGCTCACCGCTGCTACTCCTCTATTCTTCCCCTTCCCCTCTTTTTTTTTTCCCCTCGCTCCACCACCAATTCCCGTCGATCTCCCCCCGCCTCTCCTTCCTTGCTCAGATCCTCTCTGATTTCCCAGGTAGGACAATTTACGACGTGGCAGTTCAAACAAGCAAAAGGTCCTCCTCCGCACCGCACATCACTTCCTCGAGTTTCAGTATAGAACGAGGTGCGTAGAGATGTAACAGGCTCCAGCTGCACTAAATCTCACTGTGAAAGCTGCGATCAGAACTGACTCGCACATGGTACATAGACACACACATAAATAGTGAAAAGGTTGCAAGCGCGATGTGGCATTAATATCCCTTGATAAGGATGTTCGGTCGGGATGTCTAACTGGCAACTTGATTGTTCTGCAGAGGGGCAGATCGTGCAACTCCTATTTTATAGCTATTTTTTTTTACTTTTTTAGTGACTGGTACTAACCTGTGGTCAATGCCAGAACAAGGTACAATTCCAAATCACTTGTCAGAGGAACTGGAGTGATAGTGAGGTTCAGCCCATCGTCTATTTGGCACCTATTTGGAGCCTGTAGTCTGCTACCACATGGGGATTTGATAATTGTTCGGAATGCATTTTGGCTGTATAATTAGAAAAGAACAGAAACACGGTGTTGTCTTGAAAAAGACTTGTAAAAGTGTTTCACTGGAAAGTCCATGTATGTGTGAATCTGTGAAGGAGGTCCGAAGACCGACCTGTTACAAGTATAGTCATTTTTAACTGTCACAGGTGGGAACGAAATTTAAAACGTGCGTCAAATTTGCATTGGACGTAAAACGCTGAATTGGAGAAATATGACAACAAGTAAAATGAGGCTTTATTACAGGTCACCATTCTTTTGGCAGTGGTGGGTTATGTGATATACTAAAATTTCTAACACGCATCTTGAAGTGTTGTACATGCATCATTTATAACTGTGCAGCATTAATCTAAATACATTGCTCGTCCCTTTGCCAGTGCGCATCAGGCTGCGAGTTGTAAAGTCAATTCTTCAATGAAAGTAATTCTTGACTGCATGGATGTGTGGCAGTATTGAAATAAGACACAATTGCTTTATGCGATCTTCATGCAAGGACATGTCCATACGGTTAGTGTTGAGTATAAGTACTAGTATGTGTATTGATGGTTGTAGTGCAATCAAGGAAATTGGACTCTTGCTAATGTACAAAGATAGCCCAAAGGTGCTTAATTTGGGGTAATAAGAAGTATCGACATGTTGCAGGGTGCCAGCCAAAAATGTACCATGAATTGTGTCCTGCAAAGACAGTCTTTGGAATACTACAACTATTATCTTTAGCCCATTTTCTATTAGAATGTAAGATTTTCCAGTATGGAAATCCATTTTGGTATAAAAATGATAACAATAAGGATCGCACGCCATAGGAAGGGGGAAGAAGAAAGAAGTTAAAAAAACGCTCAAACAAGGGGTTTTAGACCTGACCAGCACACCTATGATATCCTTTTTATTGTCCTGGAAGAACCATGTTTGGGTAAAACTGGGTCCTTGGTAACCACATGTGATGTTAATGACAATAAAGTCTCCTTGAAATCCGTGAAATCCTTTATAAGCAAAGATATTGTCAATTATCAGGATCAACTTTAAAGGACTCCACATCCACAGGAATTCTTCTTTGAGAATTTAAATGAGTTCTGGATTGTGGGCTGAAGGTATTTTAGACCATTCTTCTTTACAAAACATCTCTAGTTCATTCAGGTTTGATGGTTTCCGAGCATGGACAGCTCTCCTTTAAGTGACAGCACAGATTTTCAATAATATTCAGGTCTGGGGAGCTTGTATTATGGGACCCGTTCGCAGAAGCGGTCCCCGTAACATTGTTCCGTCTACATGGGAATGACATTTAGTAGATTTTGTATGCAGCAGTTTTTATTGGTCATTGTCTTAGTACTGATGAGAAGATCCAACGCCCAAACCTGGCCGCAAGACTTGTCAGCTTTGTCACACTGATTCTAAGATCGCTGGACATTGGTCTCCAGAATCTGCTGATATTGATTGGAATTCCATGCGGTCCCTCAACTTTAACAAAGATTTCCAAGTCCGCTGTACTTGCCACAATTAGTCCAGCCCCACAAGCATGATATGGAACCACCACCAAATTTTACTGTAACTGCCCTGGTAGCACCGCTTACCAGGTGTTTTTTCTCATTGAAAGTGCTCTGTGGTTCTTTTTCCTTCCATGCATAACGGCCCTTGTGTATGCCCAAATAAACTCTATTTTAAATTTTTCATCAGTCCACAAGTGCACCTTTATCCAAAATGAAGCTGGCTGTCCAAAATGTGCTTTAGCATACCTCAAAAGCGGGCTCTGTTTGGTGATGTGGTCAGAGAAAAGAGTGGGCGGAGAAGGTTGGGAAAGGAAAATGGCTATTCCTCATGTATCACTCCCAACTACAGCTTATCTCCTTTTTGTGTAGTAAAGTGGCACAGAATAGTTGAACGATGCACACAGTGAATCCATTAGCCAGCAAGATCATGTTTGTAGGCTCTTTGTGGTCTGGTCTGTGGCCCGTTTGACTCTGACTGTTCTTCAACATCCTTCGCTCTCTGTTTATTATGAAGATTTTTCTTGATCCTGCCACTTTCGAAGCCTTTACTTGAACTGTGCCTGTGGTGCTGTTACATTTTTACTCACAATGTATTTCTCACCAGTGTGAGGACTTGAAAAGCGCTGTTAAAAATCTCTGAGATAGGTTTCTGTATCCTTCCCCTAAACCATAGACTAAGACGAAGTGTGAACAATATTTGTTTTTCAGGTCATTTGAAGGTTGTTTTGAGACTGAGACCCCATGCTGCGACTCTTCAGAGTAGAGATTGGACACAATAAGATGAGAGGAAAACACTTACAATTGCCCCCGCTTAAATACCCTTTCTCATAATTGGAGTCACCTATGTGTATGGCCCTGGTCCAAGGGTCACTGAACTTACCAAACCAAATTTGAGGTTCACTTCAATTAAGTTTCTAAAGGTTTTAGAAATCAATAAAATGACTAACAGTGGTCAAATTTAATGACACCTGCCTACTTTTGTTTATAAACCAATTATTGCACACAATTTCTGTTAAATCATTATAAACTTCCATTCACTGTCACTTCTCAAATATCACTGTGTTTTGTCCCCCCTATATGATATATTTTAAAACGCATTTTTTTTGTATCCGAAACAATCAACAATATGCTTTATATAAAGGTAAATCAGGAAAAATTAACAAGGCCTGCCCCCAAAAACTTAAACGCCCCACACCCACTGTATGGTTTGTGATTGCAACTGTATGTACATTCCTGTCCCTTACTATTAGTTGTGAGAAACAACTTTCTCTCAGTGTGATGAACAAACACACGCAAACTACTGAGGTAGGAGCTAAGAGCACAATCCTTTGGGTGGGAAAACCAAACTATTAGTACATTTTAAAAAAACAATGAACCATTACAGGGTTTTTTTTTTAAAACAAATATAGATTTTTAAAAAGCTGTTTATCTGGCTTTTTTGCTTTTTTTCTTTTTTTCTTTTCCTCCTTTTTTATTCTTATTATCTTTTCTAGCATGTGGTGCTAGCAATAGAAATCATGTGAATGCCTAAATGGATTCTGTTTGTGAATTTTTGTGTTATTTTCTTTCTTATGTTTTGTTTTAAGGGGAACTTATTGACATTACTGTCTGTAACTCAGACTGATATGTCAGCTGTCTGACAATATGTATATAGCGTGGGACAACGATATATGCAAAGCCTGTAAAACTGGCCAGCTGCACATGATGCTCAGCACTTTCATGATAACCAGTGTGTGGATAACAGCAACTGCTGGGGTATCAGCTAAATCTATACACTGATTTGCTCAATGGGATCTTAGCAGGATCTGCCAAATATCATTAACCAATGATATGTAGCACATCATGCAGATCTTCATTAGCATAAGCAAGTAAAAGGAAGAATTGTTTATCATTCAGATCTGCAGTATTTCACTTTTCTGAACAGGTGGCACTTTTACACAGCAGCCGCAGACTTTACCCTCAGTGACAGGCGCTTTACCCTCACAAAAGCTTTAAACATTACAGAAGTCTATTCTGTACACAATTCTACGACAAACTCCTTGAGAGAAGCAGCAAAATCTGGCCCTCATTTGTGTGCACATGCTGCTACTGAGTAAAAGTAACACAGCACTACTGATAAAGCAAAAAACTCTGTTTTTGTTTTTACATGGGAGTTTTTTGACCTTCCGAAGGAGAAACGTATTCAGACTGCGAAGTGAAGAACCTGCTGGGCGTTCATACTGTATTAAGGATATCACAAGCTGTTAAAAGGGATTTAAAGTTTCAACATTAGCAGTATATGTATATGCTGGTAATGCATGATGACTTGCTTTTGGATTCACAATAATACTTGTTATATTTAACATGGACTTTGCTGCATTGTTCCAGCAGTTAAATGTTATTGAGATTTGAAATGTTACTTTTTTTTGTGCTTATCTATCTATTTAAATCCGCCACTGCATTCTAAAGCCCTAGTTGACACATTTGAGCTGAATGGCATGATAAATATTATAATAAACTTTGGCAGGTCCTTTTTAAATCTCATGCAGAAAGTCTATATGAGCTCACTGGGCAAAAAAAAAGTGCCACCTTGCATGTTTAAGTTAGTAGTATCTTCAAGCACCTGTAGATGTCATTATACAAAGATGATGGGGCTGTACATATACATGTGGGATGTGTGATGGGATTCAGAGACTGAGAGAAGGTGGTACACAACAGTGAATGTCTCGTTCAATGTGTGGAGCATGGGTGAAAAATGGGCAAAGCATTTAAATTTTTATACTTTTATACTGTATTTGCATACTGTGAAGGAAGTAGCTTAATTTGCAGGTGTATGGAAGCATACGCTTATAAGCGTACTGGTCTAAAAATTTTCCACAGGAAATTCTCCTTAGAATTGTGGCATCCACCAAATCTGGCCGAACTGCCTAATTCTTTGACGCAAGAGTAGCTAAACATTGATGCAGCCTACATCCAGAAACTTGTCCTGTCTTTACCAAATCGAATCACAGCTGTTTTTTGTGCCCGTGATATAATTACACACTGTTAGATATGTTTCAGTCACAGTTAGCTAATTTTATTGTCCTGTGAGTTTATAGCATCAGCTTACATATCCACCGATGTTGTTATCAACAACTATTCAATTCAATTCAACCACAATGGGAAAAATGGGCTTATATCAGTCTATCAGATATATCTTCTTTTGCACTTTTTACTCAGCATCGCTTGTGCAACATGCTAACCATTGAGCACAGAACTGAAAGGAAAAACCACAGCTTGGGCATGCTGGGTAGCCAGACTCTGTGCTATTGTCAGGGGCAGTGACAGGGTCAAGACAGTCCCAGAGTCCCCACTTTCTCATTAACACAAGCCTAATGGGTGTCAGCAGGAGGAGGGGGGTGTTGACAGGGCGAGTGCGCAGCATTAGCCTCCCCTGGGTGTCCTAAAGCTCCTTGCTCACCGGGGAATAGGGCTTTAAGGCTGTCAGACGCTACCCCAGAGCACTATTTATACCACATGCAGGTTATATGAATGGACCAAGGCTCTCTACACGACTGCTGTGCGGAATATTAGAACAAATGATCGCTGAGGCACCATAGAAGTGGCTAAATGAATATCATGGTAGGAAATATTAGCATTAAATTAACATTCATTCTTCAAAGCTTAGAGCCATGTTTAAACCAAAGACAGGAATTTAGTTTCCTTGTATGTGTCTAGTGTTTTAGTTTTATGCCACTGGGTGATGTAGCTTAGCATTAAAATGTTTTACTGTATAGGCTAATTGACCTATGCAGGCTCCTCAAACAAGTGGTTGTAGCTGCTGTTATGAGGTTATAAAGCTCAGTAAACCACTAAAAAAACCCAACCTAATGAGAAATTGATGAACCTTAATTTAGAGAGTGTTGTTAATTATTCTGTGTGCTTCTGAAAGGTGGCACTATTATGCTCTATTATAGCATACTATCTTAATATGCTGTCTGAAACAAATAGCTACAACATCATAGTCTGGCATAGTAGCATTGCATTTTAACCTGGAAAGTCAGTGCATTCAGTGTAGTGAAGAGCATTAAGCCTAATCATTTTGTTGAATCTTTTTATTTCTATTTTATTTATTTCATTTTCATATTATCATCAGCAAGTACTGCAGCAATTCTCTATTTCAGGACTCTGGGGGTGAATATTCAACGGCTGTGTTGACAGCTGCTGTAAAATCTGAATCTCTAGATGAATCTCTGAATCAGCTACCTAGCTGCTTTCTTCACATAGCACTGTGGCACATGCAGAACAACTTTGCTACTGTACTACCAGGCCTGCTAACCTCTGTTAGCCGTGGGCCAGGGAATAATAGCACGGTGCATGCATGGGTTAACTAGCTCTTCATGGAGGTCCTCTAACTTAAGGTGTGAAGGGCATGTATTAAAGTCCTATTAAGGTTCCATTACGTTGGGGCACTGTTTGCAGCTGATGTGGGAGTGCATGCTACCTAGCCCTGCATTAGCTTGACACATAAAAAAGTGCTGACAAAATGGATTTTGATGTCAAGTATTTCTGTTTTTTAAGATAATAAATGTTTGTTAGGCTGTTTTGGTTCATTTATACAAGAACTTTTTTGTTAATAAGCCTGTATGCTGGTGGAGTGGTGTGTTTCCCAGGGTGGAGCAGAGGGCTGTGTTTTTAGCTGTTGGTGCTGTAGAGGCTGCTTTTCTTCTCACTGCGTTTGGTACTGTTTATAGCTAATTTAAAATAAAGCTGCACTATGGACTGTAACCTTGATTTTTTTAAGTTTCTTTTAAAACTCAGAATGGCTCAGCATTTTACACTTTACCTTTATTAGCCAGGTTTCCAATCAAACATTTGTAAGTGTTATGCACAGCTACTGAATGTCTGCAGAAAGAAAATGTGAATTAAGTTTACATCACTACATTCATGCAAAGAAAATGTAGGGTTTATGTAAGCTACCATCAAAATAAGCAAGACAGAAAGATTTAATCCAGTATTAGCTTTAGATAGAAAGATTTTTATGCCCCATTTGCCATAACTGTATGGCCATGTTGCTTGCAGCTCAGAGACAGTGGGCAGAACAAGCAATAGTCCAGCTAATGAGGGTTGAAATCTCTATACCCACCCAATGACAGCCACCGTTCACTTTCTATTCAAATTTACCATTGCACCTTAAATAGTGAAGGAAAGCTGCACCATATCAAGTGGAAACGGAAATTTAAATAAGAAGCCAACAAACCAGATAATTCAGGGAGCACATTGTGCAGAACCATTTGTCAAATAAGCTCAGGATTCAGCATTTCAGAATATAGAAAGCAACTCTCAAAAAATGTTATGTGACATTATTGGACCATCTGTAGGGATAATTGTGCCAACTGATAAGAGAATTTCCATAATGTGACATACGACGGCCACATGGAACATAGGGTAGTGGGAGAAACATTTGGTGTAAGCATTACATCAGCTCACGTTGTGTAAACGCAGAATGGCTAGCAATTAGTTGGAACAGAATGGAACCACTTACAGCTTGATATGTCATAGTATATTTGAAAAATGCTTTTCCATCAACAATTACCGCGTTGTGGCTTCAGCAATATTCTCTGACTAAATAAAGTTTAAAATTCTTGTTGCAATATTTGTGTGCATTTTTTGTGAGTTTTTTTCCGTTATCTATGGCTTTTCCATGAAGTTTTTGATCATATTTAAATACACGTTTCCTCATTGAAAAAAAAAAATGTTGCACCCAGAAGGAATCAACCAACAGCAATGACACTACTATCATAGCATGCTGTTAGCAGCAGTGGATACAAGAAGGCATGCTCTAGTGACATGAAGGATCTGAGAGACCTACACAAACCACAGAGAGGGAAAAAAAAAAAAATTAAAATTGATCACTTACTCAGTTAATACATATCAGAATAGTTAATACTCTAGAAACAAAAAGGGTAACATTTCTGGAACATTCAACAGAAAGCAGCCCAAATAGCTCTCCTAAAGTTTGGCACTTCAGGAACTGAACTAAAAGCCTTTGTAACGCTTCGGCCCGGATAATGCGGGAGAGCCCTCGAGGTAGCCATGAGGAGAGGAGTTAGCAGAAGCACTTGAGCCACACAGACGTTAGTGCGGGTACTCCAATATACTCGTTAATTCACGGTTACTAACTGAAATCAGTCTCCCGGCCACAACGGTCCACTTATACATAAGTTTGACTGTAGTTAAGCTTTAGCGTTACAGAGCATAAACAAATAAAAGACGAGAATGGTAGGAAACCCGCTAAACACCACCTCTCTTCCCCACTCTGCTCTCTTCTTCTGCAGAGGCCACACTGGGATATGCAAATACAATGTCCCTTTCTTAAAGGCACAGCATAAATTTGACTGTTACACCTTGCATAGCAGATTACCACTAAAATTATTAGGTATTGCCAAAGAAATTGATGAATTATGTTTTAATTTTTCAAGATGGGACCAGTGTTGTGAGAAAAAAGCCCACTCCAGGCCTTTGGAAAGTCTCACATATTGAAGACTAAGCCTTACCATTGCGTTCCAGATATGTTTTGAAAACAGCTATGGCAGATCAACAGAACTGCTGTACTGTAAAATATATACATCCATCTGTCTTTTTTAAGCTTCAAGATTCCAGGCTACAAGCTAGAAAGATCAATAGATGGTTCTATAAATTGCTGTTAGCTTAGTGCTAACACAGTGTGCCATTGGGGCACTAGCAGACAGTAGCATTATTGGAAAGTAAACAGAAATGTACTGCCTGAATTGAAGACCTAGCTTCAAAATACACATGCTTCACCACTGACTAACTAAGTGTGCTACTGTTTTTTAAGCTTGTCCAACCTCACAGGAGTTGCTCTGAAAGAATGCACTCGTGGGTGGAACATGGACAGGTCAATTATTTACATCACAACCCAAACACAGTAACACAAAATGGAGGGTAATCGTCATTGACTTGGAAATGCTACAGTGCATCTAGAGTCAATAGTGGAGGTCATGCCAAAGAGTGGAGCCGTCTTTGTGTCTCCCAGTATCACCTTACTGACCACAGGATTCTATTGATCAGCTCTACATCAGCATCTCATTCAAAAGAAAAAGTCAAGAAGGCATGCTTGTACATGACTGTTAACTGGCATGGATTTACTCAATTTAAAACAGGCTCTTCTCTTGGGAAGAAGAGAGTGAATTTGCTTTTTCTAAGGACTCGCCAAGAGCTGCAGACCTTTAAATTATACTATCTCCACTGGCTTCCTGTAAATCACCACATACAATCTGCTGCTCACCTACAAAGCTCTTATCAGTCATGCTCCTTCTTACCTGTCTGACCTTCCTCTCCCTTACAAACCTTCATGCTCTCTCAGGTCTTATACAGCTGGGCTACTCACCGTTTCTTCATCCAACCTGCTTGGCTTTGGTGACCAAGCATTTTCCAGATTCGTTCCTTGAATCCAGAACTCTCTCCCACTACTGGTCAAGCAGTCCAATTCACTCTCTGCATTTAAATCTAATCTTAAAACATATCTCTTCATACTTGCTTATAACCTGCCTCAAGGCTAAACAGCTCTTCAAAATGATAATACTCATATTGTCTATTTGTATGTTTGTTTGTATGTCTTTGTTGTTATTGATGCTCAGTTTTCTTGTTATATGATACCCATGCATTTTTATGTTGACTAACAGTTGTAAGCGACTTAGGGTTCTTGAAAAGAATAAAGGACTATAAAGTATCTAATAGTGTAACACCTCCATGATCACAAATAATAGCTTTGATTAAATGTGCCATTGACTGGACAAGTTTCTGTATGTAGGCCACATCAATATTCCGCCACTCTTGAATCCAAGAATTCTGTAGTTGCACCGGATTCAGTGGATGCCTTTCTTGCACAATTCTAAGGAGAATTTCTCGTAGAACGGGATTTTAGCCACTGCTGGTAGACCTGTATGACTGTAGCTTTCATACACCTGCACATTGAGCTACTTCCTTCCCACCATGGCCTTTGGCGCACCCAAATGCAGTCACTCCTTTTAGCCTTATATTAACATCTGCCACATTTTTCATAAACAGAACAAGATATTCACTGCACTGTATCACTTCTCAATCTATGAGAGGTATTTATAGCACCATTATACTTGTGCAACAAGCCTGAAGTTAAAACCACATTATACACTCAAGGTGAAACATTGTGGTTTTTATTCAGCATTCAGATTGTCCACTCATTGCCTTCAGAAATGTCAACATTCTGTTCAGGAGACTTGCTTTCAGCTTTCAAAGAAACCCCCTGGGATGATTTTCCACACCTCCACAGTTTGGAGGTTGGTTGGGGTGGCCATTCCAATGTTCTGGGAATACCAGCAGCTTTTTTCTTTGATTTGCAAATTTTCTTCTTTTTCTTTTCTCGGTAAGAGTTTCTTGACAGCTACACATCCTTTTAGTTTTTTTTCTCCCCGTGGAAGGATAGAGAGAAAACTTTTGAGCTTGATTTCTTCCTTCTCGCAAAGATGAAACCTGTTATCTGATGGTGACAGTTTTGGTGAGCTATCAGACTTTGCATGCTTGTTAGCAGTATGTCATTTTTTGTGGCTTATCCATTAACGTGGCATCAGCATTGTGAACATATCTAAAACTGGTTTCATATTTCTAAAAATAATAAACAGAGGAATATGACTTCTGCATTTAAGACATCTGTGAAGTGACACTAATGAACACATACAATAGGGGCAGTGAGCAGACTTGCCCGGAGTGGTGGGTAGGCCTATCCCAGGTGCCCGGGAAGGGCACTTCAGTCATGTCTTGTTGATTCACCAGGCTGGTTCACTAATGCCTAGTGCACAACTATATATAAACTAACAATTATATACTGTTCTGATTTAGTTATTAACTCTAGAAGCCAATATTCATTAGAACAGAAAGATGTTTTACTATACAAATCATTTTATCATGTGTTCAAAACATAACATGTGGTTTGAAATGTTCTGGGATCTGGACTAATGCAGATAGCAAGAAGAAATGAGGAGAGGTAATGTATGGACTCTAATGCAAACACGAGATAAGAAATTCATTGGACTATTTTCCAAACCATCAGTAGGGTTTTATTCTAGCTATAGCTAGACATCTCCTAAGGGAACAGCTGGATTTAAATACCATTTTCAATGCTTGACGGTGTCATAAAACATCAATTTTATTGAGAATAGATATTATGATAATGACATCGGTTTTCTTCCCAACAAAAAGGCTCCATAACATTATCATAACATTCTTTCCTCCATAGCTAAACATCTACATTTTTCATTGATTGTTCACCAAACATAAATCCTACTTACTCTCCAAAAGCAGAACTCACACATTTGCATTTGCCAAAGCTCGATACAGGATTGCACGTTTACTGGCAGGGCATCAGTCGATAAACGGTGGAAGTGGGCTAATCCATTGAGCGTTAATAAGGATTATTGTTGCGGCACTTTCTTCTGCAAAGTCCAATGCCCCTTCTCCGTGTAAGCACCCACCAGTCTTTACCAATCTCCTCCACTGACATTGATTGACTTTGTTTTCTGCTTTGCCGATGTAACAGGAGTGCTGCAAACATGCCTCCATCGCGTTTTTCCCTGCATTTGCATTTCTAAGAAGGACAGTGTAACCCAAGTGCTAAGAAGCCAAGGGAGATGACAAGACCCTCTTTATCAGCAGCCAGTTTGATGGTCTTGCAGTGGAATGGCTCACTAACCAATATAAGACAGATGCTGGAAGTGATGGGGAAATATTACCAAGCAGCAGAGACGGCCATTAACCCAAGCACTGTCTGATTTTGGGCTGATATGTCTGTTCCATTAATGACATGCCGGAAGCTCCAAGTCTTGATTACACAAGTATAATTTGGATAGTATGTGTTGTAGCCCATGTTATTACTGAATAATAATGCTGTAATAAGCCTATTCTTTAAAATAGTTTAACTAACAATCAATGGAAGTGGTAATAAATCCTATTTTGCTAGTTATTCATTGACATTATGATTGTGCATATTTTACATTCTACTACTGGTCTTCCTGACCAGTAAACACACAAAGATGGATACACACAAATTTGTATTGCATTCATTAATTTTTAAATGTAATTAAATATATAATAAATTAATTAAATATAATTAATTCTATTTTTTTTTCCCATAATTATAATTAATTAAAATAAATGTAAAAATATAGAATGTTCTTTTCCAATAAGGTATGGCTGGGCATGGTTTATTTCTGTTCTGTTTTTATGAAAGCCCATGTGCAATCCATTGTTGTTTGGAATTTTTACTTGGAAAACCATCAACACATACTTTTATCTAGAACTTTCCAAGAATATTTTTTATCTATTTACTGTACTTCAGAAGAAAACAATGTCCAGCCAACTCTGTGCTACTATACTAAATGACTTACTTATTTGATGATTAGCTATTCATGAGGGGGATGGCAATGGGTAAGTAGCTATCAAGTAGTCCATACTGAGAAAAGGAAATAGACTGGGAATTCCAGTCCAGACCTCAACATCACTGAATGTGTTGTGAATTATTTGGTTTGTGGAAAGCAGAAAATACAACCAACTACTATAAATAACCCTGTAGATTTCTTTGAAGAACTGAAAGTAAGTCTCTGAAATGGCCTACAATCCATGTATCAGGGCAGCCTCTTAATACAGTCTGAAAAGCAGAAATATTATGCATAGTGAGAATCCAATTCAGTTGAAGGTGCATGAGGGTCAATTAGAATAGGTCTCTGAGCATTATTTACACCTACTCAAAGATATGCTTTAAAGCATATCTATAATCAGACATTTATAATTGTTCTAATTGTTTATGGCTAAGTGATGATAATTTTCTTTATGTTATCTAAAGGAATGTGCCATTAATTAAGGACCAGTGCCTAAGGGTCAAGTTCTCAAGCCTACATAGCGTCGCTGTCCAAAGAAAAACAGGTATCTCCGAAATGGCACCTTTACAGGAGAGGCCAAAAACCTTATTTCATTTGAATGGAAGTCAATGGAACCGAACGTCTTTCCAAGCAGTTTTGGGCCATTTCTGTTGCTCCATTCTTCATAAAAATTTCCACACAGTGTAAACAGCAGCTCATATCATCAAATGAGGCATAAAAGTAAAAATCAACAAAAATGGAGATACATGTTTTTCACTGGACAGCGACAATAGTCGAAGTCTGTATCCTTTTGCTTACACAAATATTGCTTGACAATTTATGCTCTATCCAAGTTCTCAGAATTTAACATATTTAACCCTCACTCCAGACCTACAAGTACAAATGCATACAACTACCAAAAGAATAGTTGCACCCAAAAGGAAGTGTGGGATTGCAATGCTATTGGAAAGGAAGATAGAGATTACCAGGAACAATAAATGATGATACATTTACACTGATATGTATAATATTTACTGAGCTACACATACAGCAGTAGTGTCTCTCAGTATTGTGTCAGCCCTCCTTTGTCTCTGCACATAGTTGTAGAGGCTCCTAATGGTGTCCTGTAAAATCCATCACATGCAGATGAATATTCTCACACAGTTCTGCAGGTTTTGCAGTAGGGGTGGAGGTGAAGTAACACCAGGACTTCTGGATGTGTGACACATGACAATGAACTGTTCGTTACGGCGCTGACCACAGTGCTTCCGCACACGTGGATTTGTTGGTCGTCTCCACCATGATAAAAGCTGGACTCTTCACTGAAGATGACTCCATGACAGTCTGGCACAACACCATTGGAGTCCTTGGTGACATGATGTTAAGGGCAGCCGCTGTAAAGATGTACGTGCATGTAGTCCTGCATTGAGCAGTGGCTGCCAAAGGAGCTGGCACTAACTGGATGAATTATGGAAGGTATCACTGCTCGCTAAATGTCCACAATCATAACTGTTGAATTAGTCTGGTACAGTGATAAGACCCATCTTACTTATGTCACATGCATGTCAGAGCGGGGAACTTGAATCATTTGCTTGTCTCACAATGTTAAACCCTACCCACCAAGTTTCATTCCTGTTGGTTGATTCTGTGTGGGTCCAACTATTTGTGCAACTATGTTTTTTAATGATGACCATACATTTATATGTAAATGTAATGCTAAATTAAAGTTTAAAGAAAGAAAAACTTTTAAATAAACAACCCCTCTTTTTCTTTTCCATTCGTACTTGCTTTCTCACTTTTCTACTACACACAAGGTAAGAAAAAAAAAAGTATTCCGCATCATCATCTTTATGCTCACTCTACAATATGGTACAGTATAAAAGTAACACATTGTTTAAACAAGTTTATCTGTTTGGTCGTTTTTTTTTTTCAACCAATTGTTAAATAAAGCTCATCTGGCTTTTAGCTGACCATGACATTCTGGTACGACACCATCGTAGTCTTTGGTGACGCTGAAGTGGTGTTAGGGGCAGTTGTAGCGGTCTGCGTGCATGTAGTCCTGTATCGTGAAGCTGTCTGGCAATAGAGCTGGCAGTAAAAGGATGACAGTAATAAATGCTATGTGAGCTAAATCGCCTTTTATCATGCCGACATCACTGCCGATAACCATTAAGTAGACTTTTTACTAAGGGAAGTACATACTTAAACAAACTATACACATCTGTTTGATATACTACATTAATTAGCAAGAATCACTTGTGTTTTAAAAGGAAAAAAGCTTATTTATATCTTGTGAAAGTTGGGTTCCGGATTTCACTCGAATGTTCTCAGCCGTTACATGGATTTGTGAAATTTCATTACGAGCAAACCTGATTAAAGGATTAATTAACCTGGCCATGGATATTTGCATAACTACAGATTTTACTGTACGGGCAGGAGGTACGGTTTGGAAAGGGTTTGGTGGTATTTGAAATCCCAGGGTTATTTACTTTAATATTTGGCCCTGTCTGCACAAATAAGCAAATAAACACTCATAAATAAACACAGCAATTAAACACAGGTTTTTAAAACTATGCTTTTTGTAGACTTTTTTCTATGCTTCTTGTAAAAAACCTCCATTGTAGTGATTTTAGATTGTCACGCCGACTGGCTCTCTTCTCTTCCCCGATCTTCCAGACTCCATTTCCCATAATCCACCAACCAATGACGTCACTCTCACATGTCTGCCACTTCCCAATCACTTTCTGTTTTTGAGATGTGAATCACCAGAGTGCTGATTTCACCTGTTAGCCACTCTGGTTTTGACATTGTTCTGTTTTGCTGATTTACTTTTGTCTTTGCCCTTTTGGTACCTTAAGGTGCTGTTCCGAATGTTTTCCCTGGTTTGAGACGTTCGCCTGTTCCTTTACTCTGACCCTGTCTTGCCCTGCTGTTATGCCCGCCTTGATCTCGTTGCTGTTGTGGCTGATTACAAATCTGTTAACTAAACCTCGCCTTGATTTTAGTTTAGCGTTCTTCACAAAGAAAAAAATGTACAAGGCAGCAAAGCTGTGTTAGCGTAGTCGCTAGTGTGAATATTAGTATTACTACTATTTTTAGATCATTTAAACTAATTTACTTTGTTTTCAACAATCCCAGTCTAGACAAGGAAGGTTTCCTGATTTTTGGCTTAATGCTTTGCTTTATTATAAAAGTGAAGACATCAAACTTTAAAATAGCACTTATAGAATTATGCACTCCACTTAAAAACCTACATAATGTCTTTAAGATAACAGGAAACCTTTATAGTATTCAGTTGGGTGTGTCTAAACGTTTGACTGGTAATGCATATACATGCTTATTCTAAACTTAACGGCAAAAAAGTTTCAGAAAACTTGAGATAGGGATGCCCTGTTTACCTTTCCATTTAACAGCATTGAGTAATCATCTGGGAACTGATTATTACCTGCTGGTATAGAACACAATGTTTCTTGTTTCCAGATATCAAATTGAAAGGTGGATTTATCAACCCACAGAATATCTTTTTACTTCATATCCTTCCATCTCAGAAGACTTTCAGCCCAAAGAAGTCAGCAGCGATTCTGAATATTGTTAATACATGGCTTCCGCTTTGCGTGACTTGTACTGTGTTTACTGACAAGGCTTTTCAGCCTGCGGTTGTATTTATTACAGAACCATGTTGGTGTTAAATGCAGGGCTGTCTGGAGGACCAAAAGGTCACAGGCATCCTATATTGCTTTGATTGCAAAGAGATTTCTCTGAATTTTCAACTGGTAATGGTGAAATCGCCACATTCCGTTCAATCATGCATTGAGAACCTTGTTCATACACTGCTACTCTACTGTTCAGCAGGGGTAACTGAGCCTTTCATGAATACTTATTTTATAGCAACTTATGACATCACCTGTTATGTATTTTGGACACTAAAAACACTAAACACTACACATATATCACATAGTCTAATGATATTCTTTTTTTTTTCTCTTATTTGCAGATTTCACATACTTTTTTTTAAACATGCACCAAAAATGATGTTCCTCAGACAAAACATTAAATCACCTTGCATTTTTAGGTGGTAGTAATTATAGGCTCTTGCAAAAGATGAGGATTGAATGAGGATGATTGGGCTACAAATACCTGTGGGGTATGTGACAGGATTCGTAGATTGAGTAGAGGTGCTACAGTACAGTGAATGTCTTGCTCTATTTGTGGAAAATGAGTCCCAAGCAGATTTCAATGATTGGCTAAAAGGAGAGATTGCATTTAGACGTGCCAAAGACCATAGTGTAAAGTAGGTAACTGAATTTGCAGGGGTATGGTCATACGGGTCTACCAGCAATGGCAAAAATCAGAATCTGCAGGAAAATCTAATTAGAATTGTACCATTAAAGGCATCCCCCAAATCTGGCCCAACTGGGCAAATCTTTGATGCAACTTCAGATACATGCTACATGCCATATCCAATCACACCTGTTATTTGTGCCTCTGGAGGTATTACATGTTAATGGGTATGTTTCAGTCACAGATGACTATTTATTTATTGCAGGAAATAATGCAGTATCAGATATGGAGGCAAAGTACTACTGTCTGGAACAGGGCTAAATAATGCAATAAGATGGTAGGTGCAGGGAAAAGTGCGAGGAGAATAGATGAAAGTGCATGAAGGTCAAAAAAAGAACTCTGAGCATGATGTTTTTTTTTTTTTAATTATTGCAGTCCAGGCACACTGGAGGCTCGAGCAAAGCAGACTGTGGTCATGCTCAAGCGATCATGCTGCCCTTTTAGATTAAGCTATCAATTCTCCATTAAAAAGGCAAGTTTAAAAAGGCAGCCAGCATTAGTAATTGTATTGTTCTTCAGTCTTCCCTTTAACTTTAGACCTGTGTTTACGTGCAGAGTTTGGTGGTCTTCATCGAAATGCAGTAGCATCTAACCAGGTTGACCAACCGACAGCTATAGCCTTTTGCCCAGAGTGAGGCCTTTGCAAGATTAATACATGAACTTCCCTCATGACTAGCCATGTCAGGATCAAATGGACACTGAATGTGAGGCTTCCTGGGATGAAATGCATGAATAATGCAATATCTGTCTCTTTTTGTGTCTGAAGCTAGGCTAATTGCAGTGAGCCCTATGCGCTGTGAAATAGTGGTGGGGAGGCAACATGTATTAGCTGCTAAATTAATCTAACCAAGGAGAGAGCTCACATTCCATGCCAACCATGTTCCCTCAACAACAGCACTGAATTAATCAAGCCTAACTAGTCTCCTGCATCAAGGAAGGAAATAAAACCTCTTCTGTCCTCTTTTTAAGCTTAAACACCTGCTGTTCTTCTAATAGAGTCCACACGTCTAATAATAACAGTCTTACTCCCTGCACTGGACACACAGCACACTGTGAGTGTATTTGATTAACAGCTCCTACTGTGCCTTAAAATGTGACATTTTTTATTTTGGTATGTAAATACAATGTTATTTATGTAAATAGTGAGGTAAACCAGACGCATGCAGATCTAAAATGGGATTTTAGGCTTAATTTCAAAAGAACCAGGATATGGTTTAATAAAATGCACTAACCCAAAGTGAACAAAGGTTGCCTAAACAGACAGGGGGAAAGCCAGAAGGACAATTAATAAACTGTCCAGGTTCAAAATACTTTGTACAAAGAGTATAAAGAGAAGACTAAGTAGATAAACGAAAAGACAGACTAGGATTTGCACAAGTAGGCAAAAAGAAGACAACAAAAGAGGACTGCTCAGTAAATAACAGGAGTTGTCAATACTTCACAAAAAGACTTACAAAACAGAAGGGGTAACTGCACAAACGGGGTTAAGGATGAACAGGTGAGTGAAATAAAAGGGAATAATGAACAGGAAGAAAGTTGGATAGTGATTGGTGGATAATCGAATGACGTCACTTGAAAGTGAATCTTGGGAAGTGTAGTTCATATTAGTTCATATTATTATTATTATTATTATTACTACTTTACTGTGATATATAGTATATGTGCTAATTAAATTCTTTGTGCTTGCAATAGGATGTATTCAATTCCCATCATTACAATCTTAACATGTCAAATTACTCTTCACTTATTTGAATTACAAGCTAAACCTACTTTCTGCACACAGGGGCCAAACATGTAATTTGATGCGGGAAGAAGAGGATGTTTAAGTTTAGTGCCAGCTAAACCTGCCAATCTGAAATCCTCTACTCCTACAACAGCAATTACAAGGTGTGCCATGCTGCTGCATCCAAACAGCTCACATGTGCCTTTCAAATATGCTAGTTATCACCACACTACCTACTGTACCTTAATGCAATGGCAAATCTGGCACTGCGTTTTATGAGCCTGGTCTGACCATGTACGTAGTTTGTCCTTTTAGCTATGAGTGTGGGTGAAACATTGAACTTAGTAATCAGGAGTGGTGTCCGCATGTTTTTGGCCATATAGAGTACCAAAATGCGACCTGCTCTCTTTTAGTTAGACTAAACATCCATTAAGGTCATAATTTTAGCGTTTGCCTTTCTGTTTTTCTAAAAGGGGTATATGTGTCTAATAATGGCCAGTGTTATTGATTATTGAACATGGCCACTAGTTTGGATTAAACAAAAATCATCTATCCATGAGTTACACATTCAGCCTTTTATACACTTACTAATTTTCTAATTAACTCCATGTGTCCAAGAATGGTCAGCATTATTGAATTAGATGATCACTGGTATGGAGAAAACAGAAAACTGACCATTTGCATGCAACAGATTTACAGAGCCTTCCCACAGTAAATTCCATATTGCATATTTCAATACATGTGATAATAAATATGAAATATGAAGCTGATGCTAAATTAGCCTTGTTTGCTCTGAGATGTTCAGCTTATACCATACGGAGGACTATCACAAATAGGGAGACGTTCCCAATGTTGCCTTTGACCAGAGCACTGAGAACAACACCACTGGAGGAAAAATATTCAGAATCTGCATGCATTTATGAGAAACGCTTTGCAGTATGTTGTGTGTGTTATAACTGCAATTTTACAGTCACACAATAAGAGGATCAGTTGATGAGGTGCAGATCATATAGCATTGCTGTAATGAGCTCTGTAGGTGGTCTTTTATATAGAGGAAAGTCAGTGCTCATAAAAGACACTCTTATCTATGCCATTGTGCTGGGTTATATAATTCAAACATCCTGCCAGGCGATGAGACAGAAAATGTCCCCCTCAGTTCACTGAGGCATGAATGGACTTAGACGACCACAAAACTCAGCCTCTCTCTATCTCTCCCTTTCTCTCTCTCACTGTGTGTGTGTCTCTCTCTCTAGCACAGGCCTGAATGCATTTTAATAATAATGCAAACATGCTCGCTCTCACGTGGCTCGGCCCACTGCTCGGCTCCTTCTCGCTCAGCCTAAAAGCCACGGGTGAGTGATCACAGCTCCCAGTGTGAGTCAGTGGGCGCACGCAGAGCTTGACATGGCACCTTTGCCCCTGTGTTTCAACTGCTCAAGCGTTTTATTCCTCCAGAAGAGTCATTTGGGGAAGCAACATGCAGTACGTGCAAACACAGAGGTTTGTTTTACAGACAATTTCTTTCTGAAGTGATTAACGTTATATATATCTTGGACTCTTAGGTTGCCCCCAAAACTGCATACTTGCATGCTGGCACACTGGCACACTCACTAAGCCTTTTATTTGGAACATCTGCACAGCTACTCATACATGCAATTATCTGATCAGCCGTGTAGCCGTGAATGTTCACATCAACAATCAGAAGAAGTAAAAAAGTTTTGGCAGTGATTTTCACCATGCCATGAGTATTTCTGTAGATCGTTAATAACTACTGATCTCTTGGTATCTTGGCACGAATGAATAAATGAATGGCACGATGAATAAAAAGCATGCAATGAGCAACTAGTTCGGCAGAAGGAAACACCTTGTTGATGAGCAAGGTCACCTGGCAAGACTGGTTCAAGCTAGTAGGCTACAGTCACTCAGATATCCACTCAACAATTATGGTGAGCAGAAAAGTGTCTCGGAATGCAGAACCTCGAGGCTGGGGCTACAAAGACAGAAGACCACGTCCAGTTCCATGTCTGGCAGGAAAACAGAAAGGTGAGATGTTCACTAAACCTGGACAACTGAACACTGGAAAATGGTAGCCAACAGATGGTAGGGTCAAAATTTGGCACCAACAGCATGAATCCATGGGGTCCAACCTGCCTTGGGTCAGCAGTCCAGGCTGGTGGAGGTGGTGTAATGGTGTAGGCAATGTTGTCTTGGCACACTTTGATCCTTTCACTGAGCATGTATACATGCACTTAATAATTTATAATTGGATTTCTGCTGTTTAATTATTAATTCAAGTGGTCAGCATGCATAACGAGCACGCTGTTATATCTTAGATTGGATTAACAGCTAGAAATCTGATTAATAAATCTGATAAAAGGTGTAAGTGATTACGGTTTTACCACATGTACACCCTTACTCTTTTTTAGTATGTGCATGTAAGAAACAAAATGTGGTACCAGAAATGTCAAACAGCATGTAACACATCATGTGGATCTGGATCTGGCATCTGTTGCTTAATACTGACATGGCTATTAGTGCCAACAACATATCATTTTTGGTGATGTGGGAAGATTAGTATGGATAGTATATTTTTATTAATCATCCACTCAGATATGCTGCAAAAGAAGCTACCCCAAGTTCTTTGATAAAAATAATTCAGTTTAAATATGGGTGGATTACAACTGACATACTTGTATCATAGTACCTATTGTAAAGGTTATGTTCCTAAAGAACTACATGATTGCATTCTGGATCACTTCTGAATTGTTTACCACATATTCTTCTTCACAAAAAAGGGAATCTGTGTATGATTATTTCAATCTGCATATGTGCAATAGTCATCAAGTACCATCTGCAATGGTGGTGACAGATTTGTACAGCAGACCTCCTCTTTTCATGTAGCATGCAAACAATCACCCTTTTCTGTCACGTCTCTGCCTGCCCAAGCAATGAATAAAGTCAGCATAATTGTAGACGCCTTTCACATTGTGTTCTAGGTGTTTAAAATTCAAAACAAATTGAATGTATATAAAAGCTGTCATGTAATTCCTGTTTAGTATATTTATAATGCTTTTTGTACATTCACTGTGCAGATGAAAGCAATATTTTAGCAGTACTTTAATTTAATACATAAATTGCGTTCAGACACAAAAGGATTGATGACTGAAACAAACAGCAGAAAAATATCCAGGCTGTTTTTTATTTCCTGTGTGATGTTTATGTAGATACAGCTAAGCTAGCTCTCCAATTGTTTTAACTATCAGGAGCTGAAGGCACTAAAGTATTTCACTGAGAGTAAAGTCAACCAGTCGTATTTTCACAGGCTAAAAAATTAATAACCTTGTGTGTGCAGATGCCCTTGCAAAATATGAATTGGGTTATAAATACCTGTGAGGTGTGAGTGACGGGATTCGTAGATTGAGAAGAGGTGGGACAGTGCACTAAACCTCTCATTCCACATGTGGAAAATAGGTTTCAAAACAGATGTTAATGATTGGCTAATAGTAGTTATAGCATTTAAGCATGCCACAGGCTATAGTGTGATGGAGGTAGTCGAATTTGAGGGTGTATGGAAGCATATGGTCATACGGGTTTAATTTCAGTGGCAAAAATCCCAGTCTACAGGGAATTCCCCTCAGAATTGTGCCAGGGAAGGCATCCACCAAATCTGAACCAATTGCGCAATTCTTTAAAGCCACTCTAATGTGGCCTACATCCAGGAACTTGTCCAGTCCATGCCAAATCTAATCCCAGCTGCTATTTGGGCTCATGGATGTTTTGGTCACAGGTGGACATTTTTTTTCCAGTGAGCTTACAGTACTAACTGTGGTGCAAATACAAGCTCTGTGTGAGGGCTCTGAAAGATGCCAAAGAAAAGAACTACATTAATAAAACTCAGTTATCACCTAACTACTTAGTTTTGTGAATATGTATGTTATTTACATTTACATTTTTATTTACTTACTTATTTTAGGTATGTATGTACGTGTATATTATATTAATATATATTTTACATTTATGTTAAAACTATATTTTTCTGCCTTTGATTGCAAATTTGTACTAGGGTATCTCTGCCAGAGAGGATCCTTCCAAAGCATGGACGGAGTGTACAATAACTCACATCATTAGTAAACGTAACAATGAAGACACTAGTTACGCTAACATACCTAAGTATTGTCTCAAGGAATCACTTCAAGCTAACTGCTACTACTGTTTTTGCAATTGCAGGTTGGATTTCCCTCAACACGATATGCTACCGATTCATCAGGGTGAAGGCCAGTAGTTTCCTCACATTAAGTGCCACTGCATGACTTTAAACTGTCTTTAGCACATCTTATTGGACAGCTGAACATGCTTGGAGGAGAACACTAACTGCCAATTGTGCATCGTGCTAACTGACATCATGGACTTCCACGGATAGACTGCTATTGTGATGCTAGGGATCATCTGCCACTGATAAAACAGGAATGTGAGTTTTTAAGTCAACAATTACTTTAAGAAGGGAACAGCACCCCTAAACCCTTTTCCTCAACAGTTTACAGAGCTCTGCATGTCTTCGTTATTATGAAAATCCCTCTAAGCGCAATCTATTAATCTAGCTCATGGTCAAAAATAATGACCCACTGTCCTAGGTTGACAGAAATAGCTGTTATTCTCTGGGTTTATTCAAAACATAAGCCTTTCCGCAGTGGAGTAATCAGTATTCATGAATAGATTACTTTTCTCAAAGAAACTCGCGACTGGCCCCGAACGTCCTCGTTTAGCAAGCAGAGCGCGACTCTCTGTCACACTTTGGGGGGGGCTAAGCGTGGAAGTTGCACTCAAGCCTAATGAAGCTTCCTAATGGGGTCTCAGGTTGAGATGAAAGGAGACTGAACAGGGACCAGAGCTTTTGGTAAAAGAGGGATGGCAAAAAAAAGAAGAAGCAGAAGAAAAAAAATGAAGAGAAACATCTCCACTGCAGTCAAGTAGAAAATTGGAAGTTTAAGGATGGAGTCAAAGAAGACGGGTCATGGAAAGAGTGGAGTTGTTTACACTGGAAGGGAAAATGTTGCATTCAGGGAGACTGACAGAGACTCGGTTTGTGTATGAAAGATAAATGATTTTGAAAATGAAGCACAGCAGGGATCTGTTGTGGGCGTTTATGAGCACAGCACAGGAGGGGGGAGTGAGAGAGAGAGAGAGAGAGAGAGAGAGAGAGAGAGAGAGAGAGAGAGAAAGAAAAGATATGACTGGACTGGAAAAGAAATTCATCCTAAACACACAAAATGAGCGAGTGTGAGACAGGGAGAAGATAGACAGAGTATGGTTAAAAGGCAAACAACAACAACAGAAAAAGGCATTAAAAAGCATGTAATAATAATAACAATAATAACATAATGTTATTTATAAACGCCTTTCAAGACACCCAAGGACACTATGCTGTTTAAACCGGTTTTCTGAATGAGGAAATGGAGGTATAAGCACTGAGATATAGGCAAATAGTGTTCCAGAGTTTCTGGGACACTGAAACGCTAAAAGCCATATCTCCAAAATGCATAAATGAAGGGTACAACAGAAGGCAGGTGGGTTTTAGAGGACCAGAGAGAACATGAAAGTATACATCTGAATAAGAGCAGAAAAGTAAGGAGGTGCCAAGCCACCCAAACCATTCAAACCAAAAGTTGCATTTCAGGCTGTTTGTGAAACTGGACAGAGAGCCACTGTAAACATTTGAGAGTGGAAATTATATATTTCTATATTCTGGTACGTATACAAACCATAGCATCTGGGCATCTGGGCATACTGCAACTTGTACAGACTGCAGGCAGGAAGCCTATAAAGAAGAGTATTGCAGTAGTTAAGCCTAGGTGTAATAAAAGCATGGATAAGGGTCTATGAAAAACAAAACTGGGAAATGTTCTAATGATGAAATTATGTTGCTGTACTATTTTCAATGTAGCAATCAAACAACAGTGTGGAGGGACGAATAACACTAAGATTCCAAACCTGTGCAACAGAGAACTTATGGAAATCTTAGCCATTCAAATGATTTTGGCCTAATTAACACTGTAAACTTTGTCAGATGTTTACTGACATTTTCTAGCCGGCACTGTGGATGTAAGTCAATGTGTACAATAAAACATCTATACTGTCTATAATTGATCAAAACATTTAATTAGCAACTAATGCAGAAATTTACGCAGGTCCAAAGATTTGTACATGTTGGACCGTCTTACCCCCTGACATATTTAGGCCTTTATTCCATGCATGGTTCAAATGATCTTTTCCGGATAGTGTATTCATCTCAGAGTTATGTTATATACTGTATGACAATAATAATTACAGACCATTCACCAACCCTCATCATGAAGATCTATTACACTAGGTCCTAGCAGTGTTTTATATGTGTCTGTGAGAGAAGAAGTGGACTAAAAGTAGACCAAGATAAATGCTTACAGATAAGTAACATTTTACATATGTACATTTTATATATGTAAAATATACATAAAGCTGAAGCTGAATCATCTCCTTCAGGTGGTGGAATAAGCATTGGGTGCAGGTAAGAGAGAAGCACAGATTAAAAACACTCATCTCAGCTCTTCACATGCCATTTTCCTCTCCTACACAGAAATGTGCTCAGCTTTTGTCTCTGTGCAACTTAATATGCCTAAGCTGTAGGCATACTCCCTGGTGCTCTACATCCTACACTTAGGATATGATATTTTGCGGGGTAAAAGTCATCACTGCTTAAGTTTTAAAAGTGAAACTTTATCAGGTTCTTCTTGTGCTAGTTCACTTAAAAGCTTTAAGAGGAAACACTCAGATACTAATAAATATATTGGTTATTGAAAAAGTTACCAATTACCAATAGAGTAAGGCTCCACATTAACTCCTTATTAGTGTCACGCTTCCAGGTCTTCTTAGCTCCACCACTCCTCCGGACTCAACCTCCCAGAGTGCATCACCTGATGACACACACAGGCACACCTGGTGAAGTTTTGCCAAACCATCGTTTGCAATTCTGAGCATTCTTTCTATTATCTTGTTACTCCCGACTTTCACTTCCTTGTTATTCTGACTTTCGATCTCTTGTTTGACCCCACTGGCTTCGTTCTTTTGTACCTTCTGGCTCTTCGATCTCTTTTTGTACCTTCACCATTCTTGACCAGTCTCTCCCCTCTATATTCGGATTGCCTTGCTGACTGTTTATTCCGGTTCTGACTCCTCACCTGTACTCTGACTTGGATCTCACTCTCTCCCTCATGTTTGATCGTGTTTTGCTGCTCTGTGTAACTGCCCAATTGTTTAATAAAACTTGCTTGACTTTTAGCTCCGCGCACGTTGGTCTAAGTTCTTTGTCTGTGACAATTAGGCACTTACAATTCCAAAAACAGCAATGGTAAGGTTTAGTAAAGAAGTGTTTGATATTATAAAATAGCTAAATAAAACACACAAATGGCACAAACACAACTATTTATCTAAAAATAGTTAATGTTGGGAGCTAAGTTGGCTAGCTAACAAGCTGCTCTTACAACTGCAAGCAGGCAAATTAACTAAGAGCTTTCATGGTTGTTATTCTAAAATGACAAAATAGCAATGTAAAGATAAAGTAAGGCAACATCTGGTATACTGGTATTGTGGTGATCTTTAGCTGGTCGTCCAGCATTGTCATGTTTGTTGACCAGGGGACGGGATCATGTAGCCGTCTGCCACTAGCTTCAACATGGTCACTCATGGAGGGCATCTGTACTCACTAAATGTCCACAATCGTGGCAGTCAGGTACAGCGCTAAGGCCTGTTCTTGTTTATGTCACCTTCACTTCCGAGTGAGAAACTTCTATGTATCTTCAATTGCTGCTGACCAGCAACCAAAACCTTTCATATTCTGATGATGCTGGCCTCCAGTCATGCTGCTGCATAGGCTTGGAAACGAGATGTCATACCACAGTGTGTTATGGGTGTTCCACCATTTTGGAAGGGTCTTATTTTTCAGTCTGCTCTCTGTAATTTTGGCTGATCTGTAGCTTATGGTCTCACTAACTATGTTTCAGAGATGACCAGCATGTGGATCTGCATGACTACCAAAGTAGTTCATGATTGAATTGAGATACCCAGACACAGCTCTGGTTAAAACAGCATGTATGAAGCATCGCAGTCAGCGTGCAGTCAAACATTATGCTCATTTTACTGAAGGTTATTTTATTGTAGCTGAGTGAAATATGATGGTAAATGGGGTACATCTGCAGGAGCCTGAGAGAAAGGATCATTTGTAAACTGTTTATTGGCTCTGAGAGACTTAAAAGCAGGCACTTAAGCCTCACACAAGCTAGGAAAAAGTCTGTGAATGAAAGAGGAGGTAACATTAGCATGTTCAGATCATTAACTCTTTTTATCTGGGATCTTGCTAGGAACCAGTCAGTCATTAAGGTAAATTTTTTATTGTGATGTATTTGTTTGACATTGCTCTAGAGTTGGTTAAGGTATAGTTCCATTTCGTTTAATTCAGTATGAAGCAAGACAAGACTGGAAAAACCCAATAAAACAGCTCCCATCTAAGCTCTCTTCTAACAGAAACAAAAAACAAACCCTGTCAGTACGGCAGAATGATCCCATAATGAAGCATGACATACATTCCCAAGCCCTATGCTTTTTCAGGTTGGAAGCTGACTTAGCTAGCTAACAGGCAACGACAATTCCACATACAAATGTATGTGGGAAAATACAATCAACTAATTGTGCGATTTAAAGAATTGTTTTGTTATAAACTGACTAAAGAGCTGAATAGTAAAAGAACACACTGCCATTACAGTGCAAATATTCTGTAACAGAGTCTCATTACTTTCAACCTGCACCCACCTTATTAGTCTCATCTGCTATAGGTCACGTTTGGTAAAGTTAAAATGTAAAGACATAAAATGTGTTCCACTTCCGGGATTCCCGGCTCCACTGCTCCCCCAGATTCAACTTCCCAGAGTGTATCACCCGATGACATAACAACGACACCTTTGCTGCCTCCCAATCAATACCGCTCTAGGTCTCCTGAGTATTAGACCACCTGTCTTCAATCACCAGTAGCTGACTTTAAGCCCCACACACTTTCACAGTCATTGGCGAAACCCTGTTTACAATTCTGAGCATTCTATTCTGCTGTTCATCTACTCTGGTTCTGACCCCTTTCGTTCTCCGGCTACCTGTCTTGCTCTTGTCCCGATTAGCTTTTTGTTCTCTTGTATTCTCTGACTATTCACCCTGTCTCTCCCCTGTACTCTGGTTGCCTTGCTGACTGTCTACCCTGCTTCTGACCTTAGCTTGTTCCTTGACTTTGATCTTGCCTTCTCTGTTTGTTTGGTTGTGTTCTGTTGCTGTGTTCAACTGACCGATTGTTCAATAGAGCTCAATTGAGTTTTGCACACGTCGGTCCGAGTTGTTGTTTCTGACAAAATCATGTCCAATTTTAAGAAAGCATCAAAGGCCAGAAAGAAATTTCCTCCAAGACTTCCCCCAACTAAGTATTGTGTATTAAGTATTGTTTTTTTTTTTCTTAGATATGAATCACCCCTATATGAATCACCTCCTGTCTCTTAAACTCACTTCCTCAATATTTAGCCTGTCCATGCACTTGAAACGCTCACATTTTATTAAACTCTAATGATATATTGTGAGGAAATTGGCTAAATATGTTATTCAGCACCCTCCACAACTCTTCACTCTTGCTGTATCACTTAGCCAAAGTGGCTTCATTAGGAGCCGCCGCTAAGACAGTTTGTGATCGTTTTGCCAAGAAAGATGCAATTAAGACCTGCTGTGTCACCTTTACTGGATACATATTCTACATTTTTCCAGGTCATTTGTCTCTGAAATCCACTAACAATGTTTATTAGGGTTTATATTTTAAAAGAATCATAATTCAATCATTACAACCATTATAGCCATTATGCAACCATTTCCTGACTTCAGTTTATCCCTATATAGGCAGTTATTGTTACTGTGCTTTTATGACTGATGCATATATTTACACCCCAGAATATTAATACTCATAATGCTTTCTTTTGACACACACAGGCTTCCATAAGACCTCACTTGCAGTTTGGCTGTATTGAGTGCACAGCTACATCTAAAGGCAGTTGCACACTGGCATGTCCAAATTTTTTTTTTTTTACTGGAGGTGTTCAGGTTGACTTGCACTGGTGCTTAGGTGACTCCAAGCACTATTCAGCCCCTCAACGCATCACAGTGTGCCATGGTGTAATTTGCCAGGTTAAATGAATGCCATATTAAGACTATAGCAGATCTGTGGTTAGCCCTAATCTTCATAGCGATGCTATGCTACACAGTGCGGTGTGTCCAGCGTAGAGCAGCCTTTACTAATATTAATGGCTTATAAGGATATAAAGACTGTTCTGATGATTTGTTCTACCTTGTCAAAATTTCCTACCATAGCACACATTTATAGGTTATCTCTGAAAGTGTAGGTAGGATATATTTTTCCTTAAGTCATTTTAAAAAATACTGTTTTATAACTACTGGCATTAAAACTTTAAATGTGAAGTCATTTTTTATTTTCTTATTCAGATTTCTCATTCCACCTTAAATGACCTAGCAGTATATTATATTATTATAATTTCTGATGCACCATAATGTATCTGCTGTATCTGCTGCACCATTTGTGGTGGAAAGAGAGATTTTGAAGATGATGATGTAAAGGTAGGCAATCTTGAGCATGCAATAATGGCCCTATCGTATTTATTTGAATTTGTGTTGGCAACTGAATGCTATATATATATATATATATATATATATATATATATATATATATATATATATATATATATATATATATATATATATATATATATATATATATATACACATACACACACACACACACACACAGTCTGGCCAAAAGAAAAATGTCAAACACTGTTTCGTAGGACCACTTTTAGCTTTGATCACGGCACGCATTCGCTGTGGCATCATTTCCACAAGCTTCTGCAACACATTTCTGTCATATCATATTTCTGTCCAGAGTTTCTGCATTAATTTTCCCAAGATCTTGTATTGATGATAAGAGATTTGGACCACTGCACAAAATCATTTCCAGCACATGCCAAAGATTCTCAATGGGGTTCAGATCTGGACTCTGGTGGGTAATCCATACGTGAAAATGGTGTCTCATTCTCCCCTTTCACAATTTGAGCCTGCCAAATCCTGGCATTGTCATCTTGGCATATGCCTGTGCCATCAGGAAAGAAGAAATCCATTGATGGAATAACCAGGTCATTTAGTATGTTCATGTAGTCAGCTGGCCTCATTCTTTGGGCACATGACGTTGTTGAACCTAGACCTTCCAGTTTTTAATAATGCGTTGGACAGTTCTTAACCCGATTTTAGTAGTTTCAGTAATCCTCTTTTTGTTTTCTCTGCTTGATGCATGCCAATAATTTGACCCTACTGAAATAGATTAACATCTTATCCACGACCAAAGGATGTGTCTTTCGACTCACTGCATCAGTTAAGGTTAATTAACTTGTTACCAGCTGAAACATAATCACCCATGCAGAAATGATCTAATGGGAGGCTCTTAGCTATTTGCTTAGTTAAATCCAGGAGGTGACCCTTTTTTTGGCTAGGCTGTGTGTGTGTGTGTGTAAATATATACATTAAAAGTCAAATCATTGACTTGAGTAACTATCCATCAAAACTTTCCCAAGAGAAAGCTAAGCAGAAGGTTTCCATATGGATCACTAAAAATGAACTAATTGGATGTATGTTGTAGGCGGTGATCACTTACACTGCTGTTTATACCAGAACAACTTCAACATGTAAAGCTCCTATAGAAATTAGGAGAGCTGGTAGAGCAACAAGCCTGCTATGTAAGAGTGGTTCTTCACATTCGCAACACTGTATCCTTGTTCCACAGTATTGGTTTACTGCACTGGATATAGGATATTATTATTATTGCTTCTATATATTTAGAACTGTCATATACTTTATGAAGAGAACTTCCAGCTAAAAATTCTCCCACATCATGCAAATTAAATTCTGTTGGCAGGTTCAATGAGAATAATAGTGTTTCTGCATGACCTGAAGAGTGAAGGGCTAGGTCAGTGCCAGCTGGAGTCTAATGTGTGCATTAAGCATTCCCAAAGGTCTCATTCTGCTCAAGCATGGATGTGTGGGAGGACTTCCTTTCTAATTGAGAGAGCCAAAAATAAATCACCCCCTTGGGTGGGAATCCCTTCTAGGGATGTCACGCCCAGCACAGTGTAAAGGAAAGAGGAAAGAAAACACATTAACCATCATAAACTCAGTCGACAATTTATTAGACACTACTCGCACAGCTATCTACCTATCTACACATACGGACCATTTAATTAGGTACTCTTACTGTGTAGATACAAAACTACAAAAATGCATTTTATGAAGAAAACACTGAGTGATTGAACAGCTTAAATGATCTGAGAACAGTTGATGGGGTACTCCAGGTGATTGCTATGGTGTTGCTATGTGGTTGCTAAGATGATGTTAAGCGGCTGCTATTCTATAAGGGTTGGTTGCTAAGATGTTGCTGATATATTGCTGTGGTATACAGAGTGTTTACCAAATGGTTGTTCAGGGTTGCCAAGAGGTTGCTAGAATGTATTGAAAATTGAAGTGAGTTTATGAGAGTAACAAGTAATGAAGCAACACAGAGTAATGCAGGTTAGTATGTCTATGGATTAGACACAGAGGAGTGAGAGTCAGCATGTATGTTGATTGGACATATGGAGGAGTATGGGTCAGTATGACTGTGGATTAGACACACAGAGGAGGGAGGATCAGTAGGGCTGTGGATTAGACACATAGAGGAGTGAGGGTCAGTATGGCTGTAGATTAGACACAAAGGGAGTGAGGGTCAGTACGGCTGTGGATTAGACACATATAGGAGTGATGGTCAGTACGGCTGTGGATTTGACACATAGAGGAGTGAGGGTGAGTATGACTGTGGATTAGACACATAGAGGAGTGAGGCTCAGTATGGCTGTGGATTAGACACAGAGGAGTGAAGCTCAGTATGGCTGTGGATTAGACACAGAGAAGTGAGGCTCAGTATGGCTGTGGTGTAGACACAGAAGAGTGAGGCTCAGTATGGCTATAGTTTAGACACATAGAGGAGTGAGGGTGAGTGTTGCTGTGGATTAGACACATAGAGGAGTGAGGATGAGTATGACTGTGGATTAGACCCATAGAGGAGTGAGGGTGAGTATGGCTGTGGATTAGACACATAGAGGAGTGAGGCTCACTATTGTTGTGCATTAGACACATAGAGGGGTGAGGGTGAGTATGGTTGTGCATTAGACACATACAGGAGTAGGGGTCAGTACGGCTGTGGATTAGACACATAGAGGAGTGAGACTCAGTAGGGCTGTGGATTAGACACACAGAGGAGTGAGGCTCAGTATGGCTGTGGATTAGACACATAGAGGAGTGAGGCTCAGTAGGGCTGTGGATTTGACACATAGAGGAGTGAGGGTGAGTATGATTGTGGATTAGACACATAGAGGAGTGAGGCTCAGTATGGCTGTGGATTAGACACAGCGGAGTAAGGCTCAGTAAGGCTGTGGATTAGACACATAGGGGCAGAGCCGACTCTACTTCCTGAGGAGGCTGGGGTCCTTTAACATCTGTAGGAAGCTCCTGCAGATGTTCTATCAGACTGTGGTGTCCAGCTGTCTCTTCTATGCTGTGGTGTGCTGGGGAGGAAGCATCAAGAAGAGAGACGAGATGCGTCTGGACAAGCTGGTCAGGCGAGCAGGGTCAGTTGTTGGTGTGGAGCTGGACTCGGTGGTGAAGGTGGCGGAGAGGAGGACACTGCACAAACTGCTGTCCATTATGGATGATGATGGGCACCCACTGCACACCATCATAATGGACAGAAGGAGCAAGTTCAGTGGCAGACTGCTGTCACAGAGCTGCTCCACGGACAGACTCAGGAGATCCTTTGTCCCGAGAGCCATCAGGCTCTTCAACTCCTCCCAGCAGGGCCGGAAGAGGGACGAGGACTGCTGAGCACTAAACTCTCTTGTTTAATCAGAGACTCATTTATGCACTATTCACTTTACTGTATATACTGTACATCTGGACTCTCTGACACTTACTGTATATACTGTGCATCTTTATCTTTACCTCCTGGACACGCTGACACTTACTGTATATACTGTACATATACTGTACATCTGCACTCCTGGACACTCAACTCCACTTAAATATCATGTTTCTGATGTTAATTCATTCGGTCATTTATCTGCTGATAACCGCATCCCTTGTATATTTATTTATTACTTTTGCACCGTCTTTTCTACAGCCTGCAGTTATATTTGTACTCTTGTATATATTTCTTGCCTCCTTAAGAAGTGAGATATATTTATATATTTATATTTACATATCCACTGATAGTGATCCGCAGTATGTATAGTCCTATAGCTTTTAGCTTGACAGTTAATAATACTGCTGCCGTTACCGACCGTCCCATTTAGGTTTCTCATACTGCACAACACTGTTTTTTTTTTCTATTTTTTGTATTATTATGTGTATCTGTGCTGTTCTTTTTGTGAAACCGCTACTGGCTGCTAAATTTTCTTCGGGATCAATAAAGTATCTATCTATCTATCTATCTATCATAGAGGAGTGAGGCTCAGTAGGGCTGTAGATTAGACACATAGAGGAGTGAGGCTCAGTATTGCTGTGGATTAGACACATAGATGAGTGAGGCTCAGTATGGTTGTGCATTAGACACATAGAGGAGTGAGGCTCAGTATGGTTGTGCATTAGACACATAGATAAATGAGGTTCAGTATGGTTGTGCATTAGACACATAGAGGAGTGAGGCTCAGTATGGTTGTGCATTAGACACATGGAGGGGTGAGGGTGAATATGGCTGTGGGTTAGACACATGGAGGGCTGAGGGTGAATATGGCTGTGGATTATACACATAGAGGAGTGAGGCTCAGTATGGTTGTGCATTAGACACATAGAGGAGTGAGGCTCAGTATGGTTGTGCATTAGACACATGGAGGGGTGAGGGTGAGTATGGCTGTGGATTAGACACATGGAGGAGTGAGGCTCAGTATTGTTGTGCATTAGACACATAGAGGGGTGAGGGTGAGTATAGTGGTGCATTAGACACATACAGGAGTAGGGGTCAGTACGGCTGTGAATTAGACACACAGAGGAGTGAGGGTCAGTCGGCTGTGGATTTGACACATAGAGGAGTGAGGGTGAGTATGGCTGTGGATTAGACACAAAGAAGAGTGAGGGTCAGTATGGCTGTGGTGTAGACACATAGAGGGGTGAGGGTCAGTATGGTTGTGCATAAGACACATAGAAGGCTGAGGGTGAGTATGGCTGCAGTCTGGAAAGTGTGCTTTTGTATAGCAATACTGCAAAATCCATTTTTGATTAAACAAATTGTTCTTTAAAACCAAAAACATGTTTTAACCAAAAAACTTAGCATCCTTGTGTGTTATGGGCAGCAGAATATATTTTGTATTGGACATTCCAGACAGAAAATAACAACAGATAAAACAGCACATACTGGGTTTTAGATGCTTGTATGCTGGTCAGTAGCAATAAGAGTGGATCACCTCCAAAACCATCATATGTTTTAGCTGCTGGTGTGCTGGTCTATGAGCATGATCATGGTGAAGTGATCAGAGTACCCAAGCACCAGACCAGCATAAACCAGCATAGAACATCTCGGGCCACTAAATGCATGTGGTCTGAGCTGTTTGTATATTTGACATATCATTCTTGATATTCTTTATTTTTCATTGAATAAAGATCCAGAAATATTGTTCTCTTACTCCTGAACAGACAGAGAGCAGACTATATCCAAATGTATTGCAACAATGCCTGTTATCACATTAAACAGATCCCGGATGCTTCAAAGGACACACCCATGGTCACAGCAAAGGGAACCCACTCTGTCTTTCAGTATTGACAAAATAAGGGACTAATAATGGATTGGATTTTCTTTGCACATGTCCTGTACACATACTGTACTGTTTGCACACATTGTTTTGTCTATTGTCTTTGCACTACACTATTTATATATATATATATATATATATATATATATATATATATATATATATATATATATATATATAAAATATATATATATACACACATTATTCAACTGCACTGGAGAAGGAGCCTGACCGTGTTTTGTTATACTGTACAACCCTGTAGTGGTATAAAGACAATAAAGTTGAATTGAATTGAATTGAATTGAATAATTACTGGCTGATTATTTCAAGAGAAAACAAAGAGAGAACATTGAGTATGTAGCAAGTGTCCACTACCCACAAAATATGTGCACAACATCAAACATTAAAAGTTATTAAACATTGTTTTGACAGGGCCAGCATAGCAAAGCCAGTTTAATATATGGTTTAGGCTTTATTATAGGTTAAATGTCTTTAAGAAGTTCTAGGACTAAATGCATGGTTTACGCCTGTCACCACAGCTGAGCAAAGCTAAATCATTGGCTGGAAACACAAAGTTTCGATTACAAACCGCTCCAGAAAGCGCAGTGCTCCCCAGTGGATCTCCTTCAATGTGCTGACAACTGCACAAACGGTATTGAAAGCAGTTTCTAAGATCACAGGACAGTTTATTGCTTCCCAATTGTACAAAAGGTGGCTCACTATGAGAATTCATTAATTCGCTCATTCATTCATCCATTTAAAAAACAAATTGGTGTAACTTACTCCAGTTCGTTTACTACATTTAGCCTACTACAAATGCCAACTGCGTACATCCAATAATCTCCCTGCCAGCATACATCCAATAAACATGACACACAATCACTCCGTCACAAATCAACACGGCTTAAGTGATTTAATCTCATTTAATGAACAACCTACTCTGTCAAATAAACTTCAATAACAAATAGCAGCGGCCTGACCTCCTCAGTCCCCTGATGCATGAGCATGGTGCAGGGGAAACCTCTCCTGTCTCTGCAGTGGACACCTAATTTTGAATTTATGGACTCTTCAGGCTCTGACCAGGCTCAATACTTTTAAGTGAGCAGATGTGTTTACCGTTCTTACTAGAACCCACATGACCTTATTGCTATGCAGATACAGGTATTCTTCCAAGACTTTCAGGTTATTTATAACAGCTCTGTTTGTTTAGTTGTCCTACCATCACAGTAGAAATGTATTAATGGTTAGCTGCAAAACAGTCAGTACCTAGCAACTGGTGCTCAGCAAAATGATACAAACATTGGGAATGCTAGAATGTTTCTCAACCACAAGTGGTTTGTGCTGTCTGAAGTAACCTTCTAAGCCACTTATTCGTCTGGGTCAGAGGGGGTACTGAAGCCCATTCCAATTCTATTTGGGCAAGTGCACTGGAACACCCAAAGGAAACTCATGAGACATGGGAGGAACATGCAAACTTTATACTGAAAGGACCCTGGACTTCCCAGCCAGTAATCAAAGCCAGGCCCTAAGTCATGTTATATGCCTGTTTCAGTTGTATTTTATTCAGGTGAAAAATGAACTAGAACTCTAGAAATTCTTTTTCATGTTGGTTCGTAATAGAAAAATAGTATTGGAGAACTTTCTCTAAGCATGTGTTATGTGTTAGTCACCCTCAAGCCTTTTACCATTGGCCAGTTTGTGGTTGGCATATTATTATTAAACCAGCAGAGGTATGTTCCTTATACAACTACTCAGCACAGAGCATGTTGATGTCACTGTTTTTCTTTAAATGGTCCACCACCACCAGTTATAATAAACTGCTAATATACCGTACAACAACAGATGACCTAAAGTCAAATAACCCCTATATGGATCTTTCTATTGAACAGGCTCAGTGTTTTATTAAAATAATAACTGCTGAATTTGCAGGTTTATGAAAGCATATGGTCATATGGGTGTGTTAGGAATAGAATAGAACTGTGCCAGGGAAGGTATGCACCAAATCTGCCCCCATTGCATAATTGTTTGGGGCATGGGTAGCTGAACATTGAGGTCACCCACATTCAGCGACCTGTCCAGTCCATGCCAAATTGAATCATAGCTGATATTTAAGCTTACACTTTGTTAGGTATGTTTCAGTCACATGTGATTAATTGTTTTTCCAGTGAACTTACTGCTCTAAAACAGGAGTGTGGCTAAACTAAGGCATGAATACAGTTTCATAATGACTAGACCAATAGAAATGCTTCACAATGCTTGAAAAAATCCATCTCCACTGAATTCCATTCAAAGTTACAAAGGCTTTTGCTTTCTCAAGTAAGGGTACCATTTTAGAGAGCTTGTTGTGACAGTGACAATATGTTTAGCTTATTACTAACTTTTACCAGTTTAAATAGATCATAGCATAATCCATATTATCCTTATTAAATATCTAAACCCCAAATGCATCATTGTCTTTTAGTGTTTTACTGTGGAATCACAGTTTGATGGTAGAACAGACCATACAGCAGGTGTAAAAGACCATGTTCATCCAACTTTGGCCTGTTTCCAGCTATTACATGGGAGAGAATCAACATTGCCTACATTCTGTAAGTCAGAGCCATTAAAAATATGCTCTAGATGGAGGAGTTTTGTTATTTGCTCCCTCTCTGGAATTCAATAATGCTGCATGTTTAAGCCGTTCCTTTGACTGAGCACTGATGAAGTACACCTCCACCGCCGAATTAGCTTTGCATGTAATTCCTGTGGAAAGACAGCATGTCGCAGCATTAGCATTTGAAGCCCTCCAGAGCTGGAGGAGGTGTCTGTTTTACAGTGTTGATTTGTTTACTGCCTAGGCAGATTGCCACCGAAACATTCTCTTTATTCACCGTTTGATGTGGAAGGTCCTTTAATCATAATCATGAACCTTTTGTGTCTGGCATTCCTATTTCCTGATATGAACATCTTCAAAAAGATAAGAGTACAGGACTAGGGGGCACCCGTAAAGAAAGTCGCCGACTCAGATAGGTAGAATTCTTCATTATAAGGATTAAGGGTATTCAGTGCAAGGAGCTGATAGCGAGTGCAAAAAATGTTTAATTTCATCCACATAACTTGTGTGATAAACGCAGCTTGGTTCCCTCGAGGACTTCAACTTATTACCGCTCGCTGAAAAACAGACAGATGTCTTGGCAGAGTGAATACGTCCACCAAACAAAACCAGAGCACGAGCAAGGAGATCAAACAGAGCGATGGCACACGCTGCGGGAGACGCATCTAACTCCAGGGTACTTTGAAACTGAAAATAGGGCTTTGTTAGTGAACGGCGCTTTCTGTCACCTGGGCTTGATTTTGACCTTCGGAAAAGAAGCTGGTGTACACAATGCTCTATTAATTATGCACTGATCTCGGCAGTTTGCTGCAATGTTGTCCTTTTTAAGTTGAGATTCTATTTCGGTTGTGCAAATTGTCATGTAAATCAAGCTGGGCTTTCTCTTGCTATCTCTGCACAGCCTATCAGTTTGACCTTAACCACAGAGGGCAGTGGTCCGTAAAAACAATGGGCTGATGAGGAAGGATGCAGCAGAACTGCTGCAAGTTAGAACACTAAAAGTGCACCTTATTTCAACCCTTAAAGACAACCTGAAAATTTAAACCAATTTTTACCCTGTTAATTCTTGCTCTGGGATATGCTAAGTGCAATCCATTGTGTCATATAAAATATATATATATAAAATATTGTTTTTTCATAATCTTTTATTAAAGTGTAATGCCCACTTCTAATTGTCTTTCACTGTCTAAAAGATTACATTACCATACATCATAAAACCTACACTACTATATAATCTTAGCATGCTGCCCCTCCCCTTCTGTCCAGTCATCAGAAGGAACACCTATTTTCACCTGCATGTCTGCAGAACACCTTGTCCAAGAAGGTGAAAGTTTTTTACTTAAAGTAAAATCAAAAAAACAAAACAAACAAAAAAACATTATGATCAATCTTTCAAAACTGAATGAATCATGTTCTACTGTTGAGGATTTAGTAACTCATTTAATAAAAGATAAAAAAACAACATATATTTAACATATATTTAGATTTGACAATGAATATAAGGCCACTAACTGATTAGTAGGACAAGTTTCATCAGTAGTTAAAATTTCAACAAAACAAATTACCTCATGCATCACTTCTATTATTGTTCTATAGACCAGAATACCATGAGTGATACAACTGTCCCTGGTATGAGGTGGTGATGATAAACTTTGGACATATGTTTGAACACATCTTGATAATGGTCTCAGAAATCAGAATTTCTCATTTTTCTTTCTGGCTTGCTTGTACAAATAAGAAATCCATGCAAACCATGGACTGATTGCACAATTCCATATGTCAAGTTTCTACATGCGTGTGGTTCACACGTGTGGTTGGTGTAGCTCAGCGGATAATACCACTACCCACCAGGGAGCCACCAGCACATGTGGAAGACTGGTGTTTGAAACCCAGTCTGCATGGCTATGCTACACCAATAAGAGTCCTTGGGCAAGACTCCTAACACTGCACTGGCCTACCTGTAATATGGATACACATGTAAGTCGCTCTGGAAAAGAATGTCAGCTAAATGTTGTAAATGTACATGCAGGTTTGCAAAACCTAGCTTCATCTTTTTCTCTTAAATAAAAAGCAGCAAATAGCTATGTTTTCTGTCTACCACAATCCTTTGCCTCAATTCAGGAGGCATTAAAGAGGGAGGAAATGCACTTTACAAAATTAACCCATCATGCAACCTCACCAGTTCACTGGAAGCGAACCCAAAAAACACAGATTTGAAGGAACCAAAGTTATGCAAGGTCAGGTCAAATGGTAAAATTAATGTATCACATTTAACTGTAAAAATAGACATACAGCACAGGCCATAAAAATATCCTTTACTAGGCTTCCTGACAATTCCTTCAGAGGAAAAAATCTGTTTTGCAGAAAAAAACCTAAATTGGATTAAATAAAGTGGCATTGCCAAAAAAGAAAATAACCCAGACAATTGCAAGTAGAGTATTGCATGATTGGCACATCTTTGTTTCTCTATCAACATTGGTTGGATGGCGAGATAAACAATTAACAGCAAGCAAAATAATCCCCCTGAAGTAAACAACAAACCCCACTCTTTACTTAGCGCATGCTTCCCTCTCCAGTTCTATTTACCATATTATGTTATCTGCTAAGCACACTCCAAGCTCTGCCTCTCTTGTTTGACATCTATAATTTGCATTTGCATAATAACAGAGCAAATATATTATATTTTTGGTCTGTGGCATGATCAACGCAGTGGACATTTTAGCCGGGAGCACATTAGCATTCTGGAAAAAACTTTCAATAGTGCTTTTAGTTATGTCACGAAGGTAAGTGTCCATTGTTTGGTTGCTTATGTCAGCTGGAGAGCTGAGCGTTAACCCCATGCTCTAAAGTGCTTTTGGACATTTTATGACCTTCGAGATTCAGTTTGAACATTATTGAGTTGCCCCGAGCAACGCAGCACCAACATTAGTTCCCATTAATGCTTATATGAGCTGAGATAAATGATGATCACCAAAAATCTGGTCATGAATGCTAATTGGCTGGTCCTCTCTCAGCCTACTTTACATGTGCAATGGGTGTTCTTTTGTTCTAGCAAAAAGCCATATTTGAGGTTAAAAAGTTTTTGTTGTCAAATTATTACATGCAATTTAATCCTATTAGTTAAATGTGCCAATGAGCTACTGAGAGACGCGAGCTCACTCTTGGTTAAAAGCTCATTTGGCCTCAGTAAATCAGCTGAGATGTTCTCAACCAGGGTAGCCGGATTTCCAGATTGGCTTGCCATTCTGAGCTGAGAAATGTAGAGCCTGAGGCAAAACAGCATCCTGCGCTCTACGTGCAGATGGGGTTTGGAGGCCCTCTGGGCTCCTAGAGGGTCTCACGAGGATGTGGGTAAGGAGGTCCCGAAAGACCTACATAGATGCTTCTAATGTGAATGCCTAGGAAGGACGAAGAAGGTCATGTGGCTGAATGTCCCTAATGAACCTGCAACAAAGACCACGTAATTGTGGAATAGATAATAAAACGATTATATCTGTCACAATTAAATAATCAAACTTAATTAACTAAATTAAACTGATGATCTTTAATGTACTTTCTCAATGAATCGTCAGTGATTAATGGGCAATTACCATACAGTTTTCCCTTTATATGGCATATTTATATATAAATAGTATGATTGCTACTGTGCTATTATGTCAGTCTTGTTCTTTCTACCTGATGTAATGTTATTGATGGGGCTTTAAAAAAATGTACCAGACTTTGTGGTGCGATAAAGAAACACATTCACATGTTTTTTATACATACACTAGTTTAATATTTCTACAATTTTAATGGCATTGGCTCGCTTTGTTTGTGCCTCAGATTAAGCGGGCACAGCCCATAGGCTTTGCAATTAGGCTTGGGGGTGTGTTGTAGGTCTCTTATATGAAAAGAAAATAAATGTAATGGCAATACACATTCCTTTATATTTTTTAAAATTTAATTACACAGATTTTTTTTATAATAAATTTAGTTTTTCAAAATACCCGGTAAATAATTAGCGAACAGGACCTTATATAAACTTTGTCTTTTGTCTATAAAGTATTTTAGAATCTTCAAAATGTCTGTTCATACCCATTCAATTGACAAAATAAATAATATATAATTGGTGTATATAGTAATATTAGAAAATACTACCATATAGGTGACAATGTAACCAGTCTCAGTCTCAGCTGGTGGTTAGCCATTTATGGTTAGCCATCTAAATGCTATAAGTTGCGTAATATCATCCATCAGGCTTACTTTTTCGACACAAGTTTGTTTTTCAGCATCAGGACAAAGTGAAAGATGATGCAGAACCATCAAGAACAAAACACTGTATAATATACCATATAACAATGTTGCATTCTACCAGTATTCAGCGTGAGCACATTACAGCTTCTGCCTTTTTCTGTTCCAAAAAAAAAAAACACACACACATGTTAATTTTTTTTCCACACCTCTAAAGTACAGTCTAAGATGTTGGTTGCATGTTCTGCTTCTCATGATCCACATACAAATGTATTCAGTGATCTTGAGGTCTGGTTTTTTAGACAGCCAGTCCATTGCTCAGAGAACACCACCTACAGTTTTTATGCTCTAACAGTTCCTGCACAGTTCAAGTCACAATCTCTCACTATCTTTTGAACTGCAGTTTTGAAAGCTCCTGTTTAAAAGTTTCCTTTTACTTCCCTTCCTTGTTGAAGTGGAAAGCTGATTAAAGGAAAGGTTGTCTCTGACTTAGCGGCATTACTTTCTAAGTGTGGGGACTGAGCAGAAGAGGAAGGTGGATACCAATGCAAAGTCCGTTTATCAGAGTTGAAATTATATAGGGTAAGAGTGCAGGCAGAGATAGTAAGTGGTCCAAGCAGGGTCCATGATTAAACACACACACTAAGACTAAGACACGGATCCTGGAAAACAAAACCAAGAACAAGAACAGAGAGAACACTAACAGAGCAGGCTACTTAATTTGACAATCACAATGCCAGATCAAAACTGGAAATAAACACAAGGACTGACATGGAAAACCTGGGAATGGGAAGGAACCACAAGGAACAGGTGAGGGTCACGACAAGTAGATAGAGACAATGAGGAGCTCAAAACCGAAACAAACACAATGACAGGAACATGAGGATAAGTTAAAGAGAAAAAGAGAGGGGAGTCAGAGAGAAAAACAGAGCAAGGTGTGACAATACGTAGAATTTCTGTTATTAATACAGAAGAACATAGAAGAAGCCAAGGCACAAGGACATATGGAGCACTGAACTCACCAGGGAGGTTACCTCCAACCACAGGCTTCACCCTCATGGTGGCCAAGCCACAACACAAAGCACCCACACCCCAGAGTAAGAATAAACAAACACAGACCTTTAGATGAACAACCAGCAACACTGACAACAATAATTCACATATAAAGACCCCTTTTAAGAAAGGGATGTGCCCGTCATGACCCTCGGGAACTTTTATCAGAAGAAGAAATGAAAGAAGAAATGCAATATAAAGAAAATATAAGCGGCAGCTGGAAACACAGAGAAAGATAATGTTACAAGGATTTAATATGACAGTGGCTAGTGTTTGTCTGTAGTTCTGTTTAGCCACGTGTTACTGCTGCCATCATTAATTTAACCTTATTAAATATCCATTTGCAATCTTTTGGAGAAGCTCATTAGAACAGGTGCAAGCACACACATCCATACAACAGTATTGTTAATTCTGCACCCCCTCAAACCAAACCCCTTTTCACTGCAGTTAAAGCAGCAGCAGCAGCACAAGGAGGCTTTTCTGAATGTGAAAAGCTTTCCCAGGAAAAAGAGATTTAGGCAAACTGGGTTTGTGAAAAGGTGACATGGATTGCAGCTGTTTTCATTAATACTATTTTAATGAATATTACCTGAGGGTGGAGGAACAAATTTATTTCAATTCAGAGATGGTTTTAAACCAGCAGACAGTAAATGGATTTCAGGATAGGGGTGTTCATTTTAATATCCCAGGCCATTTGTAAAAGTGAAGGCAAATGCACTGCATCAGCATATTGAAAATGGTGCATCTCTCTAGAGAAATTGGAAGGGCTGTTTCAGCCCTGTGCGGCACATGAAGGCACACACCCATCCAAACAAACAAACACACACACTAACACTCCAACAAGAAAAAAATGCATGTAAATAAATGGTGATATATGTAATCCTACATACTTATGTTTATGCAGTGAGGCCATATATGGGGGCTAATGGGGTGCAACCTGGTTGCCAATCATGCATAAGCTTAGGACATTTTCTAACCATGTGCAAGTGATCTTAAGGTAATCCCCATTGGACGTGCAGTTTTGCTTTGGCAGTCAAAATGCAATGGTGCAGTCAAACCTAGAAAAAAGGGGACCAGCATTTTTCAACATAAACTAATGTGCGACATTATTATACAATCAGTTACAGGTATAATGCTGGTACATTTCCCTGTGCTTGGGGAAGAACAACAAACTAGTTGACCCAAAGTAAAGTATTGTAGAAACCATTGGCTAGATGCTGAATATCATTAGCATTCGTAAAGAAAACTGGAAAATAATTTTCCTGAATTAGCCATCAATGTCTGTACACCAGCCACTTGTAGATACATCTGGAATCTACACTCATTGTCCATTTTATCAGTTCCACTCACCATAAAGGAGCACTTTTAGTTCCACAATTATGGACGATTTACGAATTATGGTGCATCCGATATGCTGGATGCTTTATTACCCCACTGTTCCTCAATGGTGGATGAATTAGAATTGGCTACTTGCTGATTGCACTTTCACACAGAGGAATTTGTCTTCTGCATTTAAAGTGTCCATGAAGTGAAAAACCCACACTAGTGAACACATACACTAGGGGGCAGTAAGCACACTCGCCCAGAGTGGTGGGCAGCCCTATCCGCGCACCTGAAGAGCAGTTGAGGGTTAAGTGCACTTGGTCATTCCTGTCAGCTCACTGAATTAAACCAACGATGCTCTGATCAAAGCAGTGCTGCTGGAGTGTTTAAACACTGTGTCCACTCACTGTCCATTCTTAGACACTCCTACCTTGCTGATCCAACTTGTAGATGTAAAGGCAGGGATGATAGCTCATCTGCTGCTGCAGAGTTTGTGCTAGTTAGCTTTTAGTCCTTCATCAGTGGTCAGATGCTGCCCACAGGATGCTGTTGACTGGATAGTTTTGGTTGCTGGACTATTCTTAGTGCAGCAGTGACACAACATGGGTTACTAACACACTACAACCATTTTAAGGTCAGTGCAGTGATGAGAATGATCCAACACCCACATAATACCTGCTCCTGTGGGGGTCCTTATCTTTAAAGAACAGGGTAAGAAAGAATGAAAAAAGTATGAAATTAAACAGATGGACTGCAGTCTGTAATTGTAGAACTGTACCTTATTATTTTTGATTTTTGATTAATTTTCTGAACACAGAACAGCATATAAAACTAATATGTACGTTTATGACTGTGAGAGTGCTTTATTCTGTTATGAGCTGATCTTAATGCTTAGAGGAGATTACTTTTTTTCTACAGCAAACAACTTCCACACAAATTGTCACTTACTGGTTTTCATTTTTAGACAGTCAGCTCTATTCACCATTCATGGAGTGTGCTAATGGGCTAAACACTATATAGTCATGTATTTCAAATTTTCATTCATAGAAATCTCGAGCAGCTGATTACATCAATTATACTGGCCCTAAGATCAAGTCTTTTTGAGGTCTTTTGCTTTGTTGTCTGGAGCAGTGGTCCCCAACTTTGACCTTGCAGGACCCTCTGCCCAGCACATTTTGCTGTTAACCTTGCTCCCAACACATCTGATCCAACTAACCCACTACTTAACAAGGCTTTCCTGAAGTGGGTGTGTTTTGGCAGGAAAGCACAAAATGTGCCAAACAGGGAGGAAGGTAGGGAATTCTGGTCCAGAGTGACCAATTGAGCTTTAGCTTCAGTTTAAGCCCATACGTGTCACTGAAAAGTTCTGCTAGGGCTCTAGGGCTCTAGTTCTTATGGGATTCTAGGAGTTTGCTAGCAATAAGCTTACAATTATAATGCTTTTATTAATAAACATTTTTTTCTGTTATAGACTAAACATTGACTTCTGAAGCTTGGGACAGACATATTGACACATTTTACCCTGGATGTAGAAGCGTTTGTATTGGCCTGACATAGACCTGCTGCTGTTATGTATTTCTAACTGACCAAAGAACATTGTTTAGGATACCCTCATACCCATCAGGGGTGTATTTAAGATGTTCAAAAAGACCCAGAGTGATCTTTGTCCTCACAAAGCCTTGGACCTGCCCATTGTAAATGAAAATTGATTGGTAGTGAGTTCCACTGTCACTTTCTAATTATGTTGGTGGTTAACCTAAACACATGAGGCTTCCGTAGTCTTAACCAAATGCAGAGCTAGCATGGCTGTAGCTACCTGTATAACCTACCTATACACCACAACTAAAATTTCAAATAAAAGTACAAAAAAGCAGAATATTGCAACAATACTGCACAATTTCCAATCAATAATGACTTAACTGGTCACAAATTACACTATACTCCGGAGCATCTCCAGAATGATAAGTTTCCCAATAAGCTTTTATGCAAAGTCATAGTTTTTTGGCACCATTCAGCACCTTATATTGAGGACTCTGGGGTCTGAGGCTCCCTCTAGATAGGACATTTCCCCCCTAAAATGACTTAAACCAAGCTTCCTGATTCCATTAAATAAACTTGTCTTTTTGTGTTCAGGTGTTCACAGAAATCGTTAGGCCTTCCAGTCTAGAAGGCACTAAATACCTCCCACTGATGTTGATATATGCTATCTACAGCCTAGATGTAGTTACATAATGAATATATTTAAATGTTGTTTTTTTGGGGTTTTTTCCCTCTTAAGTAAGGATTAAGGGTATCGCTGTAAAACAAAACTATCCTTATGAAAGATTATGAATGGTTGAAAATGAAAATGAGTCATTATTAATTATAGAAAATCCAACACATTGATTAAATGGGCCTGTTGGCCTGAAAGTGATCTGTAGCATGAATCCACATTGAACCCGCATTCACTTATACTGTGAAAGCTCTGATTTTAATGTTTACTGATCTGACTATTATTCAGCATGTGTTATAACTTAATACCTCGTAAAGCGTTTATGACCTAACTAATAGTGAAAACAAAACCTGTGACCTCAAGACCAAACTTGCAACTACTACCTAAACCTGATTTTAATATATTAAAGTCTCTGCAGATCATAGGGATCTATAGAGCACCATCCAAATACAGTGTGTCTTGTTTAAGATCACTTGGAAAGAAACACAGCTAAAACTGAAGACAGTTTGGGTTCACCATCCTAAATTCAAGCTAATTTAGATTGCCTTGGTAATGTGAACCAATGTAGAGGAGCGAACGTGACAGCACGTAATTGCTTTGGTGGAAATCCAGTTTCATGTAAAAACACTCTTGCTTAATTTGCCCTGTTTTGTTATTCTGGTTTAGAATGTTACACGCGTTCGTTGTGTGATGCTGATTAATGTAGAGAGTGCTGAAATGGAGCTACAATAGGCACTTATGTTTTCTAAAATTAGTTTCCTGCCAATGTAAAAACATAGTAATTTGCACAAAAGTGCAGACCTTCATGCTGGAAGCCTGATTAGAAGGCTGTATAAAATGAATAATAATTTCAGCAAGACAGTGTTTCAGCACATGCATTGGATTTGGTATAATTCCCCTTTTTTCCCCCTCACCGCTTCCACCAGAGACCTGAAAAAAAAGCCTCTGAGTGCTTCATAATTTTTTGGGTTAAAATTTTCAGCTGTGGATAAATTACCATAGCCGGCTTTTCTTGCTCTCTGGGCTTAAAGAGATAAAGTCACATACCCTTTCTATCAAGCCTGTGTCCGCTCAGGGCCGCAAACGCTCCAGCTCCTGCTGAGGAGAATCATTAAATATCACTGGCTTGGGCCCGTTGGCCTCTGGCTAGATTTTTGGTCCTCTTTGACCTCACATTCACGTGAATGCTCACCGAGAGGCTTCACAGTGGCATGCTGTGGGTGAATGATGTGCTCCGCTCAGTGGGGGGAATCGAGGCCTTATCAGTCCACTGCCCTGCCAGCTCCATTCCGTCGGCCCCCGGTAGCCAACGGGTGGTGCCGAGGAATAGGGCACATTACACAGTGCCTGCAGCATTGTATCATTGCTTTGGCTTTAGCGTTTGTTCCATCGCTTCTCTCCGATGGCGTGCCTCTGGCATGATGTGAAACGGCTGATGCAGAGACGAGCTAAACAAACATCCAGGTTATTATTTTCTCGCCCAACTCCTGCAAAGCCCACGGCCCAACAGAGGACGTGACGACCTTTGAGCGAGTGATCAGGGATTCTTTTGATTTTCATACAGGGCAATGACATGCTAAACAGAAGCCAAGCCTGCCAGGAACATATTTAGTGCCTCAAAGGTGTGTTGCCAGGTTAGACTTCAGAGAGGGGTCCAGAAAGCCTGTGCAGCTCTGTCCACAAGCAATCTGCTCTGTTATGTGCGATAATCATTTGCTGTTACCCGTTTAGTGTTAAATAGTGCTCTGTTGGTATTGTATTACTGCTAGTATAAATTCTGAAATGTGAAATGCTAATAAAATCAGAAGGCAGTGATTAGTATATTTAGTTTCACATGAATTACATTGAAAACAACACAAAATTCCACACTTTATTCTACACTCAACATCCAATGAATAATCACACAGAAGAAATCAACCAGGAGGAATGAAACTTGGTGGGTAGGTTTGACATGCAAATAATTCAAGTTTTACGCTTGATGGGAAATGTGACGTAAGAAGAGGCCTTATCACTTGGCACTGGGTCATCTTCAGAGGCAACGTCACATGTCCATAAGGGCTGGGGTCATTTCACCTCCAGCACCACCGCAAAATCTGCAGGAACTGTGTGAGAATATTTAAGCTGCATAGGATGGATTATCACAGAACGCCATTAGGAACCTCTACAACTCCATGCCAAGACATATGCATGTAGGGATAGCAAACATGGTGCCAAAATGTATCATCATTTATTGTTCCTTATAACCTTTAACTTCCTTCCCAATAGCACCGCAACTTACGTGTCCTTCTGGATTTAACTATTCTTTTGAAGATATAAGAGTGTATTTTACCTCATGACCTTCATTGTTTCTTTTTAAGCATTCACTTTTCTTTTAAATATATTTGGAACAATATTCATGATGCATGCAGCAAACTACTTAGCAAACTAACATAGCCGGGCCCCCAACATATCTTAAAAAGCCCTACGTAGGTTTTTTTAACACAATTTATTTTGACTATTGTATTCTGTCATGGTCCTACTTAGTGGTACTTTAAACCAATCATGCATCAAATATTCATCAGGCGCAGGAAGCAGGTCTTCAACAGATGTTCCAAGCTCTCTCCAAGCATCCGTACTGGTTCTGCACCAAAAGCGCCAATGTGAGCCAAAGAGACTGCCATATGCATACCTCTTGTTATATAATTCAGAGCTTAATTGATAGCAAGTTCCCTGTGCCTCTCTGCAGAGAGCACACCCAGCACCACTCTGAAACAGCGCCTCTAGGTACAGAATCTGGCTGCCTGTGCATTTTTAATGATGCTGTAATTGATTAGGAGATAATGCAAGTTTAGAAGAGCTTTAAGAGGATGAAATAACACACTGCAATACATCTCGCCCCCCCTCCGCATGCAAAGCAACAGTTTAATAAACATGTTTAATTGAAGTGCATCACAAAGTGCTGCAAACAAAAAGTATACGCAATTAATTTCCTTTTATTATAAGTGAATTTTGCTTAGAATTTCACTTCGGACAGCAAAACAAAAGCTTTTGTATGTGGGAAAATTAGCAGAGAAATGCTAAATAATAAGCACGTACAAATGTTGGAGGTTTTCAATAAGAGTGCGCGGGGCCACACAGCTACTTGTCAATCATCAGAATGATGAAGGCGACAGTGGCAGTGCTTGAGGGATGACGAATTGTTGATCACGAGCGAGCTGAGGAAGAATAAGCGAGATGCAGGCAGCTATTCACAGAGATTAACATAAGTCTGTTTGCCAAGAACTTGACCTTCTACCAATGCGAAACAACCACACCTGTGTACACAGCAACAATACCTCAGCCGTGGCCTATTATTGCTCTGCTTGTACCCTTGTGTTGTTCTCCCTAATGCTCTAACAGAAGAGCAAAGAGTACCCATCTGCACCATATGAGCTAAAAGAAAAAAAAATCATTTAAGGGGGAGGCATGCAGTGCATCTGAAATTGAGTTACACACTTATATGCAGTGGTGGACCATAATACTTTCCTGGCCTACACCTCCCTTTGTCAGCATAGAAGCCATAAGTCTTCTATTACTATGCTTGATGAGACTGGAAAAGACAGAAAGGAATGTAACGGTTGAGTACGTGCTCTTGACTATTGCGCATGCGCGCTGAGCTGTAGCTCTCTGTGCGGGACTAAGGAGCTAGTTGTAGCCCAGCCTCCCGTCTGATGCAGCTGCTTCTAAGTTACTCCGGACAGTAATGGTAAGATCTGTGGTTGCTTGGGCCAATAAACACCACTTCTACCCCGCATGCGGTGCGTCCCCTAACTCCCTTATTCAGAATATCCTACTGATTTTCAACTGGATTTAGATCAAGGGACTGGGATGGTCAAAAATTTGATGCTGTGGTCAGTGAACCTTTTTGTCTGGAAAACCAGGTACTTTTTAGCAGGGTTTCTCAATTCTGCAGGGGAATCTGCAGGTGTATAGACGAGTACTGTCATACGGATCTACCAGCAGTGACAAAAATCCCAGTCTACAGGGAACTGTTCCTAGAAATGTGACAGGGACGGCATCCACCAAATCTGGCCCAACTGTGCAACTCTTTGCTGCAAGAGTGTCTGAACATTGATGTGACCTACATCCAGTAACTACTCAAACAAAAATCACAGCTGCTATTCATGGTTGTGGAGGTGGTGGATTACATTGCTATTAGGCACATTTCAGTCACAGGTAACTAATGTTTTGTCCATCTTAAAATAATGTATTTTGTGTTAATTGCTTTTGTAAGTTTATTACAATTAAGAGTTTGTTAAGTACTTTACTAAGGCTGCCCCACCCAAGAACTTGCTATCCCACCCTGTAGCATGAAAATACACACACTTAAGTTACAGGTTTACTAAGTATCACACTAAAGGCAATAAAAATACATTTTATGTGACGTGCTTCTTTGAGGGTTTTTTTTTTTTGCATCGGTTTGGATTTAATCAGGCCTCTCATCGCAGCATTTTGGCAGATTAAAGGCACTGTGACAAATTGGTAACATATGCTAAAACGGGCGAGTGCTACGAAACAAAAGAATGAAGCATCATAAATCAGTTCCTTCAATCAAAGCAAGTCAAATTCTATTCTATTATAAATAAAAATAAATAAATAAATAAATTCACCTAAAGATTGAGACACAAGTTATTTGCTGATGGTGGTCATATCTATATTTGGGGGAAGGGGGGTCTGATTGCCCACCAATCAAAAATACATTCTTTGGTCCATAAAGGGAATAACACTATAAGAGCTAAAGTCCCTACTCATCACACACAGACACACCCACCCACACACACGCACGCTTCCCCCTCAGGCTTTAGTGCAATTCCTCCAACATCACTTACTCCTCTATCTGGGCAAGATATGTCAGACAGGTCTTCCATCTTGTCAAGATTCAAGTTTTTTGTTTTCAAACAGTCATATATCATGTCTGCTTTTCTTTACTGCTTTGTATGCTTTTCTGAGTCCCCAGCTCTTAATCCTTGCATGCTCATGCCCGTACAATAAAGTGAAACCAATAGGAGGGTAAACAAGGCTTGGGTGCCCTTGGCCAAGTTGTGCTGATTCCAATCATCTACAGAGAAGACATTTCTGCACATGTTAATGCACAGTTACTGTAAATCAGCTGAATTTACAATATTGGGATAAAAATTAAAAATAAAATAAGGCCTGAGCAAAGGTTGCTCAGCATGCATCTGCAAATAAGGAAAAATTGTGTACTGTTGTGAACTATCATTTTGATGATGAGTGTTGGATAGCTAGAAACTTTCTTTTTTTTTTTTACATTTGAGACCCGAGTATGCTTACAAATAAATACTTTTGTAGAGCTGATATAAATAAAGCTTATTTCGCTCAAGTAATACTTTACAAAGTGTATCTATACTTTTACTCAAGTAGAGGAGTGTACTTTATCCATCACTGGGTTTGTGCCTCTTTTGATATCTGAACTAGATCTGATTTTATATAATACATGAAGTTGTTCACTGTATGTATAGGATGATAAACATGGTGTCCCACTCAGCAAAACAGAAGCAGAAAGGTACGTCCCTGATAGCATACTATCTGTAGTCACAGTTTTAAACCCTCTAGAGCACCTCCTCAGCAGTGTGCACTAGGGGAATGCACTTCCCTCCACAAAACTACAGAAACAGCACTAAAATGCAAGCCCTAGTTTGTCATTGTAGGACCTTGTATGAATTTGAGATTTGTTCAGTCGTCTTGTATGCAGATCAGCTTTTGACTGAGGATCTGAAGAGTTGCGACACCATGCAACGTTCCATGCTATAACAGCAGCTAATCGTTCTGCTTTGGTTGCTTTTATCTCTCAAACTTGCCCAAAGGCAATCCCACTACAGCATTCACTAACCTAACCAAAGCCTATATGTGCACTGCATTCTCCAGCACTAGAGGCCTGTCTCATGTTTTAAACTTCTCCAGTCATGTTATTCAGAAGTGATTTTGGCATCATGATGCAGACAAAGACAAAAATACCAAAAGCTGCCGCTTGTAAGCATAACAATGTTACATGAAAACTGAAGAATGACACTGCCTAGAAAAAAAAAAGAAAACAAAAAAAGGGAAACAAAGTGTGTTATTTAAAAGCATCCATAAAACAAATTCATAACATATATATATATATATATATATATATATATATATATATATATATATATATATATGAACATTTGAATGCATTCATGAGGCATTGTAAACATGGCTATAAACCATATTTTTTAAAACCAATGTGTTTTACATTATAGCCATCTTCACTATTTGTTATCGTAATGCATTATAAGGAGGGTTAATAATATGTTTTATTGGCATTGCCAAAGTGAGGCGTAAGTTTATGTTCAATGCTTTTTAAATATTTCTTTTCTCACTATGGATGTTGTTAGGGCTGGATCTTTGGGGCTTGTCTTGAATATTTTGATTAAAGCTTGAACAAGTTATAATTACAATGCACTTTCCTTAACTACTGCTCTCCCTGTAAAAAACAAACCCAGTACCCATCAGTTCCCTTCCCTAAAAACCCCAGACTAAGATACAACTGTGTAGACCTCCAACTGAATAAGCATGTTCGTTTATGAAGGCAAAATAACAGTTCCAGTCGAAAGAATGCCATCGACAGCAGCACAGCTCAGATTTAGTCCAAGCTAAATGGCGCACAAGCAGTTTAAAAGGGAGAGTTTTTACCGAGTTGCCACTGTGAAGCTGGAGAGATTAGCTATTTTCTACCCTGGAAGAGATATTTTAGTCACTGGGTGCCAGACGCTCAGCCATTTAGCTTTTTTGTGAGAACATTCTGATTAGAGCCATAATGTACACATGCTCATAGTTAAAGGTTATTGAATGATTTATAAGCCTGAACTTTGCAGAGCATTGTTAACTTTAGTGCAGAAAGCATGATATTTATTTTTATGCTAATTAGCGATTGCGCAATGTGAAACACTATTATTATCTGACAGCATATTCTTCTTCTTCCTCTCCTTCTTCGTTCATAATTTTGTCCACTAACTATTTCTGCAGTTTTTGATCCATCAGCAGTGTTTCAACTCCAGAATGTTCTGTCTGATTGTGAATGCTGTGCTTCTATACAGCTTTTGGATCGGACTTTACTAAATGCTGGATTTTTCCCCATTAAGAATGATTGGGGTGGAAAAGTTCACAGCCATAAACTGTACTTCTGCTCAACTTACAGAAACCGTTTCACATCACACTATCTAAGGGCAGAACCTCAAGCACAAAGTCTGACAGTCTGACTTACACTTGTCTTTTCGTTGGTCTCCCTCATCACTCATTCGTTCCATAGATTCACATTCATTTTTGCCCCCACCAGAACTCTATGGTTGCCTTTAACCTACAGCCACCAAACTACATGCACTCATTCAGGGCAGGTCCACAAACTGTAATCCCAGTCATATTGACCTGTACTCCTTTCTGTGCCATGTATTAATTCCTCTTTCCCTCTTCTATAGGTAATATACTTTGTTTTTCATTCATCTTCTAAGATGCTTATCCTTCTGGGTTGTGGGGATGCTGCATCTCATCTCAGCACTTATTGCGCAGAAGGCAAGAAACACCCTGGAGAGAGCTCGCCAGTCCATCACAGGGCTGACACACACACAGAGCAAGGAGCAGTTCAGTACTTCCAGGTTGCCTAACTGCATCTCTTTGGACTCTGGAAGAAAACCAAAGCACACATATCGTATACAGCACAATGCTACAGTGGTATTACTAATTTATGGTTACTATGTTTGGAGATATTCCTTCCCAAACACACTTAATTGAGCTAATAATGCAGCACTTAATGCTGACCTCTTCCTATATTAGAGTTCATATACAAAATGGATCGGAGCTTTTCATTGCAAACAAAAGGACCCTCACTCTGACTGTGAAATATGCCCTTTTTTCCCCATTCTTAAAACTACTACAAGTCTTCAATAAAGAAATAAAGAAATAAAAATTGTGTTGACAGTGTAACACATCCAAAAACACAGATCAAAAGGAGTTATTGTAGGTTGGGCTTGTACACAGAAACAAGCCATTCTAATTCTTTTGGATTCCTCTGTTCCTCTCTTCATTACTTTTCTTTCTCTCTCAATCCACTCTCTCCTTTCATCTCAAGCGTGCACCTCAGAGGGACAAAAGATCAATTATACACACAAAGAGTTATTGCAGAGCCTGCGTTCTATAACAAGTCGCACAACAAAATGTACATAGCTAAGGCTGAAGAGCACTGGAAAGGAGACTTGCTGTGTTAGTGACTTTCGGCATATAGACACTTTTCCACTTTCCTTTGTTCAAAAGAAAGGAAGGAAACTATAAACCCCAATCAGAAATAGTTGCAACAATATGTTAAATTAAACTTGAAACATGAAATCTTACAAGAGCAAATCTTGCAAGAGCATTTTTTTACCATATGAAATGTTAGATTGTGTTTCTAAATTAACTGTGAAGTAACATGAAATGTGATCGCAGCACCATTTAAGGTGAAATGGAAAGATTCTGGCAAATGTACTTATCAGAAAATGTTCCCAGCAGAATAATTTGAATGCTATTTAGCCTAAATTAGTTTCTCAGTTTGGACGTTAGTAGTCATACTGAGCTGTGGTGAGGTGTTCAGTAGGGTGCAATACACCACCACACCTCTAGAGGTTACACACTACTCCTTTAAAAAGATGTGTTGGGGGCTGAGGATATCTAGTGATGAACCATTTCAGGTGTAAGGGGGTCAGATTTTAAAATGTGCTAAACACTCTCTGCTGGGGTTTGTACATACTTTGAAATACATATTGCACAATTGTCAGAACATGTACATGAGATCTGGTTTACCTCGTGGTGCTTTGCTAACCAAGCGCTAACTAGCCGCTACATGGCTAACAACTTCCAACACAAATAAAAATGCTTTTCGAACAACAAAACACAAGCATGACGATTTACTGGATTAAACTTCCTCAAAAGAAATAGTCATATTTTGTTCGTTTTTACCTATAGAGAGAGAAACCATGACAGAACAAACTTTCCACTCTCTTGTCTCGTCTATCTTTATGTCGAATGAGCAACGACACAGCGAGAGCGCCCCTCCCAGGCTGAAACAGGCATGAGCAATCGATAATCGCCTTAATCCAGTATATAAGACAGTACTAACAGAAAACAGATTTCTCAATGCACAAAACGATGTCTTGATAGACTGATAGCTTTTTTTAACCCAAATCTTCCTTTGTTTTTAGAAACAGACAAACTAGCTACAATAGATATATATGAAAAATCGAGATAGTAATGAAAGTGAATATAAAAAGATGTCTAAATTTAACCTTTTACACCATCAGGTAAGCGCAAGTTACCTATCCAAAAGGGACTTGACCCAGCCCTATGTTATAACAGACCCTTTTGGATTTTTGCTGGTATCAGTATGGAGTCATTGCTCTAAAGAGCATGACATTCATTTCTTCCTGGAAAAATTCATTTGATTTCAGTTTTAACTAAACTGTGTGATGGCCTTTTCCAGATGAGCCCAGAAAAGTGGACAGTGCTTAATAAAAAAAAAAACAGGTGCATCAGGGTTTAAAGAGAACTATATATATATATATATATATATATATATATATATATATATATATATATATATATATATATATATATATATAAAATTTCACAGTAACCATTAGGCGTTCTGTGAAGGCCTAAAAGAACCTGAGGCTTCCCCTCTGCTATGTAGTAGTTAATATGAATTATTCAGTAGCAGATGCTATAAAAATACTTATATTTATGCTTTACAGTTCTAATAGTGAAGGTCTCCAGTGCTGTAACTTTGAGGTTACATTTGGTCAGAGAAAATGATTGAATATGCTACCATAGCCCAGAAGGACCTTCATTGAGCAAGGCTTTCGATAAGGTGTAAGCTGTATTTTAAGTAAAGTGCACCTTTCAAACCATGTTGTTTACACATAAAAGAAGTGTACCTGGTGCAGTCCTGACATCACCTTAACCTCTGAGTTGATATGCCTGAGGTAGGCATTGTTGTTAGCATATGTGGCCTGTCATTGCACACTGGGAGACATTTTCAAAAATGCAGAGAATGACCAAAAAAAATGAATCTTTTCATGAATCTTTTTTTTTGACCTTCACTTTGAAGCCAGTAAATGCACCTATCTGCATGTCTATGAAAGGTTCTGAAATACTCAAGAACTGAAAGACAGACTCAAAGCCTTGTGAATGGCTCAAGCTTTACAGTAATACAGTCTAACCTTATATTTTTATTATTATTATTATTATTATCATTATTATTATTATTTAGCATTAGCATAATAATACAGGACCACTACGTTTTAACCATCAACAGTATAAAGAAGCTAATTACATTAATTATCATTAGCATACGTTAGCATGTATAGGAGAGTCCAGTCATTCTCACAGAAGCTACCCAGATAGCAAGCATATACTTGTCTTCTGGCATGATAAGGTAGGCACCCCACTAGCTGTTTGCCACAGCTGGTCCACTCAGATTATTGTCCTCCATACAAGGTGTAGCTAGATTTTAATGTCCTCAAACAGATTGTAAATGCACTTTTCAGACTTTTATTTTGGAAAAAACAAAGACAAATATTATTTAACTACAATTAATAATATTGATAATATTAATAACTAGAGGGAGCAAAAAAATGGGAAGAATAGAAAATGATTTTCTTAAAAATTGTGCTAAAAATTCTTAGTAAACTGATTTACAAATATAGACTGTGAGTACAAAACTCCCCTCAAATACTCTACTCTCCATTTAATGAATGCGTGATTCTTTCTTCAAGACACATCGTTCTCCAACACAGCCACTATACCAGCCAGCTCCCATTAGCGTTCCAACAAAAGACCAGAAGGGTCATGTGTTCCAAATATTGTTAGCCATTATAAGTCAATATCAATTGCTCCATTTATAGAGGGTTTGTTTTACCTGGCCAAATCGATATGGGCTCAAATTCTGCCTGAAGCTAGAATGATTTGTGTGTTACCCAATTAAGACTGCAACTGCAAAGTAAACTAGAAAAGGTTCAGGATTTTTTAAACCCTTTTGACCTGATTCAAGAATGCTATATCAAATGTTTTTTAACCAGGGCACTCTCAGTGACTGAATTATCTTTAATATTACAGCCTGAAAGTCTCTGGCTTAATATTGTTTGTTTTGTACTAGGCACAGGAATCTGAGCCTATGACCTTGTGCCCATGAGGCAATTAACTCTTGCTTAGAGTGGTATAAAAATATTATTGCATGTAAAATATTGTTTGTACTCAACTTTCGACTGTATTTAAAACACCTACTCACTGACCAATTTATAAGGCCCACCTACATTATACGCTCTGCACTGTTAAAGTGTCCAATTATAGAATGAGAATGTAGTTCATCTGTTGCACAATTACCCACTTAATGCATTAATTCATGGTCAGTGACTGAGGAATGTATTTTGGCATGGTTTAGAAACAATTGGGTGCTTTCAAGAAGCAGCTTTACAACCTTTTAAGAAATCTTTAAGAGGCACCATCTTTGGTGTTGAAGCCATTTCAGAAAAATAATAATTATAATAATGTCAAATGTACCTCAGTAAATTTCAGGTAAGCTGGCTAAGATGTAGTTTTATGGAGCACTATTTCCTACAGCTAAAGCACTGATCAGCAACCGTCTGCCTGAAGACCTGCTTTCCTGCAGAGGAAAGCTCCTGCATCTAAAATGCTGCCTACATCTACTGCATTTAGCTGACGCTCTTATCCAGAGCGACTTACAAGGTTAATCATATTACAGGTGGGCCAATGTAGTGTTAGGAGTCTTGCCCAAGGACTCTTATTGGTGTAGCACAGCATAGTCACCCAGAACAGGAATCGAACCCCAGTCTCCCACTTGGGACGGTAGCTTCCTGGTGAGTAGTGGTGTTATTCGTTGTGCCACACCAACCACACAGAACTTGCATTTTATGCATTTGCATTTACATTAATGGCTTTTAGCTAACAGTCTTATCCAGAATGACTTACTAGGTTATTCCAGTGGGCAGTGTAGTGTTAGGAGTCTTGCCCAAGAACTCTTATTGGTGCCGCACAGCATAGTAACCCAGACCGGGAATGGAACCCCCACTTCTCACGTAGTGTGGCAACTCTCTGCAGGGTAATGGTGTTATACGCTGTGCTACACCAACCACCAGCATTAGTTGCCTCCTCCTCAACTAATGCTAATGTATCTTATCTAGCCGAACAATGATTGGTAATTAGCTCTGGAGCTAGTATGACAGGTCATGGTTGGAAGTACACTCTCTGCAGGAAGGTAGATCTTTTAGGACCAAGGTTGGTGACCTCAGAGATCAAGCATATAAGCAATGTTACATGTTAATGCAGACATGCTATCCTTTTAGTTTTGGCTCTAGTTTTCCTGGTGTCCATAGGAAAATTGCTTTCCTGTCTGCATTTGATGCTACATAATACCAAAATGGCCAAACCACTGTTACAGCTTAGTAGGGGAAGTGGATCCAAATGCAGGGCAAACAGTTGTCTATTTATTAAACTCAAAACCTGAAAGAAGTTATGGTGCTTTTGAGAATTGACGAGGCAAAGTTCTAACCGGTGGCGTGAATGACTGTCAACTAACGTACTACCACTGCACTACTGAGGCTACATGGTAGAACATGGAACAAACTGTCTTAAAGGGAGGCAAAACTTGGATACAAAAAAAAATGGTGGGACTCCAAACAAAGGAGGCACTTAGTTTTGTGCACTCAAAACAAAGGAGTCAGAATAGAACTATAACTTAAAAGAAAAGGTTCATAAGCTTTTCTTTTTCTTTTACTACCTTACCGTTTGTCCCTCTGAAAGGTGCAACAGTGAGCCCAGGCTTGAGCTCGGTATTTATGTTGTGCTACACAGGTGTGCCTGGTCAGTGCTGATTACTGCCCTGGCCCCCTGCTGGTAGCCAGCGGCATGGTCCCCTTACAACCACTTCCCCAAAATCTTCTTAAAACCCTTTTGCCTTGAAGCATTTGAAATACTCCCCATTGCTTTAGTACACATCATGGTGTTTCATTTGTGTTATTCATAGCTACCACCACAATTTCTTGCCGTGGTGTACGGTGATGATGGGCTTTGCTTCCTGCCCACCTACAGAGGCATCTCATTACTGACCAACAGGATGAGAACATTGGTTATTGAACTAAAAGATACAGTTCCTCAGCAGCAATGCTTAAGTAGTGATAACTTACAGAGGATGTTTGGGTCATGGAGCGCTGATGGAGCTATGCCCCCGGCAACTAAAAGAGCTAAGGAACTCTGGGAGATGAGATGTGAATAATATTTGGTGGGTTCAGGAATTAAAAGGTTTTGAACTTCTCTGCAAACTGAGATGTTTTTTTGCCCTGCATGTTTATTTAAAGACTGAAAAACTGATCAAGACTATTCAATTGTGCAACTGCTCCCTTTTAAGAATGTATCTCCTGCCACCAGCTTCTTATCTTCACTCCACAGAGAACCCGAAGACTGGTGCTATACTCCATATTTGGTCTTTATTTAACACCCCTGTAAGGTACTATCTACAGATACACCTTCTTCTCATTCTCTTTATAACCATTCTAAATAATCCATGCGGTAAGGTCGTCTTTTTTGGTTCATTGGTAGGTGTGAATAAAATGTAGGAATAGTCACATTGGACTTTGGAAAAAGTCGGTGCCGGATAGCATGAGGCCACCTTGCAAAGGCTATTAGAGTCAGCAGACGGTATTTATGCACTTAAATTCTCTATTTATTTAATAGTTTCATGTTTGAAAGTATTGAAACCTACATGACGAAAAACCAAAAAGCAGGCAGCGCTCCAAAAATAAACCATAGAAGTTCGTTTAACCTTGTAGCAGTCAATTTAACACTGTCGATTTTTACTGTGCAAACAGAGCATTTGAATTCAATCAGTCATATGGTTGAAGCTGACCTCTATTTTACACCGCCTTAAAAGCAGTATCCACACATAGGCCTTCGTTACGCCTTCTATTTTCAACCAATGCAAATTGCCCATGACCCAGCGGTATGCGGTAGGGTCAGCGTTTTAATAAAACAAACCAATCTTCAGATTCCATCCTGCCTGGAATGTGCCTGGGTTTTGAAAGCCTCTGTGGAGCTCCTCAATCAAAGCAACAGCCCCTTTGGCAGGTAATTGGAAAAGCCCTATCAGATCATAGGGATCTGCGGCGGTATTTTCTGCCTGTTCTGCCTCATCAACTTCATCATGTCTCTGGCTGTGTGTGTGCAGGCGGGCTGCAGCGCATGTACTCATGTAACCGAGTACGAGACCTCCTTGCTGTGGAGCTAAGACGGATGCCGTTTTTCGGGCTGCGTCCTCGCAGGTGCCGCTTTTTGCACAGAATTACTAGCGTGGCGGTGCAGGCCGTGGCCAGTGGAGCGCGGTGGAGCGTAACGGAACACGCGCAGATAGTGGCCAGACGCAGCCACTGTAAATCAGTGCGGCTGGGACCCAGCTTAGGCAAAGCGCAGTGGTCTGGACTTTTGGAGGGGAGGGTGGTGGGGGGGATGAAGGGTTGCCTATCGACACCCTGCTCAGGCGGTGGAGGGAATGATGAATGGCGGAGCTGGAAGAGGGGAGATATCTGCAAGCATCTTGGCCAACTCAGTATCCAGAGCATGCTCGGTGGAAAGGATTAGACGATTCATCAACTGCAACCAGAGGCACGGCCGCAAGGATGTATTTTTTCCCTGCTCTCCCTCACTCTCTTTTCAGTTTCTTTGCATATTTTTATGGCGTTTCATAAACATTTTTTTCCTTTTTTTTTTAGCTCTGACAGAATGGAAGTTTGCCCCGATAATTGGAAGTTATTCAATGACTTTCACTGTCCCCAGGCACATGCATGCAGATTTTCAATAAGCATGCATCATAGAACTTATCATCACAGAGATAATGCATGATTCATAGAGTCTTTCAACATAAAGATACCTTTGGCTTGTGAGGCAATAACCCTCTAAAATACATTCTAAAACATTTGCACAGGAACACTTTTTTTTTTTGTTGTCCATGTGATAGAACATCATTGTTTGAGCTCACGTTAGCTCCATCATTACATTCAGGTTCTATGCAAGCCCTTTCACCCTGCTGCTGTTTTCTTATTACAAGCACACAAGGTCACCCTTAAACATTAAGACACCAAAAAATCCTCAAGTAGCTTTCATTGGCTAATACTTTGACAAAACTATTTTCACTTATGAGATGTGCAAGGGAGTAAAACCGTTTACAAGGTTGATGTAGATAATGGTGGTTCCTTTCGTATTATAGGTTTCTCCTCAAACCATATTTCCAAGCCAAGAACTGTTAAGGAATTTTACACAAGGGGAATCTGTGATGATTCCAGTTAGACCTTAAGGTCAAAAATGTCAAAGACTCACCTCTATGACAATGCTAACATCTGCTAGCTCTCCTATGTGAGTTCTAATGCAGGTTGATGTACAGGGGTTGGACAATGAAACTGAAACACCTGGTTTTAGACCACAATCATTTATTAGTATGGTGTAGGGCCTCCTTTTGTGGCCAATACAGCATCATTTTATCTTGGGAATGACATATACTGCGTCCTGCACAGTGGTCAGAGGGATTTTAAGCCATTCTTCTTGCAGGATAGTGGCCAGGTCACTACGTGATGCTGGTGGAGGTTCGTCCTTCTTGGTGGTATGCTGACATTACCCTGGATAGCGTGGCTCTTGATACATCACAAAGACTTGCTGTCTTGGTCACAGATGCGCCAGCAAGACGTGCACCAACAATTTGTCCTCTTTTAAAATCTTGTATGTCACCCAATGTTGTGTGCATTGCAGTATTTTGAGCAAAACTGTGCTCTTACCTGCTAACTGAACCTTCACACTCTGCTCTTACTGGTACAATGTGCAATCAATGAAGATTGGCCACCAGGCTGGTCCAATTTAGCCATGAGACCTCCCACACTAAAATAACAGGTGTTTCAGTTTCATTGTCCAACCCCTGTAACATTATTTTTGGCCAGAATTACATCTGAAGCTTGTAAAAGACATATGGTATATATGATATGGTTTCTCCCCAAAGTTTTACACTAAGACTTTTACGACATTAAATTGCTATTCTTTCTACCTGTAATGGACACTATTAAATACATCTACTGTTTACAACCACATACTTAACATACTTTGCACACCTGGCTAACCTCAGCACAATTACCTCTTACTTTCCAATATGTGCACTTAAGCTGTATTTTTCACAGCTGCATATGCACCTAGGTTCTAGTAACATTCTGACATACAGTTACTGCCCATCTTGCACATCTGCTACGTCTGTTTATTTACTGTCTACGCACGTACTGTATTGTGTCCCTGTCCTTTTGTCTTTGCACTTAATTACTTATTCATGTATAAACTGCACAACCGTGTATTGGTATAATGATAATTAAGTTGAATTGAACTGAACTACTTCAGTAAGGAGCCCTGAAATGTAATTGCTGCTGTTTTCCATTCCTAGCAAATAAGTAAAACCAGGTTAAGCTATATGTTTACAATCCGTAAGGAATTGAGGAATTCAAGACATCCAGACTATTTTTACTTCATAAAACTGGTCCTACTCATTGTAAGTCAAAATATGCATGGATGATTGGCATTTCCTAATTATGCTAGTGGTTAATCGGGCACATAAGGCCTTTAGTTCAGTTCCTGAAGGCCTAACCAATAGAGTTGGTTACTTTTTTGACTGTATCTACCAATCAGCAGTGTTAAAACAGAAGCATTATGATTCATTATGAATCATTAAGCCTTGAAGGTATACTCCTAGATTTTAACAGTGTAAACCACAAACTTCTATGAGTTCATTTGAATGCCTTGGTCGCACTTTGTACAGTATTGTGAACTGGTCTCAAATTCATAAATTACTGTGATGCTATTATTAAGTTTAAAGGAATGAGGACTGGGAAAAGACCAGTGCATCTATGTTAGGGGGTTAAAGATCATCTCAGAATCACCAATGTTAAAACATGGTCCAGTGCAAACCAACCGACATCACTGAGTTAAATTCAGCAAACCCCATCGAATGACCTCATCCTAGCAGCTTACAGCAGACTGGGGGGACTCATCTGCACAGGTAGAAAACCATTTTCCACTCCCACACTCCAGAGAGATAACCTTGTAAAGTCTGTCTACATTCATTATGTGCTCTGCCCCCCGTGGAACAGAACACGGAGCCTCGGCCGGAGGTCCGCCTGAACACCTTTTCACAATCATTACGCTTTCAATCCGCCCAGCCCCTCCTAAGCCTTGAAGTGGCGGAACACTGCTGGGAGGTGTACAAGTGCACATTTGCTTCTATTGTACATTCATTTATTCAAAGAGGCCCCATTGTTAGTCACAGGTTGATGCTGGCTCACAAATGACAACCTTCACAATTGTTTAATGCTAGCTAATTAAATACTTGCAATGAATGTAATTATATCAAGATCTGGATTCAAAAAAGACAAACCTATAAATAAACCGACAAGCCTGAAAAGCAAGGCATAATATATTTTCTTTTGTTGTGATACACTATGCAGTTTATCCAGAAATCTCCAGACACTTTAAGTGTCGCCTATGGCAAACGCAATTGTTCAACTGGACCCACAAAGCCTGTATCGCAATGGAACGGGAAAGGGTTCACTGGTTAGCACTGTTGAAAGCCTATGAAGTGGCAGATGTGATCCAGAACTAATTATCCACCTTCAATAAATGACCCCACTAATACTTCTCTGGGTAAATGCAATCAAATGCTCACACCAGTGTCTCAACATGTAGTATAAGGCCTTCGTAATAGAAAAGTGGCTATTACTGGAACAAAAGGAGGGATAAACACCCTATTAATACCCTTGATTTCCTTTTGAACATGCATGGCTAGACTTTTGAACATGCAGTGCATGGCTAGACAGCAACTTGAGTGCCTTAAGATTTGCAGCAAATCATTCAACAAAGGATGCAGCCACATTTAGTAAACAATAATAATAATAATAATAATAATAATAATAATAACACCAATAATGTGGCTACTACTACTACTACTAATAATAATAATAGTATTAATAATAATGTAGTTTACCACATTTTCCACTTACAGCTGATCAACCAAGACATGTGTGCATTTGCTTTGAAGTTAACACTACTAACGGACACTCATCTCAGAAGTCACCTGTTGTAATTTTTTTTGGTGTCTGTTGATTGGTATAAGGAATTAGTAGAAGTCAGAAGAAAATAAAACAAGATTACAAAACATCCGAAAAGCTGATACACCAGCGTATTCACAAAGCATCACTGATCTCAGATCAGATTCCCTCAAATGGCCATTGTCAAGAATATTGATTCTAGTTCAGTTCTTCTACCTTTGAGGTGGTTTGTTGATAAAGTCTTTGATGTCTAAGGTGTCCATCTCCAGTTTCCTTTATTTTAGCAACGCATATTAAGTTAACTGTGAGCTGTAAACCACAGCAACAAGTCTGGGCTGCTTTAATGAAGATCTGGATGTGGTAGGATGTTTGGGTGACTACTGAGTTCTAGTGTTTGCAATTTCAGCAATTTCAGCTTCATTTCAGTTCTAAATTAAACCATCAGAATAAGACGGAAATCCGATTGACCATATGATTTCGTTGCTGCACCATTCAAGGACAGTTTATATATAATTCTAGCATAATATAATATAATATAATAACATTTAAACCAGTTTCTTGACCAGCTGTGTGGTTAGTCAGCTAACAAAAAGCGTGGGGCTGATTGCAGATGTGATTTTTGCTTGTAGACTCTGTTGCTGTAAAAACAATATCAGAAGCAGAGTCAAACATTTGGGACCACTTGCCTAGTCCCAGATTAATCTTAAACCTACAAAAATAAGAAATGTTATTGGTGAGTCACCATTTGCAGTTTGCGGTGTACATAAGAACGCACCTGTGGATTTAGAGAAAAGCTAATGACCTGCTAGACCAAGGGAAACAACAGCAATTTAACCTGATATGGATGTATGTCCCCTTAAATGAAAGCTGACAATGCTGTGAAGTACGAAAGCATAACAACAACATCTAACTATTAAGTATAAGTATTAGTCTATCTAATAAGTTCACCTTCCTGTATTGTATGACATATCCCAGAGATATTAAATCTGGTCTTGGAGGTACAGTGTCAAGCACAGTTTCATGATTTCCCTGGTCAGACCATGTCTTTTAATCTTGCCAATTAACACATCAATTGACACGGGATGTGTTGAGCAGGAAAATCACCAACCAGTGCTGGACACCGGGGCTCCAGGATCAGTTTGTATATTCTTGACATATAAGGTCACCAAATTATTGGTCACCCTGTATGTTTAAGGTGGTTGTAACTTCAGGTTAGCAGATAGTGTTGGCCGGTAAATACATGCAGAGTGTATAATGGGATTCATAGATCGAAAAAAGTGGTCTAAAGGAGATGTTATTGATGATGAAAAGGAATGACTGTATTTGGGTGTGCCAAAGGCCATAGTGTAAAGGAAGTAGCTGAATTTGCAGGTGTATGAAGCGTATGGTTATACAGGTCGACCAGCTGTGGCTAAAATCCCAGTCTACAGGAAATTCTCTCCAGAATTGTGCCAGGGAAGGCATCTACCAAATCTGGCCCAACCTGCGGAATTCTTTGATATAAAAGATGTGGCCTACATCCAGAAACCCATCCAGTTCATGCCGAATTGAATAGCAGCTGTTACCTGTGCTTGTGGAACTATCACATGTTATTTGATACATTTCAGTCACAGGTGACATTTTTTTGGCTGATGAATTTACAACTGTATGCAAAATTTACAGGTTTTGTCGATAAGTTCAACAAGGGGTGTTATAAATGAGAAAACCAGTAACTGGCTGAAATATGAATGGGAAAGCTGGTAACACTCAATATGACACCTGTTTGTGTTGATGTTTAACCGGTGCTGTAGCATTAGATGACAATTAATAGAACTTAATAGAATAGAACTAGAAAAAAAATGAAAATATAAAATATATAAAAGATGAAACTTTTAAGTAACCACATTTAGGTATGCTTTCCAAAATATGGGAAACACAGCAAAAAAAAAAAAAGATACATCTGTATTAAAATGTGCCGAATTGTGTGCCCTAAAGTGTCTGTTCTTACATTGCTCATGCAAAATCAGACAAGGAAATCTGGGAAACATGTGGATTTGATACCTTATGAGCCCCTGTATGCAGAACATAATGTATGTTGTTACGGCCATAAGATGAACGTGATGATTGTTTTAGGTTTGTTATTAGGTCTTATTCTACTGAAAGGAAGAATATTCTATAGATTTTGTGACTTGTTTTTCTTGAAATTTCCTCAAGCCTGTTGACACAAAATGGAATTAGAATGAAAAAGCCATTTATTACATACCAGTGGAATTGATATAATGCAATGTAAAGCTATAGTCAGCTATAGTAATTATAGACTTCAAAGTGTTAAATAACTTGTTAAGTAACGCAGCCACTGCCTTGAGACTCCCACTCTTCTATTACATTGATTAATTACAACTACTTTGAAGGCCTACTTATTCCTGCATCTTATCCACGCTTTAGCAAACACTCTGAAGTTTTCGCAGTAAGCTGCAATGCTATAATCGGATTCATTTTGCAAATTGTTCTTAGGGACTTTGGATAATTTAGTTAACCCTTCGTAGGGTCTTCTGCTAATGACCATGAAATTCAGCAGAACTGCAACCATGAACTCTATGTGTGAAGGAACTATTTATTTTTCCTTATCGTGAGACATGGATTCACAATAAAACGGGAGTCAGTCTGAATGTCTGGGTATTATTATGCTGCCTTTCTGCTTTCAGTGCACTTGAAAGCAGGCTGACAGTTTGAATGTAATCATCCATGGCTCAATATAGACAGCAGACTACATAATGTTCAAAATAGATGTGCTGAAAATGCTGGATAAGATATGAATGTGAAATCGTTACTGATGCTGAAAACATAAAGTAAAATAGGACTGCTTATTTCAGGGCGTCAGCATTCATAAAAAACAAACTAATCAAAATGGTCATACACATAAACAACACAAAGACGGATAAGGAGAAGAACGAGAAGGTGCAACATTTCTATACACTTAAGGCATTCTTAGCTGGAATGTGTGGTTCTATGGACAGCTGTCAATTGGAGTAGGACTTTCACACTACATGGATGTTATTTAACTTCTTCAATCACCAGAATGTGCAGGCAAGTCCAAACCTTTATTGCATATTTATAGAACTTCATAATAAGTGACAATCAAGTTTGAATGGTTTCCCATGTAATTACTGATTAGTAAACCTTAATGTTGATTTTGTGTGAAATTAAAATGGGGTAAATTTACTAGGGCAGGGGTCCCAACCTAGCACTGAAAATGGCCATCTAGTTCAGAGACCCCCCCTATGATACTGAATATCACTTGGAAATATGTGATGGTATGGAAGGGAAACACATCATGGTTTTCCATTGACTTTACCATTTGCTATGAAATCAGTTCTCAAAACAAGTATTGTTCAGTGTCTTCTTTTATACATCGAATATGTCTGCAGGAGAAAAACAGAAAACCATAAAACTGGGACGTGTGTTTGATTGCCGTCATTATGCTATTGTTCTAGAATCAAACTGCACATTGCATTGATTATACCCATGTAGATTACTAGGTATAAATTTAGTAGTGCTTCGCCCTGGATAGCATTTAAAGTATGTGATCTTTACCCATTCCATGTAACGATAACATATTACAAATAAAATGGTTGCTTGTCAGGTCATTTTGTGCCACTGACATTTTCTCAGCTGCTGAGAAACTCCTATAACAGTGCTCAGATTTTAGTGTTGATGCAGTTCCTTTATCTACACAGAAATATGGCACAAGAAAGCAGCTATGATTTTACTTCTTAGGTCAGTTGAACCTGGTATCTCAAAGCACACCCAGCTATCCATCTGTTCAGTTTTTATCTGCAGTAAAATGACAGAACAGAGAAGGTGTAGTGATGGGTCATGTCGACATAATCACTAAATCTTTGATGAAAAAGTTACATCAGCAAAAGTTCTGAAATGATAGAACAAGAGACCAAGATAATATACCTCAGACTTGCAAATCAGTGGGCTACTGTTCGGTATCATAAAAGAAACTCACTGCAGCTCATCAAAAGAGTAGAACCTTAATACACTGTGCATATACATCTCTTCAGGGCCGCATTGAAAGGCCAGTGCCCATACAATCATCAAAAGAATAGGTGAACCTAGAGGAAAGAGTGTGATTGTAGTTCTATTGGGATGGAAGATAAAGGTTACCAGAACCAATAAATAATGAGAAATGTAGATAGATAGGGGCAATATTTATTGAGCTACTCATACAGAGGTAGCGTCTGTCAGTATGATGTTGGGCACTATGTCGGATGTCTCGGTTCCTAATGGTGTCTGGTGATAATTAATAATGCAGCTTAAATTTTTTACACAGTTCCTGCAGTTGCTGTAGGAGGGGAGGTGTAGTGACACCAGGCCTTCCAGACATGTGGCATGTGACTGCAAACCATTCATCTTGGCGCTGACCACAGACCCTCCACCCATAGATTCATTGGTCGTCTCCACCAAGACAAAAGTGAGACTTGTCACTGACGATGACCCGCTGCCATCTTTGAATAGGGTGTTAAGGACAGCCATCGAAATGGTCTGTGTGCATGTTCTTCTGTGTCGTGCAGTTGTCTGCCGATGGTGCTGGCACTAACAGAATGATGGAGGGCAATGCTGCTCACTAAATATCCCCAATTGTGGCTGTTGGGTCAGTCAGGTACAGCGATAAGGCCTGTCCTTGCTTAAATGGTTGAGCATGAAATTTGAATCATTTGCATCTCTCACAAAGTCAAACCTATCCACCAAGTTTCATTCCTGATGGTTGATTCCTTCCGGGTGCAACTACTAGGCTAATATGTAGCTTTTTGTGGAGGTCTGTTGCTTTGTTCAACAGCACCATGTAGTCCAATAGCATTCCTCGCCATCTGATTTACGTATTGCCTGCCTTACCTCCGTACATCAATACACATCTCCAAAGACTTTATCATTTTTGTCTTGTTTGAATTTTTGGTCAGTCCGGACACTAATCTAAGCTGTCATGACAGGTGCGCCTGTGGAGAGGAAGTAGACGTGTTGGTTTATTAGTCATTCGAGTCACGAACCGCTTTTGACTACAAAGCTTAGAATGGTGTGACCCCACTGAAACTATTCTGACCTTCTCCAATAAAGGCGAGTCTTCATCACAGGAAAAACTCCAGTGGTTTCTGTCCAAGGTGTCCATTATCATTATCTGGGCTTGGCACCAGTGTATGGTAAAGGTCCAGGTAAATCAGGTACAGAGGAGAAACAATGACAGCTCATCAAATTAGTGCAGGAGCAAGGGATCTGACAAGATGGGAATGGAGGATTAAGGCTCCGGAGCTTCCACGGGACACGCTTCCATATTGAATGACAAAAGCAATACTCTCATGCTTCCTTCTTCAGGGGAATGCAGGGTTGGCAGTAGTGTAAATTGCCAGGGAGGAATGACTTTGTACAACCCACATTTACAAACGTTAGTGTTATTACACACTTTGAATACTGGGCTACTGTGTAGCGGAAAGCAAAATTCTCCTTTTGCAAACAATGAAGTCAGACTCACATTCTGATGCTAAGATAAATTTGGTCCTGTAACGATAGACAGACCAAGCTGCATGCTAACAGAGCTAACAGTAAGCGTGGAGTAACAGTAACACAAAGTGGAGACAAATCCAAAAATTAGAGGACAAGCCAGGTTCAAAACCAAACAACAATCGAATACAGGCAACCAAGTAAGGAGAGAATCTAAAGACAAACACCAAAATACAAACAGAAATTGTACCCAGAATGCAGTCAGAAATTGCAGTAGATCAACAGGAGAGGGCAATACGTCGCCCTAAAAACAGGCATATACACAAGTAGGCTAATGGCGGTAGGGTGTGTTGCATTAGTATTCAGGTGATGATGACTGCGGAAGTGGTTTGTGATTGGCAGACTCTGGAAAATTTGATGACATCATGCAGAGTTGGGTTATGGGATGTGCAGATGGGTGCTTCAGAAGTGGAAGGAGAACCCAGATGTGTGATGGCTCGAAGTGGCTGGGTAGGGGAAAACTGTAGGGATCACAGCACATCATTTCCTGCTGAGCTTTTTTGATTAAACTTTTTAATTACAAAGACACGTTCAGTCATGAAGAAATTCTTGGCTGCATGTCACAGATTTTGTCTTACCTTACTTTTGCTTCTTGATGACTCTAATTTGATGCCTAGTGTGCAACAGTGGTGGACAGTAACTGTGGACAGTGAGTGTAATGTGTTAGTGCACTGCAAGTAGTGTGTTGGTATACAGAAACTCAGTAATTGTAATTTGGGAGTGTACTGCAAGTAGTGTGTATCTGTACTGCAGTGTCTCCATTCTGGGGGTCTTTTTACTCCACTACATTATGGCCAAATCTGGCCTTCCTTTTGGGTTGTGTGTGCATAAAAACGTAACATGTCCAAACAAAAGAAGAGCAATGAGAGCGTACCAACCAGGACACAGTGGTCACTTTGTTTTGATCATGTTTTGACCTGTTGGACAGAGCTTGGCTCTAGCTAATGGAAACTGTTCTGTTAGGTGTTTTGTGCGTAGGATTATTTGAATAGACATCAGTGTCAGACAAATTAATGGTCTTTTATTAAAGACTGGTGGCCTGAGATACACTTCACCTGAAATGAGCTGATTAAGAGTCCTGTTCCAGAAATGATAACAGGACATTAGAGCCATAATAAATCATGCTACTGTTACTCTCCATACTTAAGTACATTTTAAGGTAAATACTTTAGTACTCTTACTTGAGTGGAGGTGTACAGGGAGGAACTTCTACTGAAAGAATATTTTACCCTGAGTATCTTTAACTCAAGTAAATGGTTGGTGTACTTTGTCCACCACTGGTGTACAACAAAGAAAGCTTATGATGGCTGTCTCAGGCTAGGTCTCAAAAGCCTGGTTTGAACCTGATCTTCCCATATCACAGTTGTAGTGTGGATATTTTCTAAACATTCTTATCCTGGAATGGCAACTGCTGAATATATATAGATAGCTGCCAACAATGCTTCTACTCAAGCAATGGGTAGCTTCTCATTTCTTAAACACCTGTAGCTGAGGTTTAATCCAGTCATGGAAATATTTCATGGAAAAGATCTTCCTGTGTTTCAGAGGGGTCAAATTATTGGCCAATCTAAGGTGATACTGAAATGATTGGACCTGGGTTAATAACTGTCCAATGTATTATTTTAACCTGGAAGAATAACAACGAATTTCGCAGAAGAAATCTTGTCAGGGTAAAATAACCCTGATGACCATGACACAGACGTTAAAAGCTGTCTATGTTAACAGTCATTCCATTTTATTTTAAACTTGTACCAGACATCCTTTTATACAAATATGGAAAACGATTGATGCATTCCTGTGTTAAGCTGAACAAGCCAATGGGGTTCTCAAATTACCACCCAACTGACCAAAAAGGGTGGCTTTATATGGCCTATCTATACAGTACCTATACACTATACAGTGTTTTCAATTGGTAACGTTTTACGGAAGCACTGACTAACATTACCTAATGCATTTGTTAACATGTACAACACAAAGTACCGTATTAACCATCTGATGTTAAGTAATCAAGTAACAGTGGCATTAGTTTCCACACTGAAGTGTTGATTAACATCAATAGATGTATTAACCAACATATATAATACTGGTTAGTTAATATTATTCTTGGATCTTATTTCAAACAGTCTTGTGGCCTCAGCTTATAGACTGCTGTACTGTTTCTCACACCTCTCACTTCTGGAGCGTCAGCATTTAACTTTGGGTCCAAATGATCCAAAAAGAATAGAGTCAAACAAACTTCACTTTCTCTGCTGATGGGTGCTGGGTGTTGTAAGGCGTATCACTGCAGTTCTATGAGTGACTCAGCACTCAAACAGTTATTGAACTGATATGTTTGTCATTCTACTCAAGTGTTTTCGTACTGCAGGCAGTATTTCATCAGAGTAACAGGTTTGCTATCTGTATTTCTTGCATGTGTTTAGGCTACTCTACACACCACTGTACATAAATGACCTGGAATTGTGTAAATTGGAACTTAGTGAATGGAATTCATTATTTAGTCATGTGCAAAGGGCATATTTTAATAGATAAATGCAGCATGTGAGTATTCCGGTGTGCACCATGCACAAGTAAGCCTTACTAGAGGTGAAACTCCTTGAAAAATTCAAGTAGCTCAAGTAAAAGCCATCAATGCCAAATAATATATTACTATAAACTATAAAAAAACTATAAAACTTTAAACAGCTCCCCCTGTTTCACATGGATGATTATTACTGTTGCAGAGCTGGCTTACACTGCAGGCTTGTGCCCTGAAGAAGACGATGCGATGGTATGGACTGCAAAACTGAGAAACAGAAGAGACAGGCCAGAGAAAAAGACGAAATGTCTAAGGTTTGCGATCATTTCCAGCTGGAATAAACCTAACAACCTGACCACAAACACAACCTCAGTGCTTCAGCATCTTAGCAGAAAGCATCCATTCCACAAAGCAGACCCGACATGAGGCAACAATAATGTTAGTGCTGAATGTAAATCATTATGATTGCTAGTTGAGATAAAGACTAGTAAAGAATGCATGTTAATTATGGCTACTTGTGTAATGACCAGTTAAGAACGTAAATCAATAGCTTGTTATGATGTTCCTCTGTAAGCTAAGCTTTGCATACTGCCCTGATGCATGAAATACCCGAGAACAACATTGTCAGATGGTGTGTGTACCGAGCGAAGCCTGAAATGCACCAACCCAATACAGTAGGTGTATTCAGGTTAGTTTGAATGTAGCAAGAAGGGTCAGCATGGTAAACAAACCTACCCTAACCCAGAATGTAAGATGACATTTAAATGTGCATAATGGATTTCATTTTGACAAATAATATTATGCAACGTAAACAACAAAATGCTCAGTTTTATTTATTGGGTCACATATTGCAAAATAGGCACCCAAACATGCATTGTCTGTATAAAGCTGTATTGAAAAAAATATAAAAAAATGACATTAAACAACAACAACAACAACAACAACAACAACAACAAAAAACAATGGGTTTTATCCTGTGGGTGCTTTCTAAGAATAAACAAGTGGCTTATGGGGTCAAAGAGGTTCAGAACCACTGATGTACTGACCACCAGCCAGACAGGTCTAGGTGAGTCAGCATCCTGAAATGATTCACTTATTAACTTGTTTACCGCTCGCGTTTATCCACCAGACATCTTTCACACTTATATGCAGTGGTATGTGTGTTTTATTGTGTTTGTGTACACAACACACATCTAGGACTTTTCATTGTGTAATTATAAATATCTAATCATGTAATGTATTTGATGTATAGGCAGAAATGATTTATTTGTAATTATATACCTATTAAATACATATATAAATATATAATACACTTTTAGTGTTTTAATAATGCATGTGTACCACCTATTCAACATTACTAGACATCAATAAGGACTTGTCCAATGCATTAAATATACCTGTAGGGTGAAAGCTAATTATGTAAGGTTAACAATGGCGTAACACTTCCCAGTTAGTTGTTAATCTGGGACAGCGTTCTGTCCAACTCCTGAAGTCCTAAACAGTAGATTATTGGCATGGCTATATAATTTACGTATATCTAAACCTGTCAACTTCCTGTATCATCTGTCTATCATCAGTCTCGATTTTTGTGGGAGTCTTCTTATTTTAAATCCTTTCTCCCACTAATCTACCGTTTTCATAGTGTTGCAAATCAAATGGATGATTCCCAATTTCTGTGTGAGATACATGCTGTAGTACCTGGCAACCCAACCCAGAAGCAGAGGTGAGCACCGGTAAATGACCCTGCCTGATGTGCGTCACTCAGGTCACAGTGTCATGCACACCCTCCATCCATTGTTCTGCATAACACTGACTCCCTCACTCACTCCCTCACTCACACACAAACTTTTTGTGATGTAAATGTTAGATATTGACTTTTAAACACTTATTATTTTGTCAGCTTTATGTTGTTATACATATGTACATTCTGAGCTATGAATTTGGTACTAATTGAAGGTGTTTGTACTTTCTCATTTCTGTATTCCCTTCTATTAAGATAAGATAAAATAAGATTTTATTATCCCACATAGGAAAATTTGCATTGTTACAGCAGGGTATACAGTGAACACATACAGAGCAAGAGATACAAAAAAAAGTCTCTATTGTTAGGTAAAAAATAAACTAAAATAAGAAACTATAAAGAATTTACATGTGTAACTGCACATATATATATTGAATCACAGTGAAAGGCATTGCACAAATATTGTATAGATGTAGCACAGTTACGTACCAGCTACATAAACACTGAAAATCATAACTGTCACCTAAATACTGAAGGTATAGGCAGCCAGAATGCATGAAGTCTAGCAATCAATCCATGGTTTAGGGTTATATAGGGACAGGAGGTGTTGAGGGTAGACGGTTTGCCAATAACCTTGAAAATCTTCACAGTGTAATGTCAGCAGGTATATTGGTTACATTTCATGGTTTTAACCCTTATTGTTTCCAAGCAAACCTTAACAATGAAATAGGAGTAGCACTCTAATATTCCCAGAGTTTAAATACAATAAATATGACACTTCTGTTCTATACCAAATGAATTAAAATTGCTTTGAATTATTCATACCTTTCATTATTCTTTGAAGGGCCAGAGGGCCTGAGGCTTCCTCGTTGCATGTTTGTCATTATATATTTATTATTTAATCTTTCCTCATTTTCTCTCAAAATGAACTATTCTGCAGTCTGTATTCTGCAGCTCTGTGTGGCATTGATAAAATACATAGCTGCTAACCTAAGTTAGTGATAAATGAGGAAAGTTTAGGAATAAGCTGGAAAATACTTAAAGTTGCCTTTCTTTGAACATTGCCTTAGTTCTGCTACACCATTTGCTAGAACCCAGTCAGACAATGAGGGCAAAGGCGAGCTTGAGCAAGTCGGTTTCCAAGGAGGCTAATGACCAACAATACGAGTGAGTCAGCGTCAGATTGACTCTGCAACATTGAAAATGAGTCTATCCCTCAGTAGGGCCATAGGCAGTGAAATGACATCTAGTTCAAGTAATGGCTCCTGAAGCCACATTGGTAAATGGGCCTAACAGCCTGTCTTTTCTCAGTACGTTAATGGAAATATACTTTTAAGTATTAAGAAATTATTGTCAGAGGCAGGCAAAGAATATGGCACTGAGGGTTGAGGTGTCATTCTGACTGATGGCAAAGATCTTCTCGGAGGCTTTGGAGACATCACAAGACAAAAGTGCCTACTAGTGCTATTTTCCTTGATACGCTTTCTACCGTGAAGAGAACATTTCCAAATGGGTCTCAATGATTGAGGTATCAGACTTTGATTTTGGTACTGAAAAATTTGCTACCACAGATCACAGACTCCAAACCGGCATAATATGATCCAGGAGACAGGAGGTGTACTTTCATTCCGGCAGATTTGGTTCACTTTTATGTCCTGTGAAGATAACTATAAACAGCTAAGTCGCAGAATGCCTGTATTGTGTTTGATGTCTTAACCTATTATTTTTTTTTCCCTCTACACTCCGGTTGTTTGCTTCTGGACAAACCTGTGTTCGAATTAAGCTATTTATTCGCTTGCCAGACAACAAAGTTGCTTTGTTCAAGTAATTGCTTATGCTGCAAACATCAGGGTCTGTCTGAAGCCTCCTGGTCTGTGACCGGGCAGAGGGACCATGCAGAAATCAATACTACATTCACAGCAGAAACACTCAGAAGCTCAGTAGGAACTTGGCAAAATTTATCTGCAGTCCTTGGTAGTGATAGGAAAGCATAATCATTTGATAATCAAGTCCTTTCTTTAAGCTACTGTGTGGCTTAAATAAGAACTCTTGGTGCTAATATGGCTTCAAAAGTACCTACAGCAGGCAAACGTATTGGGTGGGGAAAGAATAGTATGATAATTCCATAATCAAGCAACACTTCAAAACATATATCAACCTATATCAATGTCACATTAGTGTATTAGTTTTAGAAGTGCAGAATTCCTTCTAAAATTGATGATATTAATAAAGCGTTTGTCTCACTTTTGCTTCAGTAACAGCCGCTACTCTTCTGAACTGTACACTAGCTGGTGGAATATTGCTGTCAGGAGTTGCTTGGATTAACCTTTAAACTTGCATTCCAAATTGTTTTAAGTTCATTTGTCTGGACCTTTATTTCATTGGTAGATTCTGATTATTTCCTTAAACAAGCAAAAATGGTAAAAAAAAACAAAAAACATTTCCACTAATACAGTTTTATTAGAGAAATTAAAAATGGATTTTAAGAAATCTCAAGGTTTATAGTTGTGCTTGGTTTGGAGTTGTTCTCAATTCATTCATCCGTCTGACAATGAGTTTTATGTGAATATTATTTAAAACATTTCTTAAATTTCTGAAGTATTATGTTGAAATAATATGCATACTTATGTTTAAAAACAAATTCTAAAATAATCTATGTTAAAAAAACGCACTCTCTGTCAAGGACAAAGAACCCGGACTGTCGTGTGCTGAGCTAAAAATCTAACTGGCTTTATTAAACATTTGAGCAGTATAACAAAGGAGCAAAGCATGAACTAACATCAAGGAAAGCAAAGTCAGAGTCATGAAACAATCCAGAGGTCAGAGCCATTAGTGGAAGTCGGCGAGGCTACCAAAGCAAAAAGAAGAGACCGAGAGAATAGTCAGAGAGAGATAGAAACCAAGAGAGAATGAAGAAGAGATCGGGAGTCAGGGAACGAAAAGGGGTCAGAACCAGAGTAGATAAACAGATAGAATGCTCAGGATTGCAAACAAAGGGTTTGGTAAAACTTGAGGAACTGTTTGGGTGAAGCTTATATGCTAGTGTTTGATTGGAGTCAGCTGGGCTAAAACTTTCTAAAACTAGAATTAGAGCCGAGTTGATTGGACGGCTGGGGAAATGTGAGTGTGACGTCATCAAGCAATGCCCTCTGGGAAGTTGAGTCCAGAGGAGCAGAGGAGCCTGAAAAACCCGGAAGTTGTTATCTAGCAGTCAAAGGTTTAAAATAACATTAAATTAACAACTGCCTGCCACCAGTCAGTAAACGTTTAATTAAAAATCAGTACTGTGTTTTTTAGTATTAATACAGTATCACATAACTGTACATAACCGTCACATAACACTGACATGCAGGATATCTGAAGTAATCTGGGCACATCACTGTACACTGGCTTGCATTAAATTGCATTAATGAGCCTTCTTGGAAAAGCAATACAGTAGGTAATATAGTTAGTAATTATTTTGATATGCTAAGTTGATCGTGAGAAAACAGGGAGACAGTGGACCAGCTTTCACACAAAAAGCATACAAGCCAAACAAGTCATATATTTATATTCACATAAATTAGCATGTATTCCTCTTATCCTTAGAGAATGTCCTGCTAAATTAGCCACCCCTAACAGTATAATATGTCAACATGCTTCTAATTATTACCATCTCATGGTGTATGTAACAATTGGGTTGAGGCGGGATGCAAGCGCACAGTGGTTTTATTGGCTTCAGTCCAGGTAACAGGGTTCAAAACACAGGTGGGTATGACTAAAGACATGTCCATAAAGTGAAAGCAGAAACAAAACCAGGGACAAGAACTACAGACAAAGACAAACACTACAAAACAAAAAGAACAAGTACAGAAAGGAAACACGGCAAAACACACGAGGGAGTAACAGGCTCAGAACTCACGAAGGTACAACAGACCAGCACTAACACAGGGTGAAAATAACAGACATCTTGACAAACAAACAGGGCAAACAAAGGGGTCTTAATACAAGTCCTAATTGGCATCAGGTGTGGGCGTGGGTGGAGCCAGGACGGAGCAAGAACAGCTGTGCTATGACAAGAAGTGACCAGAGGGGTCGTTGTGAAACAAGAACAGGGACAGGCAGACAGAAAGACAAAGATGTGACAGTGTATATAACACAAATACACTTCTTATAAAATTATATACTTCTTACACTTATTACAAATATACATGTCATGTAGAACACAGTGAAACAATAAAAGAGCGATAGATAAATCTGCCTCACCTACCTGCAGACACATCATCCATGCACCCACCAAAACAAGTTCCTTATATGTGTAACAACAAAAAGTCACACTGATTCACTTATTAGTAACTCTTTCAGTAAATTTACACCATAGTGTATAAACAATACATGGTCATGACACCAATACATATGACATACAACACAGAACACAGTGGAATGCTGACTAAAGAACAACAATAGGTTAGCAATACATCACAGGTCATATGAAAACAATGGGGGATCTTACTCAAATATGCTCATCATTAAAACAATTATTGCACCCAGACGGAAGTGTAAGATTCCAGTTATGTTCATAAGGAAGATAAAGGTTACCAGAACAATAAATTATGATAAATTAAAACTGATATAGGCAATATATATTGAGCTACACATACAGAAGTAGTGTCTCTTATGTGTGTCTCTTAGCATGCCATGTGTCAGCATGGAGTTGTTGAGCTTTCTAAAGGTGTCAGTGAAGATGACCCACTGCCATTCTGAGTCGTTGCTGATGTTGATGTGGTGTTAAGCGAAGTCCTTGCAATATTCTGTGTGCATGTAGTCCTGCGTTGCTCAGCCGTCTGCCGAAGGGGCTGGCACTAACAGGAGGACTCATGGAGGACATTACTCTTTGCTGAATGTCTGCAATCGTGGCTGTTGGGTCAGTCAGTTACAGCCATAAGGCCTGTCCTTGTTTACATCACACGTTAAAACTGAATCATTTGCATGTCTCACAATGTCAAACCTACCCAGCAAGTTTCATTCCTGTTGGATGTCTTCTGGGCACAACAATTTTTCTGAAAACGAGTGTAGTTAATGGGTATCTTAATGAATTACCTAATACATACTTAATTAGTAACTCCATCCAAAAAGTACAACAAAGAATATGAGGGGTCCATAGATGGTCTCAAACAATCTTTGCCCAAGGCAATTACTAAACTCATGAGAATTTTCATGAGACTGATTTAGCCAAGAGAATGCGCTGTTTAATGAACCCGAACGAAGTGTTATCTTTAATTTGTCTGATTAATGCATCAATTAGGTGACATGTTAACATCCGTGCTCTGAAGCCCTGTTGCACACAGCTCCTCTCTCCTTGATTGCATCGTCATCATAAACAACAATAATGAACACGTGAATGAGTCATTGACCGGCCTAATGAAAACAGATGTCACATGGCGAGAGAACCAGTAAACAGAGAATGACTAGGCAGTGGCTCTCCTTTAGTAGAGTTTATATGCTCCCTTTATTAAGAATAGTTTTGAAAGGCTTATGAATACAGCATGCTGTGTTGCTCTGTATGCTTTGAATTAGGTTTTTAAAGTTGTTCCAGTTGGAACCATCTAGTTTCTTTTCTTTAGAAAGCATGTAGGAAGTGTTTGAGGCGAGTGATCACGCCGTCTATATAAAGGTCTGTGCTCTGAACAGTTCTGAGAACTCTGATAAGGGTAACTGAGGGTTTCTATAGCAAGCAGAGCAGGGGGCCTTTGAGATCGGCAGAAAATGAAAAAGAAACAAATTAAATGATCAAATAAGATTCATTCAATTATATGCAAGTTAATTCTACTGTTCTAAATAAAAAAAGTAGTGGGGTCTAGTCTGCTGGGAACTTTATCTGCCTCCTCAATTCTATAGTCATTTTTCCACAGCACATTCAACAACCAGAACTGAAGCAAATAGTAACAAACTGAACCTATGATTTTAGTTGTAGGTCACTTTTTTACCTGCTTAGGATAGCGGGAACCATTATAATAACCACTATCAACATTTTAACAAGAAAAACAAAGCTCCTGTTTTGAGCAAAGCATTTATTCCATGGAACCTAGCATGAATGCTAATGTGGTTAACTTGCAAACTAGCTCGTCGTATAGCAAACATTCTAAAAATGAAAATCAACACATGAACATACTACTCTGGTTTACTCTGGTATAAGCCTTAGGTCCCAGACTACTGCACCACTGTTCAGCATTACTGTTCTATCTAAAATTGTGCAGCAGTTGTTATAACGCTTCAGGCCCTAGACTGTAACTACTGCACCATTTAAGATTGAGTGAGAATATTTCAAACAAGCAAGCCAGCTTTTACCCGGTTCTGTTATTACATTACTGAAATGTTGATTCTTGCAGGACTATTATTACTGAGGAGCTTTGAGTTTGGCAAATTATTGGAGGTAATTCACTCCATTATTATTATTTAGCAAAAACTACAGACCTGGCAGATTCTCTAAACAAGGAGGCTGCTCAAACAAGAGGCCTGGCTGGAAACTAGAAAAGGAAGAGAAGCAAACTATACACAGGTGGACATATACACATAGACACTGCATTGGCCACTAATTTGTGCATCAACATTGACGCCATACTGATCCAGGCAACCTGTAACTCCCCACAGGACTGGACTGGAAAAGCATGCCTGAGTCATGTCAAGCTTGGGGATGTATAAACCATCACACAATCCAAACTGAACTTTTGCGTTTAGCAGGTAAAACTGAACAGTTGTTTTTAGTTGTATTTTAACAGTATGTTGAGATTATTCAGAATGCATGGTAGTCTGGTGCTGGTTTAGCTCATTACCCAGCATGGTCATGCTGGCTGACCAGCATATCAGCATCAAAACACAGCATATGCTGGTTTGCTGGTGAGCAGGAGATTAATTTCCAATCCTGTTGATTAGCATACCAGCATCCAAATACCACATATATTATATATAACTGCCCAGGATGGAGATTTTCCTCTATACTGCTTTTTCTCCAAACCAATTTTTATGATACACTGCTTGTGTGAGATGTGTGACTCAATGTTATGAATCTGACTGTAGTTAGCTGGCTAACTAATTTTTCCAACCAAGAAAGAGCCGAGGATGCCGTTGGAAATAGCTTAGATACACTATTTAGATGTTTTTTTTTCCCCTCAGTTCATTCATTTTAAAGTTGAATGAGTGCTCTATGTGACCTAGAGCACAAGAAAAGCTAAAATGATGGGGACGCAAACAGAAAAATCCATTTCCATAATGTAAAAAAAATGTTCTATGCACATTTCATGTACATTAAATGATATAAGGACTCCAAACGTAATAACCAAAGGAAGAAAATCAAATCCATGCTTTTACAATTGGTTATGGTAATAAATTCTTTTTCTTACCATGTTAGTAATTCATGTCTAGGAATGATTAAAACTAATGAGAATTTTTTTTAATACTCCACATAGATCATAAACACTTGAATAAAAAACGACTTATTAAAATCAGCTGAGAAATGTAAACGTTGAAGTGCTTTTTTCCAGAATATTATATTTCAGAATATTACCTCATTACCTTATATTTTACAGGACAGTCTTCCCCAGGACCCATATGTCACACACAGTAGTAATGCGGTAGTGGGACCCAGTGGCTAATGCAGTTTAAATATGTCTGTGGGAGGGTCTAATGGAAAGCCAGGGATAGGGAGAATGGAGAGAGGCAGGAGAGAGAGGCCAAGACAAGGAAAAGAATCAGAATCAGAATCAGAATCTCTTTATTTCACCAAGTATGTTAATTTGTAAAAATAGTAATATCTGTGCTTGCTATTTCTGAGCTCTCAAATTATTAATACATATAAATTGACAGTATTTGTAATATACATCAATATCAAAACACTTATGGCCTAGCAAATTTAAATGTACAATTAATATTTGATATTTTATTACTATAAGTTGATTTCGACATATTGTAAATGAAAAATAAAAAAAAAACATTCTTTTCCATATGCCAGATTTATGTTTCATTTCCTTCCAATAATTTTAATTTAGCATTAAAATGTATACTGTGCAATAAAATCAATATATGGATAAAGCAATCAACAAAACATGAAATCGGACCAGGGTGTCCAGTACTGTAAATGTCAAGTACTAGACCTTTCCTCCCGTTCTTTCCACCAGTCTTCACCAGGTTTAGACAGCAGGGTAAAATCTGAATTTCTTTTTCCCCTATACATGATGTTTAGACTGGCACTATTAGACATGGTATTAACATGTGTTCATCCGGTGGAAAAAGAACTGGCAGCTGTGAGATTATAATTGAAACAAAATAGCATAAGGTATGTCTTGCTGAATAGATGGAAATCTGGTTACCTTTGAATCATAATGCAACTGGCTGCACAGCTTTTTGAAATTTAACTTGAAGGCAGTAGAGTTCACCTAATTTCAACTTCTTGAAGTTTGATAATAAAAATGTTCTTTGCTGACATTTTTGGTTAACTCAGTAGACAGTACACAAACCAGGTTAACAATGTATGCAGAAAACAGATGGACTGCAGTCCGTAATTGTAGAAATACAAAGTGAAATTTGTGCATATGGTAAGTGGTGGTGATAACATATACAATAAGTGTAGATAGAGAGAGTTGCAATGACTGTGTGACTCGTCTTTTTTTTTCTTTTTACAAAATATGCATGTAAATTGTTGACAAATATTTTCAGACCTTTTATGTTAACTCTAGATACTAACTACAATGTCTGTTAGGTATTTTGAAAAAGTATTTGCCCTTCACTCAGCTTCATCTATTTTTGCAATCTGTCACATTGAAATTTTTTCAGATCATCCGACTAAATATCTGTATCTGTTTAAGTATCTATTTATCTGCTTTTCCTTTATTCCCTTTATACAACAGACACTTTTATGTGAGAGAAATCCAATCACTTTACACTGTTTGGATGTTGCGATGAACCTAACATTGTCCATCGTAAAGTGCCACATGATTGAAGAGCCTACCATCTCCTGTAATTCCAGTACCAAACCAAATCTACTATGCAGGCATACTTTGTATGGGTCCATTTCGCTTCAGAGATGGGCGACCAGTGATTAATGTTGCTAATCATCTCTCTATTCCCCCACGAAAAGATATTACTCAAGCGTTTATCAAATTGTCCTGATCCAGCCTGGCTGTAGCCCCATTTCCCAAATCAGTTTATCACAATATAATCTCATTTGTTGAAAACTGAATATTTGGTGCGTGACTTCTTATGTGGCCACTTGAGCATTCAAGGTCAGTCGCTCGCTTTTCCTGCAGATTATTCCACAAATGAAGACACAATGTCACAAAAAGCACACCACAAACTCGATTTTTAGCCACCTGCATTTTTTCCGTTATTCCAGAAACTGTATATATCACACTGTACATCAGAGGAGTAAACCTTTAAGATACCATCTCAGGGTGATGGATCCTGGATAATGAATTCATGAATTAATGACTTTCCAAGGAATGAAGTATGGGTTCCTCTATTTCTCAGACTATACGGGTGAATGGGGTTATTTTTTCTTTTTCAAGCAGCCTGAGGCAGGGTTGGTCTTATAAACCCAGAACTGGCCCTAATCTCTGACCCTGAAGAGAAGCTGACTGAGAATGACCTGCCTGTTTTATCCTGCTGAGAATGGAACAGTCAGCACTCCACTGTGATGACCTGCAACAGTCAATCAAGCATGACTGATAAACCAGTCTCCAAAACTGTATTAGACTGTCAACCTGCAGCCTGGTGATGTATGGCATTTCGCAATAAACATGGATGGAAAGCCATCGTATACAGTGTGCTCTCAACTCATGTTTCATTGTGCTGTTTAGGAATTGCACAACAATACAAACACAATAGAGCCCAAATAGTAATTTCAGTGGACTTATGATATTAATCTCCAGTGTTAATTAATCTCCCTTAATTATTATTTGGCTTTGTTTTTGTTTTGAATTATTTGGGAGGAAAATGCTTCTAAGACTAGCAGTGAGCAGACAATGAGAAAAAAAAAGTTTTTTTCTTCTGTTGTTTTTCATCTGTTTTTGCCCATTTTATGGTAATAATGAAAGTAAAGTGCATTACCTGAAAAAAAAAAAAGGCAGAACGGTTGCGCACCTTAAGCTTGCTTGATAGTTGCAATGCTATAAGGGTTTGTCGCTAATCTATTGCTAGGACATAGTATGGTATATGGGGTGTTTACTGAGTGGTTGCTGAGTGCAAGTACTTGCTAGGTGTTGTTAAAAAAGAATAGGAGTCTATCCGATGTGGTTTGATGGTCTGCCCCTAGTCATGCAGTTTGTTGGCTGTCAGGTAAAGGAAACAACAGGGCCTGTGTGGAACCTAAAATAAATGGGACTACTGCTGCAAAACAACATTGAGTTTGTGCTCGAAGGTCTGCTCTGAGATCATGTATGTGAAACGTTATCTGTTGGTTAAGCAGAAGTGCATAGATGCATAGATGTAGTTATTATAATAATAATAATAATAATAATAATAATAATAATAATAATAAAGCTATTTATTAGATAAAGCTAGGCTACTGAATTGTTTGCTAAGATGTTGATGCTGTTCTACGTGGTTGCAAAGGCATTGCTAAGCTATTGCTATGGTGTCCAAGGGAATGGTTGCTAAGGTGTTGTAAGGGTAGCCACAGTCCCTATGTGATCCCTAGTCCCTATGTAACCTGCAGGCTTTTGCTTGGCCCTAATACACAATATATAAAGTAATAATAAAAAGCAATTGTGCACTTGCAAAAATGCCATGCTTATGCCATTTTCGCTCTCTGTGGAGAATGCGTAAATTAAACCACTTTGTAATTTGACTGACTTTGCAGCATAATTATCATATATGGGCCATGCAGCCTGGGGAGTGAATGGTGTTTAAAACCCCAATGTTTCCATCTGACAGCAAACTCAAATATGGATTTAATTTGATTTTGAGGGTGGACTCAGGCACACTGGGAAAATACTTTTACAGATACAGCCTACCAATGTCTCTTTTACATGCATGTTATAAATATGGAAATGACCATTTTCCGTGACAAAACAATATGTGAAAATATTACATTTCAAAATCAAGTGTGGAGGGTATTAATGATGTGCTTGCTGAAGATCCTATCAGCCTTCAAACAGTGCAGGTGAAACATGTGATTCGATGTTTTGCTTCATATGTTCAGTATCTTGATTGTCAGGCCTCTCCTTCATAAGAAGCAGTGGAAAATCCGTAGAGCTTGCGACATGAAAGAGCTGCTAAGGCCGAAATTGTGCAATGCAGCAGTTCATGATGGACCGCGGCTGCTGCATATCCACTGGAGTGCAAAGAGAAGCACTTCAAAGTGAAGGCGCCGCACAGCTCAGAGTGTACATTAATGATATTGAACATACCCAAGCAGTTTGATCTCCTGCCTCCAATGTTCCACCCCTCCCCATAACCCACAAGAAATCAATATGTTCAGTTGTGCCTGTCAAGAGTCAGGTAAACATAGACGTTTTGGTTGGCAGACTTGAGGGACTGATGTTTGATGAGATTTTACCCGCTTAATGTTGTAAAATGCGGCAAAAATGAGAAATGCTTTAAGATATACTCCTCTAAAAGAGTATATTATATAGTGCTTATTGGTTTGCACATATAGTTCTATGACAAAAGCATTCATTGTTACAGAACCTTTTGATTATTTGGAGATTATGAGGACTAAAGTAATGTCTGGAAAATGGAAAATGCACCCTACATCACTATATCCTATTGCACCTATTAGATTTCTAGTAGCATGTTAGCATTAGCATTTATATTTGTGTTTTCTATTCCACCTTAAACAGGGCAGCAGTTAGGCCCGGGCTCCTTGTCTGTAGAATGACTTTCAGAAAATTAGCTGGCAAATACATTGCATGGCAAATTCCAGATACCGATGGCCACTGCTAAATTATAAACGGCCACTGGAGCTTCTAGATTGTTGAATGTACATTATTTACATTACATACTTTGAGACTGTCATCACACACCTCACCTAATCCTGATCACAGTTATCTTCATGGACAGTCCACACCCTTAGTCATACCATTACTCTGCACTTCACATGTCGCATCTCTATACCTGCAAATATAGACTGATATCTTGTTTACCTTTAATCCAAATATCCATATATTGTATAATCTGGAAAAATATATATACCCTGTGTATACCCTGCATAATACCCTGTATAATAATCTGACATGTTAGGCTTTCAGTTCAGGCCTAACCACTGGGAGAGCCTGCTTAGATCTATCTACCATGATGGCACAATGAAAAAAAATATGCATGGATACAGTTTAATACTCTATACAACATTTAATACTGACGTATCCAAAAAACGACTTATTAAAAAAAAACAAAAAAAAAAACATACCTGTATAACTTTTAGTTCCTAGAAATCACTGGGCCTCTTCTGAAGGTTTAGAAGGGCCTTCCAAGCTTTTGCTCCAAAGAGCCATTTCAGCACATTGATTTTACGGCTGTGTAATGTGAATGAAGTGCAATTATCAGCTCATAACTCTTTCACTTCTAGGTGCGGTGCACGTAAAGGATTTTGACAAAATGTATTACTTCGCCTCCTTAAACTACAGCTTTGCACTGTTGGCTTGAGTGATTCATCAAATCGAGACAAACCCCAGTGTAAACACAGCTTTGAGCTGAATCAGCGGTTTGCAGAAACATATAGACAAATGCAAGGCTTCAAGTGTCTGCAGAGGAAGGTCGATGTTTAATGCTATGTGGATACCCTCAAGAGCTTTCTAGAGTGAAACACTGTACTGCAGTAAAACAGTAGAAGTCCTTTGATCTGAGGAATACCCAAGCAGCAAATGTCTTTAGATAGTGTGAAAAGCATATATAAGATCATAACCAGTTCCGAAACTTTTTTTTTTGGCTTGGAGTCTTACCAAATTTATAACCAAAAGAATACTTGCAGGAGTAGTTGCAACCAGAGGGCATGAACTCATAGGAATGAAACTTGCTTGAGATCGTGAGACATGTGAATGATTCAAATGTTATGCTCTGCCTTGCATGTGACGTAATGACAACCATGCCAACAACACCAAAGACTTAACTGATTCAGAATGGGAGCAACCCATCATCTTTTATGATAAGTCACACCTTTGTCTTGGTTAATATGTTAAGACATGTCCAAAAGGCCAGAAGGTGTCCCTCCACCTAAACCTCTACTGCACAATCTGCAAGTAGTGTGCGAGAATATTGCAGCTGCATGGGATGGATTATCGCAGGACACCGTTTGGAACCTCTACAACTCCATGCTGAGACCTCTGGCATACTCTATTAGCAAACATGGCAGCCTGACGCCATTCTGAGAGACACTACTTTTGTATGTGTAGCTCAATAAATATGATCTATATCAGTCTAAATTTATCATAATTTATTGTTCCTGGTAACCTTTACCTTCCCTCGCAATAGCACTGCAATCCGACACTTCCTTCTGGATTTGAGACAAGACATCCACTCATTAGGAGGGGCTGTCACTTCTGATGCCAAATCAAAGGTAATACTACAAGAAAGATACATTCAGCAGTAAGAGAAGGCCTCAGCTGTGGGTAGTGTTGCCTCGAGGTAGACTAAAAGAAGAAGAGTTTTATCTTCTCCATTCATTCAACAACAGCATTTGCCTGGGAGCTCTTTTCTTCTGTGCTTAGGGAATGCAGGAAGCACATTCACTTGTCTTGAATAAAGACGATAGAGCGTAATTCAGATAACAGCTTGAACTGTTGACTTGGCTGCGTCATGATTTATTGTTAATACAATTGGCTCAATAGAGGCTCAGTTTCTCGCTTTTTATCCTGTTGAAAATCTCATCACAAGCCCTGTACATTCCAAAAGGGCAGCTTCACTGCTTCGGTATTCTGCCACAAGGAACTCCCAGTGACCACTCAAGGGAGATATGTGATAAATGAGGTCTAAGCCTACAATTTGTGGAACAGCATACACCATATGCTTTTTGTTAGAGAGCACTCTAGAAGAGCTTTGTCTTTATTAAGCATCGCCTAGATGTCTTGCTAACAGTGGTCTGTCTTATGTTTGAATACGACGGGAAGAAAAAAAACATAGACGGACTAAATGGATGACATCAGTTTAGTAGTCTACATAAAAGACACCTAATGTGAAAATGCATGTAGCTTGCAGTCAGTGGCATAAACAGGATCTCTTTGACCATACTGCAATAAAAGAATGCCTACTGTGTTAAAAATGGCATTTAATGATTACATCCACGATTGCATAAGATAAGAATGATTACATAATCTGCTCATTTACACACTAATGCTGCCTCAGCAAAGGGTACTGTTTAGAGGCAATCATTGATTCACTTGTGCACTTGTCTTGTTCTAGAGTGGTACCACAATAAAATCTGGCATGAACATGAGAGAAAATGCTTTGGGCGGATGATTATTTTTATAATATACAATCAGAAGCCAGAAAACATATATAATTGAACATAGTTTAAAGGCAATCTATAAATAAATGTTGTTTTTTATGAATATGACATGCCCATTTCAATTTTGGTGCCAGTAACGTTTTTAAAAAGTCGGAACAGGTTCATGTTTACCACTGTGTTCATCACCTCTTCTGATAAATACACTCTGTACAATTTTGGGAACTGAAGCGAACATTTGCTCTAGTTTTTAAAGTTATATGTTTCACATCCCTATCTGTTACAGTATTTCATCTGCTGAACACTTTTGAATCTCTTTTGTCCTAGTTTTCCATTTCATAATGCACTGTTTTCAAAGGGTGCTGGGTCTGGACTGCAGGCAGCTCAGTTGAGCATCCAGATTTTTTTTACCACGAAGTCATGCTGTTGTAATGGGGGTTAATGTTATTTGATATTGTCATGCTGCAATAAGATTTGACTTTCCCTGAAAAAGACATCATTTATACGGCCAAGATCATGAATGCTGGCTTTCGAACTGTGTTGTGATAACAAGTCGGATGATACCTTTTACCTTTAGCCCTTTAGAACAGCCACCATGATTTCCAAAAAAAAGAATTTAAAATTTTGATTCGTTGGACCACAGGACACAAGTCCCATCCTAAATGAGCTCAAGCCCAGCAAAGGTGGTAGTGTTTCTTCATCCATATTTGGTTTGCTACCACTTTACGTGGTAGAGTTTTTACTTGAAGCAGTGACAAACATTCCAGATCCTTAAGTTATTTACAATTCCACACAGAAAAAACGCCATTCTTGAACTGCATTGCATTTGCATGCACTTCGCCCTTTTGTTTACAGAGTGATGAACCCATCCCCATCTTTACTTCCGCCTCTCTTTGTTTCACCTGCCATTTTTTTTTAAATGTATTACTGGCATCAAATCCAATATGAGCATATATTAAAAACTAAATGTCTAGCTATGTTTTGCAACTTGGTGGTCTTGTATTAGCCTCAATGCCCCATCCAATAATGGTATGGTCCTTTATCGTGATGCATGTTGGGTACTGAAAGAACTTGAGGATAGAGGAAATTTAAACAAATGGGATTGAGGAATGCAATCCTGCACATAATGTGAACATAATATTACGACAATATATTAAATTGTAGTTTTAGGCCAGAATTCCATTTTGTCTTAGTGTATTTACTCTTAGCTATATAAAAACTGCAAATAGAAATGCAAGGGTTCAAGTGAAGACATCATGGGCACACAAAAAAGAAAAATTAAATTTCATGTATAAAAACAATGATAGTATGCTTACTTATTTATTAGCCTTGTCCCAACCAACGCTGAGGCTTTTATATTAACTAATGGCTTAAGTATATTAAGTATATTGGGGGATTTCCAGTGGCTGTATAATGTATTTGCATAATGCATGCTTTGCACCTTGCATTCAATGTCCCTGAGGCCAGCAATGTTGCACAACAGAATATTATGTAATATGACATAAAATAGTACATACTAATTTTGGCTCAAAACGATGCATTAATTTACCATAAACCCCCTGAGTCGTATATGTAAAATTGTGGTCTAGTGGACACATTATAAGACCCCAGCATGCTACAGGCCCAGGTGCAATTGCCCCACCTGGACTGCTGCTGGGCAACCATGCCAAAGTGCATTGGGCAGTGAGTTTTGAGCTTAGTCACATTCAGTTTGGTGAACGCTTCAGAAAAATAAGGTTTGATGCTGAGGCTTGTGGAATGCGACTATCTTATTGGTCCATTTGGGATCAAACCCCCCAGTGCAATGCTACATCTTCTTAAATCCCTTCTTAAATAAAATGTGATGCTAAGATTGATCTGCATGACTAACCAAGACAGAAGGTCAATTTATCTGGAGGGGAGGAAAAACTCCACTGGACTTCAAGTGGATTAGATTTTGGGTTCATGGCTTCCTAAGAGCTGATAAACACATTTTTAACCCTCAGCAATTTAGGTTTGCACACTATGCAGCAAAGCAACTCTAGCCATGCTTTTTTCCTTGTGAACAGCATATATATTAAAAAAAGAAAAAAAGAAAAGAAAAATTCCAAGGCATGAAGGCAAGGCGTTCAGAAGTGAGTATTCGTCCTATTTTCGCATTCAAAAATATGCACACTTTGGCTCTCTCCGATCCAAACCCATTTCATATGTGCTATTAGTTTATGAACCTCCATGAAATTAGTATTAGACAGTCTCTGATCTCTTTTCCATGCTTTTTTTTTTTCCACCTCTCCTACAGTTCTGAGTGTCATACGGTTCCAGCAGCCTGGTGATAGCGTACAATGCTGAATAATTCCCCATCTGCTAGAGCCTGCAGGCCCCTCCAGGGCACCATACTCTGCATTCTTGCAGACATTTCTCCATGGCTTTTCACAAGTCTGCCCATCCTTCATGATCAAACATTTTTAGCACAGGCTCATTTTTTTAAGAATAAGAAAAGGTTGACCCTTTAAGGAAAAAAAAGATCTCCCCATCGTTTATATACTTTTTATGAATACGGGGGGTCAAGGCCTTTTTACCTTAAAAATTCTTTGTTCTACACATTTGGGAATACGTTTCTTTTCATCCTTATCCAAGAGTTTTTTCAAGAGAATAAACATAACTGTATTAATTAAGGTATGAAGAGATGCTTACTTGAATGGAAATACATATAATAAATATAAAGGTTCCTGCATAGTCCTTGACTGACAGTTCTAAGGGGGAAACTTCCATTGGTGTATAAATATATACACATACACACACTTTATATACATTTTATGTTCATTGATGTATTGGAACACATTGGTTCTTTAGGGAACTAAATGCTGGTCTTCCATGGCATTGCTTAAATGAACCCTCTTTGGTACCTTTATTGTTAAGACTCGATTGCAATCCAGGGGTAGACGGATAAAAAGATGTGCAGTGGCCACATAGGTCACCAAGTCATTGAGTTCTGATAACAAATATATGACAAATATAACAAAAAAAAGTTTAAAAACCATGCTATTTAATGGCACAGCTTTGTGGCTGAAACACATGCAAATTGTTTCTTGGTGCTTTCATGTTGTCCTGAAAAAAACAGGAGCGTATATTGGTCCAAACTGTGTTCAACAATAATGGTACCTTGACAGAAACACAGGTTACCCACTAATACCCACCCCTACATACAATAACCGACCATGGCTTTTGAACTTTACACTGGTAACAATGTGTATGATACTTTTTCCCTTTGGCCCAGAGAACACAGAGTTTGTCAACAAACTAAAGGTCAACATTTTGACCAATTTCTCCAGAGCCCATGAGGTGATATCCATTACAGAAGCATGCCAGTTTTTAATGCAGTGCTGTATGAGGTTGTTCCTTGGTAACCTTTATCTTCTTTTCCAATAGCATTGCTATTTGTCCCTCTGAGTGCAACTCTTCTTTTGATGGTGAATATATATCCAATAATTACTGCATCATTTTTTTACTATTACTGAGCCAGTACTTTTGGAATTGGACTTGACAAGCTATGCTGTATTATCAGCATCATGTCACATACACTGAGCTACAAAATCTATGTCATAGCAAAGCAGTAGGACTCATGACCAGAGCTGGGCAAAATACATAACAATGGCTGAATCCAGAATGCACTGTGCTAAATGTATTCAATAACATATTCTGTTTCAGTACATATAAAGTATTCAGCATACTTTTGGAATACATACTGATAAGGCATGTGGGAAAAACTCGTTATTAGATTCACACTTCCTTGCTGTTACTGGCTGGCAGTTTTCCACAGGGCAATTCTTTTGTTAATATCTTTCATGAAAAATCTGCTCAGATTTGGAACGTTCCGAGATTCTCAACATTTTTTTTTCTTTTGTCTCATCGACTGCTTCAGCCTAGTGCTGCTCCCGCAGCCCCCTGAGTAGGTTTGCTACTTCTGGACCAAATTTGACTATATTTTAGCTATAACACATTTTGTTAATGATGGTGTGGAACACACCAAAACAGTAAAACTCTGATACTAAGCTTCTCATTTTTGAACATGTCTACTACTTAGGAGGCTGTTAAGAATCCTTTCTTAATACACTCGTCATCAATAGGTGCACCCAGAGGGAAGTGTCAGACAGCAATGTTATTGAGAAAAAGATCAAAATTACCAGGAAAAATATATGATGATACATTTAGACTGATATGGACTGTATTTATTGATCTACACATACAGAAGTAGTGTCTCTTAGTGTGGTGTTGGGCTGCCATGTCTGTTTGTGCAATGTCTCTGCATACAGTTGTAAAAGTTCCTAATGGTGTCCTGTGATAATCTATCCATCCCATCCAGTTCCTAGAGATGTTTTGCAGGCCTTCTGAACATGTAATATGACAGCAAACTGTTTGTGTTCGTGCTAAACACGGTGCCTCCACATACGGATCCGATGGTCGTCTCCACCAAGACAAAAACAGGACTCCTCACTGAAGACGACCTGCTGCCAATCACACCATAACGTAACACCATTGAAGTCTTTGGCAATGTTAACATGGTATTAAGATCAGTCACTGTAACATGAAGGCATTGCACTTAGCTTGCCTTGACAACACTCTCAAGTTCCACCTTACTGCAAGTCTGAAACTAGACTGATTCCACAATTGATGTTGAGGCCAAAACCGTAAATTTATGAAACTAGGGCCGATTTGAGTACTACAACAGTAGGAACAACACAGTATTTATGAAATTAGCTTAACAGCCACCAATACATGGTTACATTAGCTATTGCAGCAGCTACAGATAAGAAATTTAACTGTTGCATGTCCGAGCAAAGAGGCTTTTTAAAACAAAGAAAAGCTAAATAATCTTCAAGGCAAGTGGGCACTTGAGTCCTGGGCACCAAAGATGATCTGGTAATGAAACCAGTGGAAACCAGTTAAACAGTCAACTTGTTTAACTTTTGGTGCTAGTTTAAGGACTATTCACTTGATCAGCTCCTCTGCATGTGTTGTTGAAGGATATATTTTTTATATATATTTTTATATATTTTTTAGACATTCTAAATAGACAGAACTCAATTAAACTGAATCTAATCAAATTTCTCTCTTAACATATGTAACACCCATCTACCTGCTTATAGTTGTGCTTTTTTTAAGAATAAACCTTTTGGCCAGGCAACCTGGATGATGGCATGCAAAACAGCTGAAAGGTCGTGGCTTGTTGGCGGGCTATGTGTGTAGGGTTGGAGTAGGAGTGTAAATACTTAGTAGTTGTGGATTCATTTGCTATGTTATTGTACTTTAACACATACACAACTACTATTTGACAGAACAAATAGCAAATGCCTTTATATCCATTGTGCCAGATAATTGTATTTCTTTCCATTCAGCTTTTACCTGATGTACTTTCTTCTCCAACTACTTGTTTTGTGGCACTTACTTGGCCTTCCAGCATCTCTATTTAATACTGGCAGGTACCACACCTCCAGAAGTAGTGGTTCAAAATTCCAAAACAGCAAACTCCATACTAAAAGCATCCTTGTCAGTTCACAGCTTTTAGATTGCAAAATAAGGACATGTCCTGTAATAAAAGATGTATGGTCACCCTAATTTACATCGAGGAATTAACGTTGTTGTGCCACAGAAATGCTGATAGGTGATATTCTTGCTACAAAATCATGTCTAGCCCAGCAACTACACTGTTAATAACCAAAAAAGTTGTGACTGGGGGCACCATTCCATCTGCAGCGTCTACCCCACTTCAATCCACTGCTCAACCCATCCTGTGCTAAACTGCAAAATAAAAAGTGAGTGAATGTAGTAAAAGAAAGGGAGAATGAGAAATAGTGCATCTCAACAGAACTTCTAATGCCTGCAGGACACGTCAGACATATGATTTATGATCTTCTTGGTGCTTTTTCCATGTAATATATACTCTACCCATCTACAGTATGCTGTTACATTGTCACGGCTTGCCTGACTGATGGATCACAGGTGTGTCTTGAAGGTCTCGCTCGACAGGCCCGCATCCTGAACAACACAATCTAAGAGCAGTAGGGGAAGCACAAGAGCCAATACAATTGTACCAGTACCTTTAGCCTTTCTGCACAGTGAGTTATGTATCATGTATTTGTCCTGAGGTTTAAGACAAGCCCTGTCAGCCAGGAGGGGGAATATACTTTCTGTAATGGTGACCATCATTGGACACATGACTGGTCTCAAGCTTGTTGGAAGGATTTCTCAGGACTGGTAAATAAAAATATAGAAAATTGGAGAAGCCCTCTCCACCTTGCAATTCTCTGTTTTCTAGTACCACTCGCTGACATGGGTCCCCTGATATAACACACCTGATTCAGCTCTTAGGCTAATTGCCAAGTCTGAACTGAAGGAGATCTGTTAGAACTGAGAAAATACATGTAGTGCAGTGGTCCTGCACACCTGGCCTCAGAGAACATTGCAGTATTCAATAAATCTATAATTGTGTTTTTTTATTTAGTGCGTATTGGGTTAGAGCTGAAAGTGAGCACTGGACTTACTGTCCAGTTAGAGCATACTTAGTGTGGAAGTTAGAGCTGAGGCAAAAATCTGAATCTGTTCAGATGAATTCATTGTAGAGAAACTTACATACAGACTGAAACTTCTTACAGTGAGGGTTATAGGAGCTAGGCTTTAATATCTACAGCACCAGTACATCTAGTTTATTTACTATGCAGAAGCACAAGTCTCTTAGGAGTGTATACATGCAATTATGTTGAGAATCGTGGTAGTGAATGTGCATGGCTTAACCATCTGGAAAGGCATTATCAATGCTAAAAAGCATATAGGGGTTTTAGAACAACATGTGCTCCCATCCAGACAACGTCCAGACAACGTTGGGGAAGGTCTTGAATATTTCACCAGGGAAATACTAAAACACACACAGCATCCATCACAACAGTATGGGTGTGCTGAACTGGTCTGCCTGCAGTCAAGACCTTATACTATTAGATAACATCTGACGCATCATGAAATAAAAAATCTGGCAAAGAAGACCCAGGACAGTTGAGCAGCTAAAATCTTATATCAGTCAAAAATTGGACAACATTCCTCTCCCAAAACTCCAGCAAATGATCTCCTTACTTCTCAGACGTTTACAAGCTGTTGTTAAATAAGGATGGGATGCTACACAATGGTAGACATGGCCCTGTCCCAACTTTTTTTAAATGCGTTGCTGCCAACTAAGTTCTAAATACGTTCTTCATCTTCATGAAATGGAAAAATGTCTTGCTTCTAACAACTGATACTTTAACTTGACTCCTTGATACTAAAAATATGCCTTAGGTGAAAATTATGACAACTCTATAAAGAAACAATGTGCCAGATATCAAGAAGCTTAATTATAACAATTTTAATTGAATTAGATTCTGTGAGGGAGCTTGCAGAGGCATTTAACCCATAAGATATCTGGTTCCTTGCACACTTCTACAGTACATCTTCCATTAATAAAAAAGGGACTACCATAGGAAGATTGTTTGGGTTGTGTACCCACAGCAGTGTTACTACCATGGTACTGTGTTTCATGCAGTTGGACAGTGATGTTGAAGGAGACATTGCATATGCGTGAAGGCCACTGTATTAGGAAATACGGCCCTGTTGGTAAATATCATTAGTATGATGTGAATTCTAAGGTCATTAAATATCCAAGATATTACTATGTGCAAGCTAACAGTGATGTGCACTGAACTGACATCATAAGACTGGTAACCTATTGGTAATCTGGCTGAGAATAGTTTATCGTCTAAACAACATCTGTTCAGTGGTAGTCCTATGGTGGACACTGATGGATGGAGGAAAAACTGGCTGATAAATTGTGCAACAAAAGATGTGCCACAGTCAATAACTGTAAACCTGTAAAGTGCACTGGTTTTGATAAATTGAGAAAGTAGATCTCTATAAATAAAGCTAATAATCTTTTAAGTGTAGATACTCTTGAGAAAATTGCAAAGGGAATGTGAACCCCATCATCAATGTACATACATCAAAACAATAGTGCACCCAGAAGTGTAGGATTGCAGTGCTAATAGGAAGGACAAGAACAATAAATGATGATAAATTTAGACTGATATGGGCAAAATATTTTGTTCTACACATGTTTGACTGCCATGTTTGGTGATGGGACATGCCAGAGTGGAGTGGAGTGATTCCAGGTCTTCTGGATGTGTGGACGCATGACAACAAACCGCTGATCTTGGCACTGACCATGGTACACAGCAGTTTGCGTGCATGTAGTCCTGCTACCGCTGATAGGATGATTTACGGAAGGCATAACTTCTGACTGAATGTCCGCAGTCATGGTTGTTGGGTCACTCCACGCATGTCTGACAATCTGTTAGGTCTCAACAGCTGTCAGAATGTAAAGTATGTGCCACAGTACCACAGTATTCAGTCAGGTACAGCGATAATGTCATTCCAGGATTAGATTAAATACGCAGCTGAACGTGAAACCTGAATCTCACAATGTCAAACTTACCCACCATGAGTGTATGTTCACATAAACTGGTCAGAATATTTGTTAAGGACATTTTATCATGTAGAATACGTTATCATATAGATCTAAATCAGTGAAATTTATAGTTTGAGGTGCTCCGTATTGAAGTCCAGGGTCTTGGAATTTGATGTCTAATAATCTCATACAGGTGTGATGAGCCAAGAATCCACATACATTGCCCCTCACAGAAAGCTATTATATGCTCATGCTCATGAATACAATTCTGTGGGACCGTTCTAAGACAAAGTTTGTCCATACCAATATCAGATACAGAAATTCAGAACATACATACAACTTTGTTGGTCAGTTTGGATAGTAAATGAAAGGCGTTATAGACATTCTGACCCTCTGGGTCAGTTTCTATCAGTTTCTTTACAATGCACTATTTCTCATCAAACCATTGTAAACGACAACAACTGATTTATGCAGAAATGTTCACACATGTGGAAGTTCCCTTCAAGGCATGTCTATGTTATTTCACATTTAACAGTGCAACTCAGCTCTCATATGATGCAGCTTTAGTGGACCTCATGTCTTGCAAGTAAATGTTGATTATTTTACTCTCCTTTGTGGGTTTTGTTTATTTCGGTTTGCTCCAATTTGCCTGCATGCAGCTTATTGCTTTATGTTTGCAGTGAGATTTTGTAATCACTTGTTTTTGTTTTGTGCAAAAAAAAACAAAAAAAATCTCCTCTTGGAGGCAGCTTCTGGAAATTGCTAAGGGGTAAGTTTAATTGGCTGGCAGTAATAAGCAAACAGACTGGGACTCCTTTAAATGTTGATAAAATAGCATGTTCAGTTTTATTACTCTCTTTCCAGCTCTCCTATGAACTGTGAATATAAAATGATTATTACTCTTTTTTTTAATAAAGCTGCATGAAGGAGTTTGGGAATTGCTTGTAATTTTAGTGGCATGATTGATTTAATAATGTGCAAAGTGATTAAGGTAAGTATGATTTCCAAACAATGGCATTAAAGAGGTGACCAGTCATTATACAGTCTATACAGCTTGCTTTCAACACCAAACCACCCTTAACCCAAATGACAACTGCACTGATAAGTAAGCTTACCCATCACCAGTGACTGAAACTACCCGAAGAGTGTGTAATACCTCCATGAACATGAATGTGGCATGTACTGAACAAGTTTCTGGATGTAGGGCACATCAAGGAGTAGAATTGCATAGTTGGCTCAGATTTGATGGATGCCTTCCTTGGCACAATTCTGAAGAAAATTTCCTGCAGATTTTAGCCACTGCTGGTAGACCCGTATGACCATACACTTCCAAGCGCCTGCAAATTCAGCTACTTCCTTCGCACCTTGGCATTTGGCATGCTGCTTAAGGAATGCTGTTTGAGTAAATCTGACAGATAAATGGTCGGAATATCAGGAGCTGAACCTGCATTCTTCCAACTGTATTCTTCTAACATCTAAAAAAAGAAACCCATGTTGCAATCTACTGTAATTATGGTAGTGTTCAAAAATCAAAGACTACCTTTTTCATTTTCAGGCAACAGTTAAGTACAGGACACTCATTTTCAGTCTCAGAAAAAAAGCAGGTAACATATATTTACTGGACAATTACACGGATGCTTCTAAATGTGTAAACAACTAACTGTATACGCTGCCTTTGCCTTTATTACAGTTTCCATTCTTTTCTGTAGACTTGCATTTAGTTTCTCAGAGAAGTCTGCAAGGACTTGGGTTTTGTTTTCTTTTCACAATTCTTTTCACATCGCACTTACAAATTTAGACTCCGCAGACCATAAACCACTTCAGTTTCAGTGTTCTAGTGCATTTTATTTTCTTCTCTTTTCTTTACAGGTACACATCCTTGGAAACCCATAGCTTTTTATTCTCACAATGGTAGGTTGGACAAAAACACCTGTTTCTAAAGCAAGAGTGGAGCTAAAATCCTCCTATGTCTCAAAGATAAACGCTTTTTTTTCTGATGGAGGTTCTACAGCCCTTCCACAGTGATGTCAAGAGGTCAATTTCCTGTAGACTGGGATTTTCTGCTGACCTGTATGACAATATGCTTTCATACACTTGCAAATTTATATGCTTCCTTCACATTGTGGTCTTTGGCACACCCAAATGCAGTCACTCCTAGCTAATCATTAACATCTGCTTTGTGGCCCATTTTCCACACATTTCGTTCACCGCACTCTGAAGACCTCAATCTATAAATCCCGTCACTTACCCCATCATCCTTGTGCAACACCATCTGCAGGAGCCTAAAGTCTAAATCAGAATACACCTTCATGACCACTAATGACTGTGTGATCGTTTGCCTTCCACTGTTAATTAGTCCTTCAGTGCATGTTAAAACCCAGGAATGCAAATTAAGAAATCCTGGATTTCCTGGATTTTTTTTTTTTTTCATTTTGTCTCTCATAGTTGAAAATTACAGACCTCTCTCATCTTTCTATGTAGGAGAACTTGCACAATCAGTGGTTGACCAACTACTTTTTTGCCCCACTGTATTTATTTATTTTTACTGTAATAAACTAAATTTGCATATGTGATTTCTGCACAAAATTGCTACTGGAGAACAACACATGCTTTAATACCTCTATTACTACATTTTCACAAAACATAACATCATTTCTCCCTCACTGCAATAAACAAATATAGCCTAAATCTGGGTTTCTCAAACCCTGGTACTGAAGGCACCCTGCCCTGCATGTTTTGTTGCTTTCTCTGCTCCAAGCACACACGATTCAACTAATCAGCTCATTAACAAGCCCTTTCAGTGTTGTAGGAGGTGTGTTGACGCAGGGAATCCACCAAAACCTCCAGGACCAGGGTTGAGAAACACTGATCACAATATAAGAATCCCATTGTCTCCCTTTCACAGTTAACATTCCCTCACACTCTTTCACAGTTAACATTCCCTCACACTCTTTCACAGGGCTATTATATTCAGCCATACCATCAAGAATGTAAAACTATTCTAACCTCTGAATATGATTAAGATATTACTTTCACCACTTTATAAGCTACCCGGATACTCTTTGCCTCTCTCAAAGTACTCTGCTATTGACCTCTGTCTCTGTGCCGGGGGGGTCTGGGTCTATCTGAGGGATAATCCTTCTCTCTCTTTGTTTCTTTTGCTGCTTGGAGCTCTTTTTCGTGTGGTTTTACATATGTCTGTTTAAATTGGTGGTGCTGCCACAGTAGCGGCTAGCCCTTTTACACATTGTAGTTTGCAAGGTTTTCATTTACAGCCATAAAATATCTCCACATGACGCTCCTCTTTCTTTCTGTCATGGCATGTTGTCACTCACTGCAGCCTACAAGAGTCTGCTCTCAGCACTGCTGAGTCACGTGATGGTACGACAACAAAACCCAGCAGAGCAGCGGAGGAAGGAGGAGCAAGATACGCTCTTGTGCATGCAAGATGTGAGGGGAGTGGTGTTTTGCACAGACTGGCTACATTTTGATGTAACAAGTGCAATGCACAGGACACAGAGGACAAAAACTAAAGTATCATTCCCATTATGCTAGTAAAGGTCTAATACTCTTAGTACTAACGCTGGTATTAATACTATCAATATAGTCAATATACCTGTAAATTCCGCCACTTCCCTTACACTATGATGTTTGGCACACCCAAATGCAGACACTACTTTTTGCCAGTCATTAACATCTGCTTTGGACCCATTATCCACAGACTGAACGAGAAACACTCAATGGAATCAAAGTCAAACAATGCCTTTGGTATTTTATTTTTGTTGTTGTTGCTTAATGTTATGGTTGGTGTAGCCGGTGTGGTTGGTGTAGCACAGCAGATAACACCACTACCCACCAGGGAGCCACCACCATATGTGGGAGACTGGAGTTCAAATGCCGGTTTGGGTGACTATGCTGTGCTACATCAGGACAGCAGAGAGGATCATCAGGACAGCAGAGAGGATCATTGGATGTAACCTGCCATCACTTCAGCAGATCTACACCAGCAGGGTGAGGAAGCGTGCTGGCAAAATTACATCTGACCCCTCACATCCTGGACACCTCCTCTTCCAGACACTCCCCTCTGGTAGAAGACTGCGGTCCATCAAAACCAGCACAACACGTCATGCTAACAGCTTTTTCCCCAGAGCTGTAGCGCTCCTCAACCACAGCGGACACCTCCCACTGTAAACCTTAAAACATACAACTGAACTGTACCAAACCGGACTGAACAGCTATCTGCACTCTGCCTATCTGCACTCTGCCTATTTGCACACCTGTACAGATGTTCTCATTCTGTAAATATTCAGGTCATCTGTAACTTTCTATTTTTCAACTAAATCTGTTTCACATCTCTCAGCTTCTTCAGCTTTATTACCTTTAGTACTTTTTTAATTTATCCCCTACCCTATTTATTGTTTAGTGTAATTTTCCTTTAGTTTAATACTGTAAATAATCTGTGTTCTGTGTTTTTGTTACTTGTCTTTGTTACTTGTCATACGTGTTGCTCTTACCAAGACAAATTCCTTGTATGTGTAACATACTTGGTGAAATAAAGAGATTCTGATTTTCATTCTGATTCTGATTCTACACCAATAAGAGTCCTTGGGCAAGACTCCTAACACTACATTGGCCTAGCTGCAACACGATTAATTTTGTAAGTCGCTCTGGATAAAAAACGTCAGCTAAATGTAAATGTTATTGCGAATTATTCTCAGACAGAACTTTACATGTACAGAAATGATGCTTGAATTTGCTGTTCTTCAACTTTAAATATAGACCATCTTACAGTGCTACCAGTAACTGAACCACCCACCAGCATTCAGTCAAGCCACCGTAGACTAAAAGGAATCAAGCAAAACATTGTTTTATTATTTGTAGTACTAGGAGCACTGAAAAAAGCACATGGCTGCTGCATTTTTAGAAGAAGTCCGCACCAGGAAAGATGAGCATCAGCAACTCCAGAAACTACCCCAAACTAACTGTGCGGTGATAAGAGGCTCAGCACTGTGTGAGGGAGAGTAGGCCTGCATGTTTATCCTTCGCTGGCTCTGTGTGTCGGCTTTCTCTGATAAACGAAGTAAGCGGTAAACAAGTAAGCTTCCACAAAGCGTTGTCACAAAAGCTTAACGATCAGGGAGGGTTTGAGGGAGGAATATGACAAGGGCTTCAGATAACAGTGACAGCATCAAATTGGAATTTTAGGCCTTTCCGCTAGGGAGGAAAATAGTCTTAATGTCTTGCCTGCACCCACCTTACTCTGCCTGTCTGGGTGACATTTGGACAAATACCTGGAGGTCTTGATTATTCTTTAGGGGTGGGGGACAACTGATGCTGCTTACTCACCTATAAAATCTACAGCAGAGACAAGAAATGCAATAGCTACTTATACTCCCTCAGTCACATGTGTGTAAATACACATTTGATTTGAATCTGGATAAGCTTTTAAATTGATGCACTTATTTCTATTCAGTTCAACTAAGAGGCAGATTTTCTAAGAGGCTCAAAATACCATCAGTCTGTCAATACCCTGCAGTGGTACGGGTGAGCAACTTAGTTTGTTATCTAAGTTGAACGTCCATTAAAGTGATCAAAAGGAACAACAGCATTACAACATATAACCAACCCTATACAAGTCATTAGGCTTTTCGGGAAGCCAGACCAAGTTTTCCCTATAGAATATGTTTATCATTCTCAGTTTATTCATGATTTAAGTTTAAATTGTGACTCATTATGGCAAAATAATTGCTTATTTTAAGTAAAAATAAAATCACTTATTTCTCATTCATCTTCAATATATATAATTTCTCTGGTACATCAGTTAAAACATTACTACAGCTTCATTTTTAAAGAATTACAGGGGGCAAATGGCACCCCAATCATGAAATCACCCTTTAACTATCAAACGCAGATGTCTTACCAGACCAAGTCAGATCTAACAACAAGAAGCACACAGGGTCTGAATATGATTGAAAACTTTCTTTCTCTCTGGCACCATCAATAGCATCAATGCTAGTGCCAAAAATAAGCTTACGCAGGCAGTAATTACTATTTACTGTAAATTGGAAGTAAATTGGAATAGTAGCTTCAGTACAGGCATTTAATCTAATATTTTGTGATATGAGACAAAAATAAAAGAGCCAAAAAAAAAGACAAAGAGCATGAACCACCCCATTGATCAATGAAGTCATTTTTACCACCAAGACACCCTTTAGTAAAGTATCTAGACTCAACTTCTAATAAGTGAATACAGCTGATTTACTGGTGCACATATTGCCAAAAGAGGGTGTTTAATGGCGCATGCAGTCCATATAATCTTGGGGCAGTGGAGCAGTGGAGCAGTGTTTGGACCTGTAGTGTATATGTGCAATGAAAGGTGCTCTCTTAAAAAAAAAAAGCTTCCTAAATGACTCCTGGGTTGGATGTACACTACAGTTCTAGGAAAACTGAATTGGTATAAAATCTTTACCTTGTGTGTGTTCTATAAAAGGTCCTTCACTCTTGCTGTCTTATTTATAAAAAATATTTCAGTAGCCATCCCAAATTCTCTAGCAACACACACAAAAAAGGGTTTTTATATACAATAATTATAATTACAATTATGTTTTATTTAGTACGTTTATAGATAAAACTTTAAAATACCTAACATGGAGTAAAGCACTAGTGTCTATACGATTAGGAGCATGAAATCAAGGTCCACCAGATTACAGAACAGGTTTTACCCCCAGGCCTTCAGAGCTCTGAACACCTTGCTACCACCTACCACCATTCTACCTTATGCTCCTTCACCACAAGCATCTGTCCAGTCCAGAGTAGTCCATGCTCAGTCCTCTCACCCACGACATAACCACTAGAACAGGCTGCCTAGCATTTTAACTTTTACAGACTGTTTAACTGCACAGACTGACCACCAGAACATTACAGACTGCTTAACTGCACAGACTGACCACCAGAACATTACAGACTGCTTAACTGCACAGACTGACCACCAGAGCATTACAGACTACTTTACTGCACAGACTGACCACCAGAGCATTACAGACTGCTTAACTGCACAGACTGACCACCAGAGCATTACAGACTGCTTAACTGCACAGACTGACCACCAGAGCAGTACAGACTACTTTACTGCACAGACTGACCACCAGAGCATTACAGACTGCTTAACTGCACAGACTGACCACCAGAGCATTACAGACTGCTTAACTGCACAGACTGACCACCAGAGCATTATACACTGCTTAACTGCACAGACTGACCACCAGAACATTACAGACTGCTTAACTGCACAGACTGACCACCAGAACATTACAGACTGTTTAACTGCACAGACTGCACTTTCTGCACAAATCACTGCTGATTCAGCTTATCACTTCTCTATAAGGACCAGTATTATTCAATTTATACTGAACATGTACAGTGTGTGTGATACATTTATGCTTAACTTGAATCTATAACTGGCTGCTGTTGCACAGTTCTGTCATTTACACTAATACTTCATACTGTACATATGTTCTGCTCTTATACCTTTCAGACTTATATAGCATATGTTGTACATTTTCTTTATTTATATACATTCATATATTTTTCTTCTCTCTAGTCCTTCCTTTCTTATTTAGTACTTAGTATTTATATTGTAATTGTTTAGTACTTGGAGACCAGGGCTGAGTGCAGAGTAAGAATTTCATTGTACAGTGCAACTGCTTGTTTCTCTGTCCATTTGGCAATAAACGCTTAAATCTGAAACTTGAATCTATAAAAGTAATGCATTAACAATAGCTAACAAATGTTACGTAAACATGTGAGAACCTTTACATGCGTAATTAACATGTAAATACACCTCTGTTTCATGTTTACCCAACATGTGAACAAGACATTGTTGTATGTTTACTTAACATGCCAACATGTAGTAGCTATATGTTTACCTAACATATTACAACCAGAGTTAAATGTATTACTTCATGTTAGTTTGTTGACAGAGTATAAAGTGTAAACCCGTTTATGTTTGTAAAGAGAGACATGCAGGAATTCTATGAGAATTCTATGAGAATCCAGGGTAATAATGCAGGGAAATGTAGGCAGTGATGAGGAGAAAAACAGAAACGACAAAATGAGAAACTTTAACGCTATAAAACTAAGAGCAAGCAAAAAACAAACATAAAAACATGAAGAACAAGGGGTTACAAATGGACAACACTACACAAGGACAAGACAAGAACAATTGCCACTCTACTCCTGTTAAGTTCCTACTTACAATTCGGAGGCAGTTACGACATGATGTGTTTAAGAGGTTTTGGTCAAAAACAGGACAGATACTTGAGAGCAGTGTTTTGTGTTGACTTGTGTTAGCCTCTTCACATATGAATGAGGGATATTTACATTTACATTTGAGGCATTTAGCAGACGCTCTTATCCAGAGCTTAGTGTTCCGTTGGATAATATTCCAGCTAGTACAGGAAGGTTATATCCTAAAACTCACCCGAAGCTCAGACAGTGCCCAAACAAGGCTTTTAAAAACTTGCTCATGTGTGGATGCTGAATAACTACACCCAGTTTACAATACACCTGTCAGCAGCCAGCAATGCCTTTTTGTTTTGTTCATATACAAAAAGTTTTAACATATATTAAACTCAGTAAACAAATCAGAAATGTGCATGAAGTGTAGAGGTGTGTTCTCTGTAGAGAGAACTGTTAGGGTGTGTAAGACAGAGGGAAGACAGAGTAAAATATTAAAAATGATTGTATGATAATAAACTTGAGTTTTACATTATGCATACAGTATAATGGGGCTTGATAACCTCTTATCAGACCTCTGATCTAAGAAGTGTGTGGGCATGGCTAATAAGCACCTTGATTGACAGTTCTAAGTCCAACACTCTAAGCCTGATCCACCTCTAGGAACAAAAGAACAGAACTGAAATCATTTCCAGCTTTTGTGTGATGCTAACTGTATGGGGCTTTGACCTATTTATACTGGGAATAAGATGTATTTGGACATAGGACGGGGAAACTTTTGTACATCACTGTAACAGGACTGCCCAGACTGGACAGACAACACACAGGTGAACTGCATAACAAGGGATAGTAGAGAGAAGAGGAAGCACCATAGACAAAGGTTGAGCTGCACTTATAGAAGCAGTGTGTCTTATTATGGCACTGTGCTCCCACGTTTGCTAATGCAACCTACCAGACATCTTAGCATGGAGATGTAGAGGGTTCTAATGGTGTCCTGTGAAAAGCCATCCCATGCAACTTGGATATTCTTACACAGTTTCTACATATTGTAGGGGTGGAGGTGGAGTGATACCAGGCCTTCTGGACGTGTGACACCTGAGAACAAACTTCTCATTGTTCATTGGTCGTCTCCAGCATGACCAAAGTGGGATTCATCACTGAAGATGACCTGCAGCCATTCTGAGTCACTCCATGACGGTCTGGTATGACAGCATTGCAGTTTTTGGTGATGTTGACGGGATGTTAGGGGCTGTCGGTCAATGTGCATGTAGCAGGATGCAACAGGATGACTCATGATGGTCATCACTTCTCGTGCAGTGTCTGCAATTGTGGTACAGCGATAAGGTCTAGCCTTGCTTACGTCACATGCGCAGCCAAACATGGAACTTCAATCATTTGCATGTCTCAGAGTGTCAAACCTACCCACCAAGTTTCATTCCTGACATTTGATTCCTTTTAGGTGCAACTATTCTTTTGTTAAGTGCACACTTTCAGGAAGTATACCAAGTATACTTAAAGTAAGTATACTTAATAGCACTTATTTTTGATAACCCAGGTTTTCACATACTAACTAGCATGATAGTAAGCAGTGTTTGAAACAGCCTGTGACAGACTGTAGCTGTGCTCTAGGCAGGTATCAAGTCCTCATTGTGATCAGAAAAGAGAAGCCAAAAAAATCAACATGCAAGATGTATCCTTGTGCCTTAATTACTGCCTTGAACAAATATCAAAATGCCAAAAGATCTTCTCTGATCATCACCAGTTTTCAGCAACAGCAATCAATGCTTGTATATGGCAGCATGTTGCCACAGCGTGTCTAGCACTGTAGTTTAAACTCTGCGGGGCAGTTTTTAATAATTTATATGGTTTAAATAATATATACACAACGTTAAACACAGTATTACCCTGCTGTTCCTGCAGATTGTGGAAACTGACTTAATAAAAAACACTGACTGTGATAAGTTACATGAATAGCGAAGATTACCATGTTAAAGGTGACAGGAAATACACAATCAAAACCATGGGCGTGGTAGTGGGGGGAAAAGTGGTAGGGAGAGGGGCCCATTTTTTTTGCTCACGTTCCTCGTGTACTGGCATGGATAGGGGCCCACTGACATTGAGAGTGTACAGGGCCCAGAATTTGCTGCTACGCCCCTGATCAAAACTACCTTGGTATACACACACACACACAGACAGTCAAAATGAAGGCTACCGGACCACTGTGCATACCTTTACAAACCATATGCTTTAATAGGGAACATGGCCCCTTTGTGGTTGTACCAGCTTTTACTCCACTTCTGTTTAAAGTGTGTTTGTGGGAATGTGTGCCCATTCGGTTCAAAGAGCATTTGTGAGATCTGACACTGATATTTGGACGAGGAGGATGGGCTTGCAATCGATGTTTCAATTAATCCCCAAGGTGTTCAGAGGAGTTGAGGCCAGGGCTCAGTGCAGCCCCCTAGTGTTAGTTCACACCAAACTTGTCAAATCATGCCCTCATGGAGTTTTTTGTACACATGGGCACAATCATGCTGTGACCAGAAAGGCTGTCCCCTAAATGTTTGCCATAATGATGCATTTAGCCTAGACAGGATGTGACAATAGTTGACGCGTCAAACACAGACAGATGTTTTAAATAAATCATTATTCTATGGTTCGAACAAACTGGCATATAAACTTGCAGTTACCGATCTGAAAGATGTAGTCAGTCCATCTGGTAACATTTCTTTTGAACTTTTTCAGGTTTTTTTTTTTCAAACCAACTATTACAACAAAAATAGAAGAGGACAGAATGCCTCCTCACTACACCGCTAAAGCGCCTTCTCTGATAATCATCCATTTCCACTGGTAATAATGTTGCCATGCCAGTATTTTTTTTTTTTTGTGAACATAGCACAACAGTCCAGACCAAAACCATTGGTAGTGGCTGTTGACCAACCATGCTGAAAAGATTTACATACATTATGAACATGGTGGATACTAACAGGATTACATTAGAACCGCTCACTGTTACTTCTTTGAATGTGTTTGTCTCTATGGGCTAAATTTGTCTGTTAAATGCATGTTTTATTATGAGTTTTTGTTTCTATTCATGAGAATTTAATCCTTCTCTACGGGGGAAAAGTGAGGCAGTCTGCTGCAAGAAACACATTACAGCAATGTGTTTACTGTGGCAGTACTGTTAACCTTATAAATGATGAATCCAAGTTCAGATTTTTCAACAGCTGGTCATTGTGAGCATAATAGGTCTATATGCTATGGACAACTTACTTGAGAAATTTGACAAAACTAAAGTGGCTGCCTTGTTTGACATTTCTAACCCACCTTCACTGATGCAGCTTTATTTAGAGGCTTGTATAGGTACCAGAATAGAACTGGTGCTTGGTTTAAGTTGGAAGAGAAAGTTGAAAAAATGCCACCCAATTTTAGCCCTGTACAACAAACATACAGTATGTACCGTACATTTCACCAAACTAATGCATGTGACGTGAAAGAGTCAGAATTTGCAGCACTGTCTCGTCTCACACCCTGCTTCAAGTTGTCACAAATGGATTAGCACATACATTTAAGTACCTGTTATCATATGAATATTTAATACTGCCTCGCCCTTTTATTTTCCAGTGGGTCTCTGTAATGGGTCTCAGGCCGAGGCAGAGTGGGGTAAAAAAACCAGACAACTAAAGGAACTGGTCAGTTGAAATTAATTCTGCACCAACTAAGACTGCGTAATACAGCTGGCAGAGATTCATTGGCCGTAGCGCGGTTAATAGGATGATGAATTGTGTGGCAGGTATTATTTTTGAGCTGCCATATGGCTGTCTATTAAATATTCATATTTTCCATTTCACCTTTAAAACTGTGGCTAGAAGGCTAATTCTAGATTGCTAGGGATGGAGAAAAGAGCAGTTTGCAATGGGAACATACTTTCAAAGAATATTTAATAGGCTTTTTTATTTTCCACATGGCCTGAGATATGGGCCTGAGGCCGGGCAGAGTGGGGTGGCACAACAGGATAACAAAGGAACTGGTCACTAAATCACCAGGACCAACAAAGCTGCCGTCCAATGTGGGAGACTGGGGTTGGCAATTCCCGTTAATGGATGATGACTATGCTGTGGCACCAATAAGATTCCTTGGGCTGCCACTCTAACACCATTCACTGGCCCACCTGTAATATGTTTAACCTTGTAAGTCGCTCTAGGGATGGAAGAGAGTCAGTTTGCAATAAATACCAAAAGCTACACAATAGGCTTCTTCTGCCCACATGGCCTGAGATACAACACTGCTCGATGTGTACTATACAGTCCGCAAGAACATGGTCAATGATTTTAAATGAACAATTAAAAAGGTAGTTCTTGAATTGGATGTAAACTTGAATCCTTGTATCCTGAAGTTGTCTAATACGCCTAATAATTAGTGAATTCAGCTGCTTTCAGGTGCACTTATTGCTGACACGTGTGTTCAATTGTGCAAACACAGCTCATATATTCTCCATACGAAACAGCATTCCCAGTAGAAGAGGATGTTCTGCACCATGTCCAATGCCAGCTGGCAGGTAGATGGGAATAAAGTGCTCCCATATTAGACTACACAGCAGTGGAACGGTGTTCTCTGGGGTGATGTAGTTCCATCCAACACATTTGGGGAGTTAGAGCAGACTTCCAGAACTGTTGGATGATTAATCCAGAACTAATCAAGCAACTTCATTGACTGATTTTTGTGGCTGAATGCAATCAGATCTTCACAGCAATGTTCCACATATATTTTTGAACTGGAATAACACAACTCAAGAATGATCTCTAACTGTTGCACAGTGCTGTGTCTCACTCCACTGTTCAGTTTTAACCAAAAAGGCATTTACAGCTACAGTTTATTGGGAGGGATGGTGTCATATATGTATCTGCTCATTTGTTTCTTGAAAGTGTGTGGTTCACAAGTGAAACAGATAACAAAAGCTCCATTGATTGCAGATGTGGTTTTTGCAACTAGAGCCAGTTGCTCCAATATCAAAATAAATCTATGAGAGACAGAGCCAACATTTTTGGGGCCAGTTTTCTAGCCTTCAATAATAATATACTTCACTGGTAAGTCACCATTTGTGGTAGGCAATTAGCACAACTGAGAATGCACTTGTGAATATAGAAAATGACCTCATAGATTAGGCCAGACCACTGCAGCTTAGCCTGATGTTTACCTTTGAATTTAAGATGGCTGTCTATAATTCAGCCACAGTCATTGTTTCATTCCAAATCTAATGTGCTAGAGTACAGAGCCATAAAACTAACATTGCACTAATGACTAATTGTCCAGTCTTGTGGGATGTTTAGTTATTTGGCAGTGACAGAGCTTGCCCTCCTTTGCAAATGATGGACATAAATCATTGTCAAGTGGCTTTCCTACAAAAGCACTATCACATATCAAAGGCACTACCATGTGTCACTTTTCCTGTCAAACTAGTCATATTATATTGTATCTCATGTTATTCTTTATACCAGACCTGATATGCTCAGATAAAATGTCCTTTTGGTGACAGTCTAGTAGAACTGGAATAAAGTGCTCCAGGGGAAGTTTTCGAGCACCATTTGTTGACTAAAATTATTGTTCTGGCTTATTATTCAGTAACTGCATGGACTACAGAGCAGACAAGCTCAGTTATCAGACAAGCCCACTCAAGACCAGGCTTAACTGTGATTTTATTTCTTAGGCACAGTGTGAAACATTATCAACTACACATATTTCAGTAAATAATTACAGTTATTATTAATTATAATCAGCATAATTATAAACATGTATTCTACAATAACTGTAGCTATTTTACAGTATGATATCCATGCCAAACAACTACAGACTATTGAATGAGGAGAAGAATATTTGGTTGCCCATGAGTGTAACTTCTTTGAGAGCATAATAATCAACATACGATAACACAGCACTGTTTAATGCAAAAACAGTTGCTCTACTTTACTTAAGTACTTTCTGGTCAGCACATTACCACCGCAACATATATAGCACCAACCCACCAGTGCCTTTCTTCCTACATTGGGGCTGGATCTAAATTGGCTCTCTGCTCACTCCATATGGCATTACATAGGAAATTAAAAGCTGTCTCTTCAGTAAGATAGTACATAGTACTATAAAAAAACACGGTTTGTCTATTTGGCTGTAGAAGCTAGAATTTCTTCTTGTGCTGTGAAGTATTTGCCCTTTCCTCAATTTCTTATATTTTTGCATATTTGTCACACTTAAACATTTTAGATAATCAAACTACTTTCAATATTACCCTAGTATTTTTTTTAAATAATCTATTCATTTAAAAACAGTAAAAGTAAAAAATAAATTAATTAATAAAAAGTCATTATAGCTATAGCTATTAAATAAATCAGCTAACCAAATCGTATTAACTATTGTGTGTAATTTCACTAGCCACCCCCAGGTATGATTACTTCCAGACCTGTAGAATCTTAACATCCTTTAATTAGAACCTGCCTGGCAATGTGAAGCAGCTAAAAGGCCTCAAAAAGCAGTACAAGATGCCACAATCTAAGATGCAAAGGTCATTGACATCTTGCATCTGCAAAAGGTTACAAAGCCATTGCTAAGGCTCTGGGCCTCCAGTGAACCAGAGTGAAAGCCATTATTCACAAATAGAGAAAACTTGGAACAGTGGTGAACCTTCCCAGGAGTGACCGGCCTGTAGCAACATGCTCTAAACTGTAGAGAAAACAGCTGGGAGGTCACCTCCAGTCATAAAACCTCTGCTGACGGTGAGCATCACAACAACATGCTTACCAACCCACAGCAGAGCACAATCCAACCACATGCAACACAGCACATCTTTAAACTAACAAACAACACTCACAACGCAAATGTAATCAGTATCCATGCATGGCTACACAGACAGCAAATGCTCTAGATAGGGTAAAGTCCTCTTTGTCCATCCATGATTTCAGCAGTCAATGCTCATGTGTTACACATCTAATAATAGACTATGTACGGCGTTAATCTGTGGGGGTTGTGGCAGGTCCGACTGAATTATGATTTGTTGCCTTGTGTACAGTGCTCATTGGGATGAACACAAGTAACCTTATTTCCATCCCCTCATAAATCTCCAAAGCGCAAAACAAATGGAACGCTCCCCTCCCTCCCCTGGCCTCAGGTCAGCCACCCAAATGAAGAATCGCTCTCATTCCGCTCATGTCAACTCCACCAAATGCCTGATGCTGTGTGATTGATAAGGACCAGTCGAGGTGGAAATATGTGGAAGAAACACATTTGAACCTGCATCGATAAAAAAGCTAAAACTATGCATGCAAATATTTATACAAGTAATATTTCAATCAACTTTTTCTTGATGGTGATAAAATCTCTTCACTTGGCTGTTGGCATCTAGCCGAAAGCGCTGTCTGTTTTTGTGATCAGACGACAGATCGTATCAACAAACACTGCTGTCCTCTCCTGGTTTGGCATTCCCTCCACAGGGTGATAAGGAGAGGTAAATTGCACATCGTTCATCCACCCTCCAGCATTGCAGCGTAAATTCTCCTCCAGCAACAGTATTTACTGCTCTTGTCTCCTGCTTTAAGGGGCTGGCAGGTGGCTTTATTGAAGCACAGTCCAATAGTACGTCTTCAGAAAAGACGGAACCTGAGAACTAGACAGGGATGTAGGTAAAAGTGGCCAATATGGAACAATGTCAATGCATAAAGATGCTCACAATACATGATACAATATTTTTGGATTATTTTAATTCAGTCCTTAAAAAACAAACGATTATGGTGTCAGCTTAGAAGACAACACATAGCGCTTTCCGTGAATCCTCTTATTGAACATGGCAGCAGTGGAGAAACCCGCTCTTAGGTTGTCGTGGCTAGGAAGCGAGCAGGTCACATCTAGTCGCACAATGCAACCCAATGGTAGGAGCAAGCACTGCTCTACTTTACAAAGTACAACAAGGTACAACATGTAAACACAATGTCCACACTCACTACATCTTTAAAATCTTACCTACCCTCACTCTACCAAGAGGCTTCAGACTGTAACTGTCAGCCACGCCTTCTGCACGTCCAAGGCTGAATAAACCAGCAGTAGGATGCTACACCATGCCCACTCACAAAGTCTGAGCAGAGTCCCTGGGGCATGTGCCACTAGTCCTCCCCATAAGCAGCATTTCCCTTTCTGGGGTGTAGGAGCAGAGAGACAGGACACGGCATCCTCGTCTCCAATCACAGAAGAACTCCTCATAGAGAGACACCTAAGCTCTTTACTGACATGACACCTCATGCTACTAATGCTCTTACTGAACATCACAGCAGTGAGGAAACTGCCACCATTCCGTCTACATGACCAGAAAAGTGGGACAAATCAACACTAACCATACAGTGTTCACACATGGTGGACAAAGACCACAGCAACTGCCTCACAGCCTGGTACAGAAGCACAAGCAAACATGTAACATGTGTCTTGAGGTAGCGCAGAGCCTTCCCAAGAGCCTTTGCATACCTATAGTTACACAATCCAGTAGTGGCATGCTACACTATTGAAGAGAAGAAAAAACATGAGTTAAGATTAATAAGATGATGTCATAATAGACTAATTTCCAAGGGGCTATGCACGGGTTACCATCTACATGCCCTGAAGTTCTAGAAGTGTTCTAGAAATACTGGCAACACACATAACATACTGGCCAACTTTATAATGATAGCAGCAACATATCTTCATACTGCCCACCCCTAGCTGTCAGAGGTCTTTCCATGTTCAAGGCAGACAGCCTGTTAAGGTGACTATATGGGCAGAGCAAATTCACTACTCTCCAATGGGAAAGTGGGCATATTGCAAACATGAAGTGACAAATCCTTTAACTTTCTAGCAAAGCAAATACCAGACATGACTTGGCAGGATTAGTGGCTTTCTATCTTGGTGTAAATTGCACACAACCAATTATACAGTCTCTTCTATAGTCTACAGCAGATCTGACCTGAATTTATGGATCATTTATTCAAGACTACTGGGACTTAGGAGCAGTAGACAGTGGCTGCAGTAAAGACATCTACAGATCCATGAAGAAAAGAAAAGGAAGTCTGAAAAGAAGTCTGAAAGAAGTACTAAGCCCAAAAGTTTTGTGTTATGCTTCTTTTCTTACATAGTACAACTCAATAAATAAGAGGGATGTATATTTACAAATACTGATTTCCAAAGACTTTGGGAATTTTTTTAGGAATCTGTGATTGTATTGATTTTAAGAAAAGAGTTCCATAAGGAAGTGAGTTCCAGTATTTTCACTGCACAAATTCAGTGTCATTTATAAATAAAATGAGTAAAAATTAAATGCCAGCAACACTCCTAAAGTTGGGACAGAAACACAATAAGAGTTAAAAGCTTATAGAATATTCAACCTTCAACCAAACTTGGGAATACCTGGGAAAACCGTTGTCACATTGACACAGTAAGTCCACTACCGCATAATAAATATAACTTCAAACTCTATTATGCAAAGAGAAAGTCATACATCAGTTCTATGCCTAAATGCCACCAAGTCCCAAGATCATTTCAGATGGTCCAAAAGACATTGGAACCATGTACTGTGGTCAAATGAGTCCATATTTTAGCTTGTTTTTGGGAAAACAACAGATGTCATGTTCTCGGTGCCGAAAACAAAAGGAGCCATCCAGGCTTTTATTGGTGAAAGGTACAAACCAACAAGTCTTTCATGGTAGGCGAGTGGATCAATGCCCATGGCTTCAGTAATCTGGATATACTTGCAGATACTGTTGATGAGGAGGCGTGTTTTGAGATTTTAGAGACACAAATGCTGCTATCTACTTCCAGGAAGCAAGATATGATATTCCAGGATATCGAGACAATGCCAGGACTCATTCTGCATGTGCTACATATAACAGCGGTGCTTCGGGATACAGAGCGCATGCGCTCAATAGTGAGCAGTTAGATTCCATGCTTTGAAGTAAAACAAAGTCTGAAGATCAGTGTGTAATATTAAGTATCATCACTGCTGAAATATACTAGCTCATTACTACCTGGGGTGTGTGTGATGGGATCCGTATATTAGGAAAGATGGTTCATTGCAGTGAATATCTTGTTTGATGTGTGGTAAAGGGCTCAAAGCAGATGTTAATAATTGTACAAAAGGAGTGACTGCATTTGGGCATACCAAAGACTGTAGTTTAAAGGAAGTAGCTAAATTTGCAGGTGTATGGAGGCACATGGTCATAAGGGTCTCCCAGCAGTGGCAGGAATCCCAGTCTACGAGGAATTCCCCTCAGAATTGTGCCAGGGAGGGCATCCACTAAATCTGGTCCAACTGCGCAATTCTTTGATGCTAGAGTGGCTGAACATTCATGTGGCCTACATCCAGAAACTTGACCAGTCCATGCCATGTAATTTTGCTTGTTTCCATAATAAATACTATGATTGTATGTGTGCTGTTTGCATCTGGTGATTTTTCTTAGTGACAAAATTGAAGCTGTCATTTAACATTAAAAAACACAAATAAGAAATTAAGACTAAAATATTAGTCCTGTAAAGCAGAAGTTGAATAAAAGTAGTATTTACCTTCAAATGTACTTTTACTGTACTCTAGTGTCACTAGACATCATAAGTACAAACCACTGAAGGAAAACAGTTTCCATTAGGTAGGTCCAAGCTGGGTCCAACAGGGCAAAACATGCTAAAAACAAAGTGAGTGCTGTACCCTGATGGGTGGGCTCACTTTGCGCTTCTTTTGTTTGGAGTTGTTTTGTTTTTATGCACACATAAGCCAAAAGGAAGGACAGATTTGGTTATCATGTAGTGGTTGTTTTAGTAGTAAGATGCAGTGAGATATTTGAATGCAGTAAGGCTAAAGTGAAAAGTTCCCTAGAATGGAAACACTTTTGTAAGGACAAACCAAACAACAACTTAATTACAGTAAACAATTACATTTATTTCCTTCCTGTCCACCACTGAACATTACTTAACTTCAAAGAAGTTTAACATACACTGTCAGAAAGTGAAAATTACTTCAGTTTGTTAAAAGCAATTGAATATGTTTTACTCAGCTGTACTTGTAAAAGTATCTACTCAACTCTACTGACATGCTGAAAGTATTGTTCATTCAGGACTATTTTTAGGTTGAATAAATGGAACTGGTTTGCTCCTTGTTACTGTTTGGTGGGGGTAAAGCTAAAAGATGTTTATTTATTTTGTTTACTCAACTCAAAGTCAAAACCTGAAAGAGGTTATGGTGCTTTTGAGACTTGACGAGGCCTGATTTGAAACTCGAATGCTGCGTGGTAGAATGTGGAACAAACTGTCTAAAAGGGGTGCAAAACAAAATGGCGGAAATCTCAAACAAAGGAGTCAGAACAGAACTACAACCTAAAACAAACTATGCTCCCAGTGCTCTTTCCCTTGCCCCCTTTGGGAAGCCTTTTATTTTCTTCATTTTCATTTTCTCCTAGGCTTCCTCCCTCTCTTTGTTTGTTTGTTTGTTTGTTTGTTTGTTTGTTTGTTTTCTTTCTTTCTTTCTTTCTTTCTTTCTTTCTTTCTTTCTTTCTTTCTTTCTTTCTTTCTTTCTTTCTTATCAAGACCACCTTTTCTTTACTCCCCTGTCTCCTCTCTTCTCCTCTGTATTTATGTTGTGCTACACAGATGTGCCTCCTCAGTGCTGATTACAGCTGAGGATTCTGGGGCTTTGAGTTTTTTGACCTAGACCCAGCAGTTTCTCTACTGCACTGCCCAGGCCCCCCGCTGGTGGCCAATGGCATAGACCAACCCTTTACACATGTAACTTTTTTTTTTTTTAGGTTGGACCAACAAAACACTTTTTACAGTGTATGATGAGTATATTTAAGATGACATTACTTGCCAAAATATCAGATTCTATTTACATCTAAGGAGTTTAACAGGTGCTCTTATCCAGAGCGACTTACAACCATCCTTAGTGTTCCGTCAGAGAATGTTTCCTAGCTAGTACACAAAGGTTAGAGTCTGAAACACACCTTGAGCTCAGATGCTGCACAAACAGAGGCCAGAACTGATACCTAGCAAGGAGAATACAGAGTTAAATAGAGCATAGATAGCAAATCCAAGCCTTCACTAATACCTAGAGAGAAGAAACATTTATCTAAATATAGGTGCATTTCAATCTATACATATATTACTGCTCACTTTAGTGCTTTACAAAGAGATTGGGTCTTCAGTCTGCATTTAAAGACTGCGAGAGAGTCTGCTGTTTAGACAGCCAGTATAAGTTTGCCGGACCCCAGGACAGTGAAGAGTCTGGACGCTTGTCTTCCATGCATTTTGAGGGATGGCAGGTCAAGTCGAGCAGTACTTGAAGCTCGAAGGGTTCGAGGTACAGATTGACTATTAGCTATTTCCGTAAGGTAGGGAGGGGCTGATCTATTCTTGGTTCTATAGGCATAGGAGTTTTAAATCTAATGCAGGCTGCTACAGGAAGTCAGTGAAGGGAACGCAGCAGTGGAGTGAAATGAGTGAATTTGGGAACACTGAAGAGCTGCTTCATTCTGGATCAGTTGCCAGGGCCTGATGACCCGCAGAGGAAGACCAGCCGAGGCGCAGTAGTCAAGCTTTGAGATGATGAGAGACTGGACTAGCAACTGGGTGGCCTCTTGAGAGAGGAAGGGTCAAATCCTTGTGTGTTGTAGAGGAGAAATCTGCATGGTTTGCAGGTAGAAAGAAGGCAGGGGTGTTTTTCTGTGTAGAGATTTCCATGTAGATACAGATTTGTTTTATACTATGTTGACAGTATTAATCCCGTCACTGCTTGTCACACATACCAAAACCTTAACAGACTACTTCTTGAATGGCTAAAGGAGCAAATCGGCACATAAAATAAATTCTGCTTTAGAGGACAAAATAAGAGTTATGTAAAGCTATTATCTGTGCATCTGTGGTTAATGTATGGAAATAATGGCGCTCTCAGCACCCGGCTCTGTTGCTTTGTGATAAAGTCTATTGTGAATATAGAGCTCGACTGCTAAAATTGAACTGAACTGAGATGAATAATTTCCCTCACTTATCCTCTCCCTCTTTCACAGTACTGAGATATAATGCTCTGCCCCCTTGATATCTGCCATTTATAGGCAGGAAGGCCATTATGGTAAATGTGGATGACTTCACCAAGTAGACCTCGCTCTCCCTTTCTCCCTCTCTTTTGCTCTTTGCCTCCTTGCTTTGACAGGGCTTGACTTAAAATCCACGAACAATGGGATATGATTGCTAATTGCTCAAGTGGAATATGAGATGTTTTATATCAGTGGTGTCATTGCTACCATTGTCATAGTCCAGAATGGGGCGTGATTATGATCGCTGACATCTCGCAGCTCCAACATGGTCGATTCTTAAGCCGTCAATCATTTCACATCAGGCCTCCACATAAGTAATATCCTGCCGCAGCTCATAATTACATCATTAGAATCCAGTGGCTATTGAGCTTGGGGTAATAATAGGCATTATTAACATTCTCTGACTTTTGATATTCAATATAGTGATGATATAATGGTGACCACACAAGCCCTAATGAATTATTATACAATAAACAGGATTATAAGACGTTGCTAAATCTTGCACTGGGAATATATGTTGTATATACAAACCGGATTCCAAAAAAGTTGGGACACTAAACAAATTGTGAATAAAAACTGGATGCAATGATGTGGAGGTGCCAACATCTAATATTTTATTCAGAATAGAACACAAATCACAGATCAAAAGTTTAAACTGAGAGAATGTATCATTTTAAGGGGAAAATATGTTGTTTCAAAATTTCATGGCGTCAACAAATCCCAAAAAAGTTGGATGGAAAAAGGAAATTGAGCATATAACGAACAGCTGGAACTCTAATTAGGTCAACTGACAACATGTTTGGGTATAAAAAGAGCTTCTCAAAATGTCAGTGTCTCTCTGAATCTTTTGATGACGTTATGCACGGTTGATGATGATAACTTAAAAGTCTGTCCCCAGACGTCTGTTGAGTGTTGTAAGAAGAAGGGGGGATGCCACACAGTGGTAAAAATGGCCTTGTCCCAACTTTTTTGGGATTTGTTGATGCCATGAAATTTTGAAACAACATATTTTTCCCTTAAAATGATACATTCTCTCAATTCTCTCAAACTTTTGATCTGTGATTGGTGTTCTATTCTGAATAAAATATTAGATGTTGGCACATCCACATCATTGCATTCAGTTTTTATTGACAATTTGTTTAGTGTCCCAACTTTTTTGGAATCCGGTTTGTATATAAAAATGTAGAAAGACACTCCATCAGGTTAAAATGAGAGCCCAGAAGGCTCTTAGCTCCAGAAGCAAGAAGCACATTGGCTGAAACTATTATGGAATTAGATTTCCATCACAAAACTACTTTCGCAAATGAGTTAGCATTAGAAATCGCAAATATTACTTACTGTCGAATGTGCAAGCTATTGTGATTATTAGCATTATCTTCCAAGAGCATATGAACCATAACCAGCCACTGAAGTAGGTATCATTCTATCAAGCCTGCTGAAAAGATCTACAATTAGATCAAGCGGTGTGAGTGAGTGACAGCAACACAACCAAAATATATTTATAATAAACACGAACAGCAGACAGCACAACATTTTTGACAGACACCTAATTTATATTTTTGACACATCACATTTTAAAATGCTCATGTTAAACCTTCATTATTATATGTATGCCAGCTGACAAAAATAGATAAAACATAAGCTTTAAAGTAGGAAAGTGAGCTGTCATGTAATTCCTATAAGGACACTGCTAGCCTTCTGGAGGCTTCAGTCAGTAGTATCATTTTGATCCTTGAAGCAGCTTCTTATACTACTTTCAACTGCAATACAAACCTGTAATAATACGTATAGTTAGATCTCTCAATAATTTAAAATAATCAATCTACCCTATCAATTCAGTTCAGTTTAGTTCAATGTTCATGATGAACAGACAAAGACAAAGGTAGTTCCTGCAAGTTAAGAAAGCTGTTTTATCCTCCTGTAAAGTTCAGATTTTGGAGGTGAGTGCTATTTTATAGTTGATGTCTTCACTTTTATTCTGATGCAAAGCATTAAGCTAAAAACAATGAAACCCTCTGTGTCCAAAGTGGCCGCCACTGTTACACACCTATGGTGTTGTATGGCTGAAGTGGAGTCAGCTCTACAGAAAATAAAACAATCTAAAAGGATTTTTCTCTTGTGTGATGTCACGCTGATTGAATTAATTATTTATTGGCGATAAATGAAATATTTAGCTTAGTGCTCCCCACTCAGTTGACAGAAGGAAGCAATAATTTGATTTAGTCTATTTTTAAAAACAAATAAAGTGATGGACGGTGATCTGACAGCATCTGCGGTGGTGGCAGAACCAAAAATGGCATAGGTGTATAAATAGGAATTCATCCCAAAGCTGTCACAACAGCCTGTAAAAATAAATGTATTCTAGAAAATAATGTGTTTATTTTATTTATTATGCATTTAAAAAAGAAAACTCCACTGAAGTAGCCCTCAGTAGTCCTGCTTATTATGACATGCGTTGCATCACTTCCTGTTAGTAAGAAGTCATGTAGTATGCTAATATCTTGTGTCCTAAACTGATGAATTAAGTTGGATGAATTATATATTAGAGATAAATGAGATATTTAGCTTTGTGCTCCCTATTCAGTGGACAGAGGGAGCAATCATTTAGCTTTTGTCTACTTTCAATAATGAATAAAGTATTTTGTGTATTTGAATGATACACCATATTGGTGCCACTTCTCCACTGCATGGTATGGCTTGGCTCAGGTCGGCTCGACTGTACTCCCTACAGATAGGCCTATAGTACCCCCTCATAATCATGCTGCATGAAACTGCCAGGACATGAAGGAGGCAATTTGGTTTAGACCTGGCTGATGACAGCAGGACAAAAGGCTGCTGCAATAAACAAGAGAGTTTGGAAAATGCATCAGAGTTTAGACGATGAGATGAGTGGCTTTTTTGTTTTTTCTTGAGGTCCTGAGGTTTGTAAGCTGTTATGTACCAAAAGTAGTCATAATTTAATTTTCCATCACCATTTACTAACATTGCTTTGTACGTACACATACATACAGGGGTTGGACAATGAAACTGAAACACCTGGTTTTAGACCACAGTCATTTATTAGTATGGTGTAGGGCCTCCTTTTGCGGCCAATACAGCGTCAGTTCGTCTTGGGAATGACATATACAGTCCTGCACAGTGGTCAGAGGGAGTTTAAGCCATTCTTCTTGCAGGATAGTGGCCAGGTCACTACGTGATGCTGGTGGAGGTTCGTCCTTCTTGGTGGTATGCTGACATTACCCTGGATACCGTGGCTCTTAATACATTACAAAGACTTGCTGTCTTGGTCACAGATGCGCCAGCAAGACGTGCACCAACAATTTGTCCTCTTTTGAACTCTGGTATGTCACCCATAATGTTGTGTGCATTGCAATATTTTGAGCAAAATTGTGCTCTTACCTGCTAACTGAACCTTCACACTCTACTCTTACTGGTGCAATGTGCAATTAATGAAGATTGGCCACCAGGCTGGTCCAATTTAGCCATGAGACCTCCCACAACAAAATAACAGGTGTTTCAGTTTCATTGTCCAACCCCTGTATATACATGTCACTGTGTTAGTTTTGGTGACATAATCAAAATTTCAAAATCAATACAAACTGTTTTGTAGTTTAGTTTCCATATTTTGGACAGTTATATATTTTAATACTACAATGAATACACTGAAAACAGCAAAGCTTTATTATACTTTTTATTATTACAACTGGAAGCAAAAACTAATCATGATCTTCAGTTTAATTTTAGGATATTCAATAGAATACCAATAGTGGGCAAGACATATGGTGTGAATGTTTTAACCATACTGCCGCATTCTATGGCGTTATAAAATAAGTGCTGTTGTTGTAAAGCTGACGTACAGGCTGCTCACTGCCATACTACGACGTCCTTTATCCTAATGGTGGAAAATTGCTCACCGTCTCATTGGCACGGTTCTATTTTCAAACTCCCTCGTTGTCTAAAAGAAACAAATCACTTGTCACTACAAAGCTAAGCTCCTGCCAGTGAAGCTGCGGTGTGGCAGCTAGACCTGCAAGCATCAGCTTTCGCACGGGCGTATCGACTGGAGCCATTCTTCCCCAGGAGCGAGCCATTTGCATTTTTATAACGCATGCCATCACGCCCAGCTCTAATGACAGAGTGTGTACAAGCAGCGAGGTGACTGGAGCTGAAAGTGGCACGATTACAGTGCAGGGGAAAACTCAGCGTCAACGCGCTGCAGGCAGGCCTATAACTACTCAGCCTTAATGACGCAGTGCACCCAAGTTTGGCTGTACAGTGATACTTTAGCGTCCATTACTTAAACCTCTTTCCCATTAACTCAAGTACGTTTGAGGTTTGGTTCTTTAATTTGGCACTGGGGCTATGAGGCCAGATTAAAAACCTAACACTAATGGTGTCGGCAGTCAGCTGTGTATCATCAGAACGTGTGTTTACAGTGTAGGTGTATGTAGATTATACATAGGGGAAAAATATACATATATATTCTCTGTGCTCACTGCTAAGTTTGTGGGCGTTTACAGGTGGGTTAAATGCAGTAGACAAATTCCTCTGTGTGCAAGCACAATTGGCAAGTGGTTCTAATTTATAATTCTAATTGGAATTCTAATTCCATTAGTAATGCTCTATAAGCACACAAGGGTATAGAAACCTTGTGCTAGGTTCTGAAACCTAGAATGGGCGAGCGATATTTGTGTCTGCTCATGTGTTGTTTTATTGTACCGATGTGTGGTTGGTTGCAAAGTATCTGTAAAGTGTGCATTTTGTGTTGTAAGTGTTGTTGTTATGCAGTCAGCTTTTGTATTTTTAATGTACTATTAATTAAACTACTAATTTCTTTTCCAAATAAAGAAGAAAAAGAAATAAAAGACTAATTATAACAAGCCTGCCCAATCTAATCCTCATAGGACCAGAGAGGCTGCAGGTTTTCATCCCAATCAGGGGTAGATTGTACTTGTTTAATCAATTAGTCTCAGTCTTCAAACAATTGATCATTTGTGCTGCTGCTTTGTTGGAATGAAAACCACTGCAACCACTCTGGTTCTCTGGGAATGAGATTGGACCCCCCTGAATTATAAGAGCGAAAGTGTTTACAGCACCAACTCCTGCACAGCTGAGGAGTGAAGACTGAGAGACGGCCTGGATTTGAGTACATCTCTCTCTAATCCACATTTTGCTGACCTTAAATGCCAGATACCAGGAAAATAGAGGCAACCCTGTTGTAGAGTAAGAGACAGAGAGAGAAAGAGAGATGGATGGATGGATGGATGGATGACAGAGAAAGAACAATTCTACTGTAAGGCACATAATCGAGAGAGAGAGAGAGAGAGAGAGAGAGAGAGAGAGAGAAACATGCTACTGCAAGAAGACAAGCATTACCGAAACAGAGGAGATGGAAAAAGAAAGAGGGAGGGAGATGCATAGTGAGACGGTCTGCTGGAAGGATGAACGTAAACAGAAAATGAGGTGGAAACAAAGAGAACTGAAAGAAGGAATGTAAACAAGAAGAGAGAGAGAATTTGTTGTGACGATGACTATAAACAGAGAGAAGAAATGGTTACAGAAAGAGAGAGGGGGGTACTGGATAAAGATAGTGATGTAAACAAATGTGGAGGATGAGGGAGGCAAAGAAAGAGTATCTACTAATGGAGGTTAAGAGAGAGAGAGACTGAGAAGAGGAAGAGAGAAATTCTAATGGAAATGTTTAACAGAGACAGTTAGACAGTTAGACATGATAGATAGATAGATAGATAGATAGATAGATAGATAGATAGATAGATAGATAGATAGATAGATAGATAGACAGATGTAGCAAAAAAGTCTAGAACAATTGTTTAATAGAGAGAGGGCCTGACAGCCCGATAGACAGCCCAATAGATAGATAGATAGATAGATAGATAGATAGATAGATAGATAGATAGATAGACAGATAGGATGTAAACTGTATCAGCAACACATAGGGATAGTCTAGTAGGGATGTAAACAGAGTGAGTGAGAGAGAGATAGAGGGAGGGGGCAGACAGTAAGCTGTAGTGGTTCTGCTGGATTTTCACTTTTTCCGGCCGGGTGCACCCTGAAGGCCAGGGAGATGCTGATGAGATGTGGCACTTGGTGGACAGAGTGGGCCAGCGCATTTGTGTTCTGCTGTTGGGAGGGATGGAGGAAGTGAGAGATGGGGGTGGAGAGAGGCTCTTCCTACCAATGCCCTCTCTCTGTCTCACACACACCCCCAACCCCTCCACTCCCTCTATCCATCCACCTCAAAGAACCTCACAATGGCCCACATATGCACCCAAACAAGCCTTGCTAACTCATTTCTTTCTTTCCTTGCTGCTTTATTTCTCCTTCTCTGTCTCTCTCACTTTTTTTTTTTTTTTGGTTCTCTGGCATGTGGAGGAAGTGTTTTTTGGGGTGGAATGAGGCGGGGTGGGGGTTGGTGAATTGCCACAGCTGTTGTGGGCTGTTTCTCTTTTTTTTTGTGACTCTGGAGTGGCGCAGAAAAGAAAAGAGAAACATCCTCGCATCCTTCACGACTTCACAGGAGTTTTTCCTTTTTTTGCCAGCTCCGAAGCAGCTGCGCAGGAAGCTACGTTAAAGGCTAGAGCGGCGGTCGAATGAACCGAATGAATGAGTCACGCTCAACTGATTTGACGTGATGCAATTAAGTACCATTGTGCTAAAGCACGAATGGGATGGGTCATGGATTTCTATAGTCATTGATTACTTTCGATTCGCTGACTGATTGCTGTCACATTCAGTGTGCGAACCTTCATGTGGCTCAAATTAATATTTGCAGTCACCCACATCCTACTGTGTGCATGGAGACGCTTCCAAGTTTACAGCTTTGTGCCCTTTGAGATGTTCATTTCCATTTCCTCGAACAGATCCTCAGCCGCTTTCTAATCACGCACTGATCTCCTTCGTTTTGGTGCCTTTTCTACTCCTTGTTTGTACCCAGTGATAATTCATTTATAATCCTGGTACTGTGCCACCGCTCTCAGGCATTGGGTTCTGGCACCGACCCCTCTCATCCTACATTGCATATACCAATGGCCATCCAGTCCTCCTTTAAGTGCTCCTTTTAAAGGAAATTCAGATTGATCAGTCCAAATTTCTAGGTTCGGATGTTGAGTTGTTATTAGGGCCTAATGTGAAACAGTACACTGTAGACAGGCTTACTGATTGGTGGTGAAACCAGGAGTCTCAATGTCTACCACACAAATATAGCCACGTTCCCAGAATTCTCAGGATTGCAGAATATTTAACACTTGTTGTCCACAGGAAAATCCAACATTCATCATCCTGTGCTGAAATGAACCTAATATCCTACAATTTTCATTCATTTGACTTTTGAAACATCTGTATGGTTTTAGGAGCCAAACACGGTCACAAATCATTTTACATGACCACTTCCCAGCCTCTCTTTATCCTGTAGGACAAAACATGCTATTGTTGTTATTACTGTGCCTTTAAAACTGATCTGATTTAAATGAGCTCTGCTCTGATTGACTGCCTTGTGTTGTGCCTCATTCAGAAAGCACTCAGAGCTAAACCGTTCCCTGGAATAAAAGTTGCATTGCTTGTACAGTTGCTGTGTAAACATGCAGGATATTAATGTATTTTAATTACAGCTACAGCTTATTACTATAAGTGCACAACACCTGCATTATACACTGGATATTTTGAAGTGCATTTCGTTATCCAAAATAACCAAACTAACTAGTGAACCTGAACATGTGCCGTCTGAGTTTTCGTACGCCATGATAATAATAGTGAACTGATTATTCTACTGGGTAGGATTTTGCCTTACAACGTCCTGCATGTTCACCTTTAACAGTAACCATTTCTAAAAGCTGTATTTTTCAGTCCAAAGCACATCAAAAACGTATCAGGAAACACTGAAACACTGTCTAAGGGATTAGGCAATGTGTTCACAAGGGCTCCATGTGATAAGTTTCTTTCTGAGGTTTTAGAGGCATTATACTCCACAGATGTCTGGTTTCCATCAGCACAACTGGGAATAACACTGACTTGGCAAGTTTCTCCAGAACAAGGCATTCCACATAAACCACTCTGAATGACTCTGTTTTCATCCCTACCATTTCATTATGCATGCATTTTGAAAACTCGAGTCGCCTTTAAAGCTTTAGAGGTCTTGATTTATTAGATATTTCCCAATACTATTACAATAGAATCACATGATCGCGTTAATAGTGTCAGTTGATATTAATTTCTCTATACATTTATAGTCTGCTTGTTTTACTGTTACATTGTCAAAAGTATGACCGATATGCAAATGTCATAAAATAAGATATTAACTTTAAACTTTTAACAACAACAAGATAATAACTTTAATTCATTCAAATCCTAACAGTCCTAATAGTTTTGTTGCTTTTCAAGGTGCCAGTAAGCACACCAGTTTGGCAAAGAACACAGTAGTAAGATAGAGATAGAGTAGAAATCTTTTTTGGTGGCATGTGTGTGTCTTTTAGGCTTTTTCAGAAAAAAATGCTTGACATCTCACTCATTATTTCTCTTGAATGGACTTGGACAACTACAACGCGCTTGCATCTTTAGGTCCCTCTCTCTTATAATGACCTGAGGCAGGATGACATCTTCACCTCCTATCAGTACAGTCTATTTCTGGTAGAAAGTAAGTCACTCTGACACTCCTGATGCTAGGGGGGCAGCTTTCCTTCCTTCTGCACTCCATCTACCACTCTTCACCGCACTCCCTGCTGTTCATCATTTAAGACCTCATGTTTCAATTGTATTTTTATTCCAGACCATAGACACAAGACATATGGGCCTTTTTGGGGGGGGATTTTGCCATTTGCATCTGGTCAGGCCCTGAGCATAATGGATTTCATATTATGTGAAATAAAAGAGGCCAAAAATATATGTATTGTTTGGTATGCATATTTTTACATGGGACAGATATCACAATCGTTTGAGATTGCTGAGGTAAATAGAAAAGTAGGAATATTCCTACGTATATACATGCTACACAGGAGCTAAGCCTTTTGTGCATCATATGACTGGCAAATTCATCAAATTACCCCACTCAAATAAGTGAGCTTTGTCATAGTAGTAGGCTATTATTATATAATAGAGCTAATGTAGCTTGAAGCATGGATCTTGAAAGCATTTTGATTTGAGGCTGCTGAAATTTTACATATGATCTAAATAATGATGTCCTGCAAAAGGTTTTTATTTTCCTTTTTTTTTTAGTTTTTCTAATAATTTACATCTAACAGTCTGTAATAACAAGGTATCATGGGCAGGAGATGACAATATATACAAATAACCCAGTCATACATATACTCTTCTTGCCTCCTCATTCTGGATTAACTTTATGGAAATGAATGAGTAAAGGATGACCAGTCATCATGTCTATATGTGGCAGATTAACAAATTGTGTTATCCCTCCAGTCACATGCTGTTATAGGTGAAAGCACAATATTAGGCTGCTTTAGACTTTTGGAACTAGCTTATTATAAGCGTAGTTGTAGTAGCCTCACTTTCATGTAACTGTCAGTTCAACGTGCAACATTGGCAAACTGTTGCTATTAACTAACACACACTGGCTGCGCTTGGGGAGCTTTTCAAAATGTGTGTGGTATGAATGAACATCTTTTCTTTGACAGTATGCAAGAACTTACAACCAGATTTACTTTGAGTAAAACAATATCATGTGCAAAAACAATCATAGACTGTGCTATGCGAATAATAAGCCACCTGACAAAATGTAGTCACCTGGCATGTTGAAGGTGGTTGTAACTTTAGGCTCCTTCAGATGGCATTGCATGAGGAGTGTGTGATGGGATCCATATATTGAGAAGAGGTGGAACATTAAGGTGAATATCTCATTTGATGTGTGGTAAAAGGGCCCAAAGCAGATGTTACTGCTTGGCTAAAAGGAGTGATTCCATATGGGCATACTAAAGACCTTAGTGTGAGGGAAGTAGCTGAATCTGCAGGAGCATACGGTCATAGGTGTCTACCAGCAGTGGCAGAAATCTCAGACAACAGGAAATTCCTCTCGGAATTGTGCCAGGGAAGGCATCCAGCAAATCTGGCCCAACTGCACTATTCTTTTACCTGTGCTCGTGGGGATATTAATAACAAAGCTTGTGTTGTTTGTAGTTAAACCTTTCGGGAGTTGAAACCACCTTTGGGCCAAGTAAGTTTTAATGTAAGCTTTAACTGTAGTTTTAAATGAGCTTAACTGCAGTTTAAAAGTAAAACCTGTTCTTTATACAAAGCAAGTCACTTTGGTAAACATGAAGCATGGTTGTGGAAGTTAACTGTGTGAACCCCAATAGTGGGAAAACCCTAATCTTTTGACAGACAGCATATGGGTGCAACATTTAATACAATTAGATGCCAGCATTTTCATTTAAGCTGCTCTTTGAAGTTTTAACCATGTTATTGTCCTCCGTGTGTTTATGAATGATGTTCTATTCTTCCACCGGAAAATACTTGGAGCTGATTTCTATGTACCTGCAGTGCCAAGTGATATAAAACAGGATTGAACAGATTTTCGGCCCTTTGTTGTGTCTTAATTTTCATTTTGATTTCGTATCGCGTCTTTCACTCACAAGCCGAAATCTCTTTAGAAGCTAGGACTTCGCATCCCCCCCTTCCTCATGGAAAACAATTACATGCCGCCACCCTGGTTCTCTTTCCAATCTGCCTGCCACTCTCAGATAGCTCAGACTCTCTCCCGAGTGGGGAATGGGATCGGAGTGACACTGTTTTCTGGAACCTTTTTTTCCCTTATTGAGTCATTCTGAATTCCTGAAAGGCTCCCTTAAATCTTCACATTGCATTTGCCAATAACTGGGCCTATTTTGTGGTCATATATAATATTTTATTTATTTCGTTTTTTGCAGTTTTGGAGGGTAATGTTCCCAGTGCAACCATAAATTAGCATAATAACCATTGTCTGTGGATGTATTCAGTCTCTCTCTCTCTCTCTCTCTCTCTCTTTCAAGTCAATGCAGTGTCAACCCCACTGTCTCTGCTTTTTAGGGCTAATTTAAATTAACCCCACCACCTGTCATAAATACAAAGAATAATTTTTAAAATCATATGTGTGTTTGTGTGTGTGTGTTAATGCCAGTATCTCAATGTGGAATTTCCTGTTATTGTGAGGGCTTCTTTGCTTGAAGAGTGTTCTGGGAAGCTGGTTTGGCTCACAAAAGCAGTAAAACAGCAAGCCATGCTCACAAGCCCTGTCCTTCCAAGCAATAGGTCAAAAGGCTGATGAAAAGATCTATCCATCTGAGGTTAAAGATAACTCAAATTCTCTGACTCATCAGCAAATCCTTTAGTTCCCCACTGAAGGATGTGCATGTATTACAAAATACTCCTTGTAATTCAGCAGCTCCAAAACAATGCTGTGGAAATAACCACAGACCAGCATATCTGACAAAGCATAATCTTCTGACCTCTCAGGTCATTACAGTGTCTCCACTTAGCATGACTTAGCAAATAAGCTGACATTTTGGTCAACCTCCAACTGCATCTTTGCCAGTGCTTATTTTAGGATTGAAGTCCTGATAAATTTCCATCTCTGAGAAAATTATGGAAAGAAATATGCCCAAATGATATTGACCAAAGTATGTGGTCATCAGGGCTGAACCCAAATATTCAGTTACTGGGATTTGTGTTTGCTGGTAGGTAATGGCTTGGTAAATCTGGGGATTCGGATATTCATTCTTTTGGTGAAATGTAGGCAGTCATGGCAAAATGCTGTAATGAGGTTCTTGGGAGAAAGTTTAAAGTCCATAATACAGTTTTATTTTCAATTTGCTGATCATTTTAAGAAGAAACATAAACTTTCCAGTGCTAACAGCTAAAGACACAGCCTATTGCTCTTCTACGAAAACCCAGCACGCCACCTGTATTCAGTCATTTAACCTAGAAATCCTTGTATGAATAAACCTGAAACAGCCCAACATCAACAATTCGTCTCTCAAAGTCGTGGTCAGCACATTTTGGTAGCATGTTTATACTTTCAATTGCACTGCGGTAAAAAAAAAAAAAAAATCTCAACTGGGGTGCCCAACACACACACAGCACTGAACGTCACACTAGTGCTTTGCTAGGCAGCATGTATTCTCAAGGCGTAGTAGGGCCGTTGATGTATGCCCTCCATTCCTTGAGTTTCTGAGAAGAACTGGTTAACGTGTCCGTGCATTGAGCTATTATACCCTAGCTACTAAGAGGAATGAAACCATGCTGTGAGTGCGGCAGCACACTCCAAAGAAAGCAGCTAGCTGGGAGTTTCAGATTCTACACTGGATAAAGGCAAGGGTGTACTTTACACATGGCTTCTGGGACAAAATATTGCATATTTGCTTTTGGTTTCTGCCAAAGCTTTGGTCCCCCCATAATAGTGCTCAGGACAGCCTCTCCTATTTATTAATTCCAGGTTTTTCAGCGATATTTATTGCTAACAATAAAATATAGCACCTGCAAAATACACCCACTGGCTGTAGAATGGCTTGTACTTAAAACATGGGTGCCATGTCATGTTATGAGGTGCCACCTTTACCAAGTCAGATTGTAGAATTCCTGCCCTGCTAGATCTGCTCTGCTGAACTGCAGATACTATATTTGTGAAATGGAAGCTCATAGGAGCAGCTAAGTAGACCACAGTAGACCATGCAAACTTACAGAAGAGTGCCGCAGAGTGCTGATGCAGGCTTAGCATAAAAAATGTCCTATCCTCTGTTGCATCTCCCACTACAGAGTTCCATATTCACTCTAGATGCAACATCAGCACAGAAAATGTGCATGGGGAATCTTCATGAAATAGGTTTCTATGAACAGCTGCACACATGCCTACTGGAATATACAGTGTTAACAGTAAAGTTTGGTAGAGGGGGATAATGGTCAGGGTTTTCTAGGGCTCCTTAGTTGCAGTGAAATGAATGTCAAAATATACAAAAGACAAATTTGCTTTCAGGTTTGGGGGAAATCCTGTCCTGTGCCAGTGTGACTATGAGCCTGTGCAAAAAGACTCAGGTTGATGACTTTGGTGTGTAGGAACTCCAGGGACTTACACAGACCTTGACCTCAACCACACTGGACACCTTTGGGATGAATTGGAATGTCCACTGTAAGCCAGAACCTTCTATCATTCCATCAGTGCCTGACCTTGCAAATGTTATTTTGATTGGTTACAAATATTTTCTGTGGTATTTTATGGATATGAATTTGGTACGATAACAAAGAAGGACAAGATAAATATTGCCTGCCTTTGAACTGACAAAGAAAACACAAAAATGGATTCTCCTCACATTTCGTTGAAATCCCATTAAAACCACACTGAAACTCTTACTTGGGAAATTTTCAGAGAAGAACCTCCTCACTGGAAAATGACAGTTTTGCTTAGAACAGTTGAAGGAAAAGGAACAGCCAGCAACAAGATGAATGAGCAAAATCAGAGGCTAAACATGGCATTGAGAGTTGTGAACATCCAGGCTTTGAAGAAATATTATCCTTATGGTTGTTAGAAGTCCTGAAGGGACTTAGCAACAATAATACCATTATTATTATAAACATTCCTAGACACAATACAAGGCCCAAGTAAAAAAAAAAACAAACACAGAAAGGGTAGAATACAAAGACAAACATACACAAAAGAGCAGATTCAAAATCAAAGAAATCAAAATCAATAGAAGGCCAAAAAGGAAGAAGAGAAGAGAAGAGAAGAGAAGAGAAGAGAAGAGAAGAGAAGAGAAGAGAAGAGAAGAGAAGAGAAGAGAAGAGAAGAGAAGAGCTTGGTATGCACTGAATATACAGTATATACACAGTATAGTGTCAGGTTGCCATGTTTCCTAACACAACATGCATATGTCCCTTCATGGAGTTGTAGAAGTTCACAATAGGGAAAGCCACAATTAGAAATGTGAAAGTCTACAATCATGGGGTCAGTCAGCTACAGAGATAAGGATGTAGATTCCTTCTGGGTGCAACTATTTGTGAAACTATTATTTTAAGGATTAGTGTATGTACTGTAGTCATTTCCTTTAGTAATACTTTACTGGTAAACAACCACTCTCATTCTAACCCAGGCCTTCCTTATGCTTTCATGGAATAAACTAGATTCTATTTTATGTTGTTGTTGTTGTTCTGCAACCTTCTGATTCTTGTTTCATCCACTTGGAGTAGAAACCACACACCTGGCATCCCTTGTCTAAAAATCAGCCTGATTAAACCTGACAATGTTGACTGACAGCGCTGACCTTACTTCTGCAGTACCTGCGCACAGCGGGCATCACCCTCATCTCACTGCCCAGTATTTACATTCCAGACCCCCAGTCCCCATATTTACAGCAGCCTCGGCCGTCCCAATTTGCCTTTTAATTCCCATCCGCGGCGATGGGCAAACAGACGGCTGCATTTGTAAACAACTGTCTCGGCGCTTTCCACCTCACTGCTTTGACGCGACCCGGAGGTGCTGCTGATGGCACTGACAAGGCTTTTCGTTCTTTTTTCCCCCCTCATCCATGCGGGTCTCTCTCTCTCTCTCCCTCTCTCTCTCTGTACATGTGGAATAAATCACTGCGACAGGCCTCCCCCTCTCACTGATCTGCTACCGGACACTAATATATCTGCACATATAGAGCTCGGTGCCCTAGTCCCTCTGCTCAGATGAGAGAGCTGACAAGGTGCCCTGGGGAAAACGAGCTGCATGCACACTGTTTACTGATGCACAGATGAGCTCCGACTCTGTAAAGCCGTCAGGCGAAAATGGGCGGACCTTATATCCTAAAGATGCCACTGATTTAGGGTGGTCGCTTCCATAACTGCAAAAAAAACAAGATGGTGAGCATTTTCACACACAAAATGAGAACATGAAGCTGTACAAAAGTTGCAGCGGCAGGTCACATACACAATTAAAAAGATCATTATTATTTTACCTCATCAATTCACACATTGATTTGAGTAAATATATAATAATTGCATAATTTAATTCCAGAAATATATTCTAAAATTGTTGCTGAAGCCAGTAGTGTAGAACTGGGAAATCTGTGAAATGACCAAAACTCCTGAGCATCCAACTATTATGAATGGTTATTAAAGGATCACTCATAAAAAGCTCAGCTGCCACCTTTTACAAAGAACTGAAGGAGTGAATAGTGCAAATTAAGAAAGTTTTTTATTTGCAAGTAATGTAGGGATCTCACCCTCTACAGTCCATAGAATTATTAAAATCTTATGAAAATTTGATGAGATGAGATCCTATGTATATAAAGGACAAAGGGGGGAAACATCACATTCAAATCTTACATGGTTCTGTCATGAATATGACCACCTTGGCTTTGTAATACTTTGGAAAACCCCCTCCAGGAAACACAGTTTACCGCTCAGTGACATCAGATCCAAAAGCACTTTAAATATACATAACAAATGACTTATTAGTTGAAGATCTTACATTAAATAAGTGCAGACAGTCTGAGGATTTATCTAGGTATGAAGGCTAACAGAAGGCTTCCATCTTGATTGTTGTGTTTTGTGCTTGTGTGCTTATTTCTGGTACTGTGGGTTTTGTACATGCACAGATTTAGAAAACTGAAAGAAATCAGAGTAAGAGTCTACATGCACTGTGGAAACCGATTACTGTGTTAATCACAGAATACACTGGAGGCTTCTGTTTACATGACTACATACTAATCAAGTAACTGACGACCAGATTATCAAGTAGACTCTTACTCAGATTTCTTTCGGTTTTATGTGTGAAAACAGACAGCAGTACCGGCAACAAGCAAACAGTGCTTAACACAGACTTAACATAAGACTTTTGTGGCAACACACTACATGCTTGACAAAAATAAGGATTTAAATATTCTTCATCTTCTATGTATCATATGTTTTATGAATGTATATTCATATTTGAACAGTGACTAAATGTTAAAATGTTTTATGCCTCATCTTCTTTGAGTTTATAGGCTAGTTACAAAGCAGAAATCCAATTACTAGTTCACTCATGTATACTGGGAGCTTTGCCATTATCAGATTATCCAAGTGCATGTAAACGCATTGATCGGATTACTGCTAAAATCAGATTTTCTGCAGTTATCGGATTATTATGTGCTTGTAGGCACGCACGTCGTTTAGAACATCAGAGGAAAAGGGAGCTGATGCAACGCAGCAGGTGCAATCACAGCACTGGAGTCTTGCTTCTTTGTTATCATTTTAAGGCATGAAATTCATCTTTTCCACTCATCCAATTGAACAGATGGTGTGGTGACCGTTCAGGAAGGGCTTGTTGTTGATTAGTTGGGTCAGTTCAGATCAAGGCAGGGGAAGCAACTCTAGAGCACAGGTTCATAACCCTTGTCCTGGCGGCTCAATGCACTGCACATTTGAATGTTTATCTTGTTCCCAAAACAGCTAATCCAGCTAAACAGTAGCAGGTTCTTTCTCCATAGCAGGAGGTGCGTTACAGCTGGCAAAGCAATTAAGTGTGCAGACCCTAGGGATAGCAACCACTACTCTGGATGTTGCATGGAGAATGGGGAGCAGAAAACCTAGACCATCTGACAGCAACACATACTGCTTGGCTTTCTTAGAAATCGCAAGAGCACCTTTAGAGGATCCCAAAAAGCCGATCTGTTTGAAAACTGCGAACACTGGGCGAAGTTTGAGGAGGAATTTGTTCTTCTCCTGAAACTGCTTGGAAATGCCTCTGGCCTTTGGATGACTTCAAATCCATTCCACTCCCTTACTCTGACAGATTGCTATGATTTGGGCATGATGCAGCGAGGAAGGCGGCCTCCATCTGCTGCTAAGAAAATCCTCGCACAAAGGCAGAAGGAGAGTGTGAAGAGAAAGTGGAGTGTATCTGGGACCGAGAGAGTAGAAGCGCCGAGAGACATGCATAGGGAAAGAGAAAGAGAGATTGACACAAACTAGGGTAAAAGCTTTACTCCAGGTGAGTGCCGAGCCGTCGCGAAAGTGTTTGCGCCTACAGTCTACTTACATACTCAATTATGTGCCCTTCACGAGAAAAGTCTGACATTGAGACAAGTTCCTTACAGCTGCGGATAAGTCTTCCACTCAGACCCAGAACCTGTGCATTTTCATCTTCTTCAGAAAGAGACTTGGAGCACGGTTGCATTTTAGGTCTTGGCACGTTTTAATGGATGCAGTTAAACTGCATCTGCCCACAGTATTATATAATGTGTTGTAATTAATTTAGAAGGCCTGTGAAATATTCATGCAAGAAACACATGACCAAACTCAGAATATCCCTTTCTGTATCAATTATTTACGCTGGGAGTTTAATTCATAAACATTAAAGTAGAGCATGCACAAATTACATTGTTCATCCGTGTGTGTGTGTGTGGGAATGTGCACTGATGGGGCACATTCCTGGGGTATTTCTGTTGCCTGCTGTATAGGGGTGGGCAATATGAGGCTGTGTGTTGTGGTTGGTGTGGCACAATGGATAACACCACTACCAGCCAGTAACCTATCACCCCACATGGAAGACTGGGGTTTGATTCCCAGTCTTTGTGACTATTCTGTGCTACACAAAAACTTCTGCATCAAAAGCATATTGTGGACAGTGTAAAGGATAACATCACAAGCATATCTGCATATAACTGTAAAATCTTCTATATTGCTTTTGAGCTGGTCTTGCTATCCAGTTTCAACCAGTGGAGGATGGGTTCGCCTTTTGGGAGTCTTGGTTCCTCTCAAGGTTTATTCCTCTTGCTCTCAGGGAGCTTTTCCTTGTCGCTATTGCCCTTGATTTGTGGACTGATTTAAAAGGTGCTGTAGAATCAACATTGACTTGACCTGACTTAATATAATGCATTAGATAAACTTAAGAATTAATATAATGCATTAGGGAACTCAACATATCTGGGAAATTAGGTAAGGTTGACAGGACTAATTACTGTAATGTCATTGACCTTGTAGCTTACAGTGGCAGGTTTGAAATACTTTGCAGAAAGAATAGATTGAATGACCATTTTAATTAAAGGACTCAATTTGACCTGAGATGTGTAACTACTTGGTGTCTTCAGTCCCTAAACATGTTTTAAAGAATCAATATCTAAGATGACTGGATCCGTCAAATTCAAACTCTACACCAGTTTTAAAGTTATTCGCGACTACTTATAAAAGGTTCTGGTTATTTTTCACTATAGTTAGAGGACATCAAACATGAAGACCTGAAATAGCACTTATGGAATTATGCAGTCACATTTAAAAAACAAAAATTGAAGTTTACAGGAGGATAAAAAAGAATTTTTTAACTTGAAACTTTTTAAATGGCGAGTGATATAACTAAATTGTTTTCCAAGCAAATTTTGGACTAGTTCTATTAGTCTGGCCGTCATGAATATTACACTGAAAGGGTACCTAGAGCTTTTAAACTGTACAAACAAAAAAGAGATATGTTTTCTGCAACTAAATATATATTAGATATGGCAAAAATATAATACTGTGATCCGTTAATATCAGTTCATTTATTGTTTCAGCCATCTCATCAATTGGGACTGTTAAGCACAAGCCTTTGGAGTCTTTAAGATAACCAAAAACATCCATTTAGTTGGGGGTATGTAACTCCTCATTCCTCCCCCGTTTACATACCAGACTGAAGAAACGTTGTGACCAACTTGTGTCTCAAGCCATCATTTGTGAGCAACAACATAAACCAAAATAATCCCTTTATGTCTTTAATGGTCCTTTCACTATGTCTGAGGACCAAGAACTCTCTCCAGTCATGGAATTCATCCTTCTTGAAGTCGTCTTCTCTCTCTACATCATACCAGAGGCTTCAAAGACCCCGAAAAAGATGCTGTTAGAGGAAGTGAGGAAGAGAAAGGGAGAAAAAAGAGAAAAAGAGAGTTGTTCTTTCTTATGTGATGTTGTCTTTGGTGGTGTTGTGCTGAAACATGTCTCCCCCTGCAATGTTCCAACTCCCCCTCATATGCATGCGTGTCATGCCGGCATATGAATGTTACAGATTACACTGGAGGAATTCTATTGGTCTGTTTATCATTAATATTCACAAAATTAAAAGAGTAACTAGAGCTACACTCTATACACATAAACGTTTTTGTACCACACAACATATAAAAACGCCAATGTGGCAAAAATACGTTATTTGATACTCAACAACATGTGGTATAAAAGAGCATTGTTTCAGCCAAGGTGGTCTTTTAATGTAAGAGTAGAGTAATTAGGATCATTAACATCAGAAACATCCATTTAGTTGAGTGTGTCTAAACCTTTGTCAGGTACTGTACTCCCTTGTCCACCCTTCTCACCCCACCCCAGTTATCTACCAGGCTGAAGAATCGTTGCAACCATCAAACTTAAAGTCTTACCTCCTCAAGAGCTGTCTCAAATGGTGAAAAGCAATGTGTGGCTCATCCAGGGGAGGGGCCAGGCCATTATTTGTGAGAAAAAACATAAACCAAAATGAACGCAATCACTTCTACTCTGTCTAAAGACCACAATTTCTTCTAGCCATGGAATCCAGCCTTCTTGGAGTGGTCTTCGCTCTCTACATCAGGCTTCAAAGACCCTGGAAAAAATGCTGGCATAGAATCTAAGGAAGTGAGGTGTCTTTGCTAGTGTTGCACTGAATTCCGGCTTCCCCAGCACAATCCAACTCCCCACCGCATGGATGTGCATCATGCAAGCATAGATAGATAGATAGATAGATAGATAGATAGATAGATAGATAGATAGATAGATACTCATGACTTTTCACATAGAAACAATTGAAATCATGAGTGTCCATATGTCATGAAACTGTACCACTAACATTCCGTTACCGTTAGCAACAGTTTTGGATGAAGTCTGTCCATTAATACGCTGCATGCCGAGTAAACAGAACTTGATTCAAACATACTTGCTTAGCATTCACAAGATCATTGCTCTGGTTCAAGTACATGGCCCATAATACACAGTTCATTTGGTTTGGTTAATGGGGCCCGTGTGCGTATTCCAGCCTCTTTAATGAGGGCTCATTTTAATCGAGAAGCAAAAGGTTAAGACCACATTTATGTCTGCGCGCAGGCAGTTTCAGTCCAACACCCGGAGTCGTCCTCCGCGAAGGCAGTCATTAGAGAAACCGTGGCTGTGGCCTTAACCTCGCGACAAGCCTGCAGGCAACCCGCAATTTGTGATGTCAGCGGTGAGTCAGGCAGGAAGTGTGGAGGATTCTGGGTGGGGAAACAGTTGTCCACGCACACACAGACAAAAAAAAAAAAAAAAAGGAAAGAGCGACGCCCTCTCTCCTACACATTCTTTATACGGAAAAACAGACCAGAACGATCTATCAGTCTCATTCATTTACACACATTAATACAATGTCTCAAGCTGTATTGCTTTCCATTACTTTCATCTTCCACAAGAAAATTGCCTCGCTCCATTCATCACGGTAGGTAATAAAGGCCCCCTTGCAAAGTCAAACAGTTGCTGTGTGCGCACTTTAGTTAACAGTTAATGATCATTGTCTATAAGTTTCTATCAGCGAGATGAAATCCAGAAATGTAATCATTAGTGTTCATTAGACGTAATAGCCTGTGCTGTTTTTATTCAGCCACACTAAGCATGGAGCTTAACTTTGAGTCTAATTCACTGGAAGTAGGGTATTCAGACCCTGTGTTTACTTCCACAGCCGGCTGAGGACGAGGCAATGGAGGCCACGGTGATGAGGCTTCTTTGAATATGGTTATATTAAAGCTATAATGAACTGCAGGCGGCTACGGCGGATGCTTTTGTTACTGCCGCAAATCTGTGTCTAATTTTACAGTACATTTTCACACACTTTTAATGCTCGACCCCTTTTCAGAGCCGAGACCTGCACTGATGTATTAAGGCCACCGCTGAATCATGAGAGGTTACTAGGTTGGGTTTTACTCACAGTGAGACAAAATATTGATTTGACATCAAGCTATATATGAAGGGCATTGTTTTATTTAATTGCTAATATGGGATGAACATTTCATCACTGGCATTAAAAAAAGAGCAAACAACGAGTGTGTTCAGATTTCGCTTGGTTTCAAAGGAAGTGTTTATTTTGTGGATGGCCCCAAGACAGCAAATGCAATAATCATCTCTGTGTCGTGCCATGTGTCAACATGTCAGCAGTAGTCAGTGTCTGCTAGTCAAGCGTTTCAGAGGAAGCGTGTGCAAGTTATTGACAATGCTCATATATATTTGACTAAATAAAAACTGAATGCTTTCAAATAAGGCTGAAATAAATAAATCATTAATTATAATAATAAAAAAATAAAAAATAAAAAAAAATAAAAAAAAAATAATAATAATAATAATAACTAGAAAGCAAAAGTTCATGAACAAACTTTTACAAGTTGGCTTGTAAAAGTCTGTGTGTGTGTGTGTGTGTGTGTGTGTGTTGAGAAGTGTGGCCTGTGACCTGTGTAGTACATGGGTTGGACTGAGCTGTAACATGTTGGCCCTAGTCATTCCCTATTGGAAAAATCGGTTTTGCGATGAAAACTGTACGGAATCTGTAAGTCGGATCGCTTCAAAAAGCACAAGCACACTATTCGGGTATAGGGTCTACGACAGCTACGTGGCTGTAGCTTGAAAACTGTGGCAGGAGATACTGTTTAAATTTCAACAATAGAATAATACTAATAAAAAGATTAACAAAAACAGTAAGTTTTAATAATAATAATAATAATAATAATAATAATTAAAACTTGGTGGATAGGTTTGACATCATCAATGTAAGTAACGACAGGCCTTATCGCTGTACCTGTCTGACCAAACAGCCATGACTGTGGACATTCAGCCAGCAGTGAAACCCTCAATGAGTCATTCTGTTAGTGCCAGCACCATTGGCAGACGGCTGCATGATGCAGGAGTTTGGCGTTGCCAAAGACTGCAATGGTGTCATTCCAGACTGCCACAGAGGGACTCATATTGCCAGTGGGTCATCTTCAGTGACAAGTCTTGCTTCTGCCTCCTGTTTGTGGAGGCAACATGGTCAGCACAGAGACGTGTTACACATACATCCAGAAGGCCTGGTGTCACTCCACCCTTACTGCAAAATCTGCAGGAACTGCGTGAGAATTTTAAAATGCATGGGATGGATAATTGCAGGGCCGCCGTACTGAAAGACACTACTACTGTATGTGTAAATATTGTCCATATCAGTCTTAAAAGTTTATTATCATTTTTTATTATCGTTTTTTTTCATTAATGTTTTTTTCCTTTCAAATAGCACTGCAATTCTTAAAGGGGAAATAAATGGTGGCCAGCCATTTTGCTGAAGGCCTTCTTTTACCAAAACTAGGCACATTAGCACTGCATTTCTCAGGCTGTCTGTCTCCTCTGCCCCCGTTTAACACTACGAATGCTGGGGGCATTTTCCCAACACTGTTCTGAAACCATATGCAAAACATCCTTTGTTTACTACTCCTATACAGCAGCTTACAGCAGCAACTAGAAGCCTTCTAAAAACATCAATGACAATGGAGGAAAGTATCTTCAATCATTGACCATAGGAAGTGAACTGATAGTGAATAAGGACACCTTTGTCGTTGTGTGTGCTGAGATAATGGAGATTGCAGCTAAACAGCTAAATGCTATATTTTTCTTCCTGAGAGGTCAGTGAAGTAGGTGAGTGCTAGCTGATAATGTGTTATCAAGACAAATGAGACTAGTCAGCATGATATGTGAGGGGGGCCAAGTTCTTGCTTGAATTTGGAAAAACACGAGGTATACTGTGGCTCATATGTGGAGTTTATATGAGTCATAAAACCAAGTTATGCACATGCTTATTACAAATTCGAGTCTCAATAATGCCATCACTTCAAGAACAAAAATCTTAACACAATTAGCAATGGCTAAACAGTATCTGTGAGCCCAAAAGCATGTGTTTGTGGGCGGGAAGAAACCGAGAATGGCATGAAGTGGGGGAACACCTGTTGAAGGGAAAAACCTGCTGCTAATCAATTAACTCTCTAGCCCAAATGCAAGGGAGAGGAAACCCCTTTGGGAAACGGCTGTCTGGTTCTCAGTGATGCTGTCAGTTCGTGTGCTAGCTGCTCCTCAGCCAGGGAAACGAGCTGTACGTGTGTCAGATGACAGTATTGCGGAAGCTCATTTACCGGCACATCTGCTTAACCACTGAGAAGCCATTTGACAGACAGCAAAGTACGGCTCATCCATTAAAGGGACAGGCAAGGCCCAAGCGGCAGGGATTTCTAATATGCTGACAAATTGATTTTGCAAATTCAGAACCCATATCTGATCGAGCAGCATAATTAGCTGTAACAAAATAATGGTGCAAAAAAAAAAAAAACCGAGGAAAATGTTCATGACTATTTGCTTAAGCTTACCTGGAGGTGTACATGTGCAACTTGGCCATCAAATCCAATTTACATAGCTGAAGAAGCAACAATCAGTGTTTGCAGGCAAAGCTGTGAAAAAATTGAACATTTAATTGGCTGGGCCGTGGAAATTAGCGGGTGCGCTGAAGTGACGGAGGTTGAGTTTACCCCGGCTGACACATTTATTACAGGAGCGAGATGCGGCGTGACGCGGTGTGGGTGTCGGAACAACTGCTGGTGATTTCGCTAGACTAGAGGCAGTAAGGTGAAGAAAAAGACATTGTCCAAAGTAATGTGGCCATTTATTCTTCATTTTCCTGCTGAAGCGTTCTGCGTTATAGGAGGAGTATTAGATAAACAATGGGAAGAAAACAAGCAGATTACAATTAAATTTACAGCTAAATATGAATGAGCAAATATAGCAATGAGAAGCTCTACAATTACAAAGAAAGAGAGATGCGGATGAATAATGAAAGCAAGAGCACAACATGATCATTATGGTACAAATAATGAAAAAAATGTTATGAACAAGGTCACGGGTCCCAGTTATAATCAGCTACTTGGACCATACAATTAAGGCCTACTTTTCTCTCCATTGTCTCAAAGTTTATACTGATAAGCTCTTAAGTTACATTAATGCAGATTAGTGCGTCTGGTTGGTTCCTAGTTCAGAAGCAAGCTTATATCTTAGAATGACATTTTATAATTTGCCTTTAAAGGCTTATTACTGCATACGATGAACCATCTTATTGGTTTCAGATAGCACCCTGAAAAACCATTAGAGCATAGACTGATACAATCTCTGAATAATGAGAATTTTTGTAAAGGCCAATATTCTGAAATTTCCAGGGAAGGAAATGGCATACAATATGCTGCAAAGAAAAAAAAAGACTCTTCAGACAGTTTTAAACTGCAGAGTTATTATCTAATATGCTTTTATGACACTGAATAAACAGAAGCATCTGGTTGTCTCATGGAATTAATTGACTGCCACCTCAGTCTAGTTCCTAGCCCAACACTGCTGGTCTGAGAGGCAGCAAGTGCAGCCAAGTCATTATGCAGACCATTGTCATTCGCAAACTTAAGTTGCAAAAAGACCATCTGGAGGTTGAACATTATGGACCACCGACTAGAAAACACGCTCACAGATTCCAAATCTGTCTGGCATATATTAGAGCTCAAAGTCTTTATGCCTTTGACTCTACGTGAAAGGGCCGCTAGCTAAGTAGCACATATTAAGCCTGGGCTGTAGTTGTTGACTGAAACTCCTAGATCATGATTTCCTAAAATTACATTCGCTAAACTGCAATCAGCGATGGGAGGATTAAACACTCTTGCATTATAAGGTATAAATACAAGATAATAATGAATAATTCATATGGAACTGGTACTCAAAGCATGAACAGTAGTTAATTTACATCTTATTAAAAGTGCCCTTCTCTGTGTTGGAGTCAAGTCAGTTTTTATTTGTTGGAGCTTTTCACCAGACACTTTGTCACAAAGCAGCATTACAGAAATCTACTCAGAATGAATGATACGCTGTGGTGAAGCATAGGCCTTCAGTTTGGGGCATGAATGTCCAAAGTCACCTCTATGATAATGCTGATATCTGTACCCCTATGGGATTCTAGCAGCATCTAAAAGCCAGGTTCATGGTGATTAGCATTTGAACATTTTTGGCTCATATATACACACATATATATACACATACACATACATACTGGCATTTAAAGCTTATGATAATGATAAATGCATTCCATTTCTTTCATGGCTGATATTGCAGAAGGCTGGGGAAGCAATACAGAATGTTGGCAAACTTACTTTGTCAAAATATACAAATTATTCACATTCCTGTTTTAAGAGGCTGCACTGCTGAGCTTAACTACACTATGGGTCCTAAAGTATCCATCTCTTCTGATAAGTGAATTCAAGGTGATGTCATCCAACAACGGTACTTGACCTCATTAATTCTCTTGCTGTGGAATGCAATGCAGTGTAAAACTTTCTCAGAGGCCTAAATTCAGGGTAAACAAGAGCATAAATCCTTAAACTTTAAGACACAGATATGCAAACTTTAAGACAACAACATTGATGACTGCCACCATGCAGCATTGGCTTAAGAATTTATCCCATCTGTTTAAACAGTTTTTTTATTGTGACAAATGTGCACAACCACCTCTCTTTGAGTTGAATGGCATATTTGCTAACTGTCTGTAAAATCTTGCCAGCCATCGTAACAGTAATGTTTTATGTGAAAATGAACCTACAATTATGGCCCTGCCTTCAAAGTCTGAGGTTGTGGAGTTTAAAAAGCACAACTAGTTCAAAACCTTCTGAGGACTATCATAAACCAGTGTCTCAGGCGTCAGGGGAGGTTGAGGCAGGCAAACACATTTATTAAGGTTTGTCCCGGAGTCAGGGGTCAAAACACAGGTAGGTATCAACAGGGACATGCCCATAAAGAGAGTCGGGAGAAGAACCCGGAAGTGTGGCGTTGGTATATCCCAATATTATATTTTTGCAATATTGACTTTTATTATTCCATTTTTGCCCAATTTTAAAGTTCTAGTCACCCTTTCAATTTTGTGAATAGCATGATAGAAAGACCACTAGCATTGGACCAATACTGCTTAGAAGAAATTCTTGTTATATAAACCGCTATTACAAGTTAAGAGAGCTAGAGTTGTGCAAGTGACTCTTTATAGGAAGTAATACTGTTTGCATAGCAGGCCAGAGGGGTTGGGAAACAGAAACTGAAACTGAGGGGAAGCAACAATGCTCTGATAGCTAGCAGTGCTGTCACAATATTGTTTAGTTCTAGTTTAATGTACTTTAGTTTTCTTTTGACCTTTTACACCAGTAATAGTAGCTGTCAAACTAGTCAAATTAGTCAAAATATTCTCACACAAATTCAATCACTCAAAACACTTCAGGAGGTGGTCCGAGATGCATTTGAGCCACATGTTATAGCAGTGCAAACACATCCATCTCTCCAGGGCACTGTTCAAATACCGAAACCACTCCCAGTACAACTGTATCTCCTCCCTATGCAGTGCCGCACTGGGCATGTGATCCATGTGAGGAAGATAATGTTGGAGGGCACACATGGTTGGGGCCCTGCTTAATAGCAATATGGACAGACACTACTATGCAGAAAGGGGTTTGAAAGATAACCAATTGGTATGGATTATCACATTCCGAAAAGATTAGCATATTCTGTCCCATACAACGATGGAATTTCCAGACTAACCGTATATGCATTTGACAACCAAGTATTGATACATTTATTTTAAAATTCATCAGGATGCAATCAAGAAGTGTGAAAAAGATCTTATGTTTTAAACATTTTTTAAATTGTTGTTCATTTTTCAGCAGTTAGAGAGTAGCTGAGGATTTCCTAACTCTCGAAAACACACTGTAAGATGAGATACAATTCCTGAATTAGGATAAGATTCGTTTCTATAAACCAAATTTGTGAAAAATCATCTTGACCTTGTCAGATTTTAAGTTAGGACCAAGGACTAACCACTAGAGTTCTACTTGAATACAATTCTGAATCTGTACATTTCTTCAAAACACAGCATTTCCCATCAAACCACCCCAAATGGCTGTTTACATCTAAACAACTGAACTGAATTATGTAGAAATGTTGAGGAATCAGCAGCATTCCTCCTTAAGACTGTCATTAACACAAGACCATATAACAATTAAAGTATGCTAATATCATGCTTCTAATCTGCAACCATCAAAGGGCATTTGGTATGTGATCCTGAAGCTAATGTCTATGATTTGGGAATATTGCAAACGGGCACACATTGGATTGATGACTTCAGCTCTTTTTTAAGTGGAGGGAATGAGTGAAAGCATGTTTTACCAGAGAAGCTGAAGGCCCGGATTCCAGGCAGGCAGCAGACTGCTGGACCAGAGAAGGCCCCCTCTATCAGCCATCTGTGCAATTAACTGGCAGCTTCTTCACAGATGGGTAAAGAGAGAAAGTGAAATGCCCAGATCATTTCACAAAGGGAAACTGAAACAGAGGCCACATGTACGCATATGGAATTCTGCATAGTGGCAAGCGAGCAAACGGAATACATAAAGGCGAAATTGAAGAATTCAATTCATTTAGAATGGTTTCAGGGGGAAAAAAAACCCAGCATATGCACAATATCGATTCTCTGCCTTTCTGGCTGGAGATAAGGAAAATGAGCTTTTCTCTTTTCTTTCCAAGCGGATTGCGAGGAATCACAGGTCCCTTCTCCACTCACTGTCTCTGATGTAAGCCCCATTATCAGAGCCGTGTTTCTATTCTTCTGTTTCTCCCCAGTCTTTGCTCATCTGGCGCGTCAGGCTGATTAAAGAAGTTCGGTGGTGACGCTAAGCCTGCTTTATGCAGTCCTCCAGTGTTATCATGCTGAGTGCAGCGAACAGAGCGGCTGCTACCCCCCTGATGCGCACAGCCAGGACGGACCACAGCTTCAGCAAACACTCATCACCTTCCCTACAGAGCGGGTTATTGAGCATTGGTCTACGAGAACATGCATATGGTCATTTTGGTGCAACGACATTATGTTTCGTAAGCCCTCAGAATCTGATTACAAGGGACTTTATTGATCAAGTTGCCTTGTGAAGCAACATGATGAGTTAGCAACTGGAACTTCTTACAAAAGCCAAACAACGTCCAAAGTAGCTCAAACAGGACTCAAACTGGGTTACTAACAGACGAGTTGTATGTGGAATCACTCCAAGTTTTAACTTCTGAATGAACAGATGAAGCTCTTCATTATACTTTCCAATCTGTACCGGACAAAGGAAATCTTATTTGCATTTGAAGACATACTGCCCACCTGTTTCAAGCTTCCTCACATATGAAACTTCATTTCCAAAATCAGCTCAAACAGGTTTACGGAGATCCCAACTGTCCACAAAAGCACTTAAAGATTTAGCTTAAGAAAGAGGGGGTGAACTTTCTTATCCCTCTCTTGTTTTTACAAAGTGGAAGCATTGATTTTACTAACTTTAGATAAAATTCCAACAATGGAGCATAGATTTTTATTTCATGAAACATGTTGAAGGTTGAACTGTCATTGTGGATCTTGCAATCACTTACCAGTGGTGGACAGTAACTAAGTAAAGGTAATTAGTTACTGTACTTAAGTAGTTTCTTTGTGCATCTTTACTGAAGTATTTTCACTCTGGGGGACATTTTACTAAATCAGATATCTTACATTTTACAAAATTTGTTGTTTTGGTTTATGTGCTTGAAAAACTTAACAAGCTTATGCACGGATTCTTAGCAGTCATGGAAATGTCCATTTCAGTCCTGGACTACATCAAGGATCACCTGGATCAAGGCAGGTAAAGCAGGATGAGGTTAATGCAAACACTGATTTACAATCACCCATCAAAGCATTAGTGAACAGATTAAATATAAAGTTCTAGGCTTTGTGGGTAAACAGACCACAATATAGAAATATGTACTTTGATAGTAAATTGTTTTTGACAATTTGTTGTTTATAACAGAGACATACAGAAGCAGTACAGGATAACTCGTTTGTGAGCATGTGTTTTGTAAAGTTTTGTATTTTTATTTTATATCTTAAACTTGTAACCAAGTTACAAATAAATATTACACCAAAACTTTTCTTGTTTGCAAAAAAAATAAATTTTTATACTTCTAGCTAATGGAAACTGTTCTCCTTCAGTGTGTTTGTGCTCATGATCATTTGAATAGACATCAGTGTCAGACTAATTACTGTCCTTCTATTAAAGACTGGTGGACTGAGAGACACTAGAGTCTCTCCACCTACACTGAGCTGATGAAGAGTCTTGTTCCAGAAATGATAATAGGACATTAGAGCCATATTAAATCATGATACTGTTAGTCTCCATACCCAAGTACATTGAAAAGTAGTTGGTAAGTAGTTTAGTACCTGTACTCAGACGGACGTCTAAAGGGAGGTACGACTACTTGTACTGGAGGAAGATTTTACCTTGGCTATCTCTACTTTAACTCAAGTACAGGGCTTGTGTACTTTGTCCACCACTGTCACTTACTATCTGAAACAGTGAGACCCTTCTTTGTAAGGCTAAAATAAACCAAAACATTAAAGATGTATATTCCAACAAGTTATTATTCTTAACTGCACAGTGTTGCCCTCAGGCAACAGAAAGGTTTCTTAACCCTATGTCCATACATTAATAAGCATCATTTGAAGATGGAACTTCTACATGAGTATGCTGAGTGAGAATAAGGTATGATTATGTTCTTTAGTAACATTATTTCAAATTAAATTAACTATAAATGAAATGTGTGTGTGTGTGTGAGAGAGTGACAGTGTACCAGAGTTGTTGTTTTTTTTTCTTTATTTTGAATGTTTTAAAGTTTTTTGGTTTTTTTTACCTTTCAAGGATGTCTTTGATGTGTTTGGATGTTATCGTACAGTATATAACCACATCCATTTCTGTACAACATAAGCTTTAAATAGGGCTTTAAATTAAGGGCTTTTAATTTACTGTTTTCAGAAACGCCCATACACACACGAGGGGGTAGTGAGCAACCTTGCCCAAAGCAGTGGGCAGCCCTATTAGATGCCTAACCCAGGGGCACTTTAGTCATGTCCTGTCGGTTCAGGGGGTAGATCTTAGGGTAAGGCTGGTTCCTGAACCTCCAGCCAATGAATACCCTTTTAACACACTGATATAAGATTGATATAAGATTGTCTTATGGAACAAAAGAGCAGAATTGATACTTTAGGTGAGTTTCTTTAGGCTACTTCACAAAATGTTAAACTCTGAAGTGAGCAAACACACTGGATGCAAATTTGTAGACATCTGCACAGAAGCTACTCAAACAGACGAGCTGCTTTTTAAAGTTTTACACAGGGTGAAATCTAATCAGCTAAACACAATATGACAACAGACCACATGACACAGACATATATCTGTATCAAGTCCAATAGCATTTTCCCTTTTTGCTAAATGATTTGCTGGCATGTTGTAGTTTTGTCTTGCTCCTTGAACATTTAGTCTTATGTCATATTTTCACTTTGATTCTTTACCATTGTCGCACAACATTGCCTTCAAGGTATGAAGAAATTCAACAGTAAAATGTCACAGAATTAACCAAGAAACTATGTAACATCATTTTTATCATGTGCCATCAAAATGTGTGCAGTATAGGCCTGGAAGACCACCAAAGGAGATTGGGAATGGCGAGAAAAGGGGTTCCTGATCTTTTGTGTGCAGTGTGTTTTGCTAGTAGCAGTATTTGCATGTTTTGCCGCCTGCCACAGGGATGCTGATTCAAGTTTTCTGTTGAATATTCATCATCCAAATCCTCATCATACTTGAGCAGGACTCATGGAAAGCTTCTAATGACTTTCATTCACGGGGCACTTTGTTTCCTCCAGGATGTGCAGCGTTTTTTACAGTCTGTATAAATAAGCTTGCTGACTGTACAAGGGGAGAAGAATGAAATGGCATGAAGCCAGATCTCTTCAACCAATTTGTAGTAAGCATATTGTAAAGAAGTGGTCTAAAGTAGCTTTGAACTATAAGCCTCCTGTCTGTGTCTGTAGTGCAAAAGGATATATACATTAGATCCAGTAATATGCATACATACATTCATACGAGGTGTGTATTGTTTTGCGCAGGTGTAGCTTGGTTTTGTCATAGAACTTTTTACATTCAATGAACAAAGTGTCTTGGAAGCCAGCCGCAATCACACGTTCAATCTTTTTCTATCACCGTTGTCCATATTGACAGCACTCATCTGGCTAGTGTCTGGCTATGATTAACTCTTCGCCCCACGCACCAAGCACCTGCCACTGTTTATTGAGCTCCTCGCTACCAAAAAATGACAATGTTCTTGGCTGAAATAGCTTTTGAAAGCCTTTTTGATAGAGCTGAGATTTCTATTTTCTTCTTCTTCTCTTCCTCCTCTTGCCCCCTCCCTCTTTTGCAGATAACAGATTCAAAATGTCATGTCCTCCACAGAGAACCTCACTTCACTGCTCCCCGCCCGGAGACACGTCATGTACTTCTTGCTGCCATGCCAACTGGCAGGGTCATCAGACTGATGGAAGTCAATAAAAGGCAATAAGGACTTCACATAGTGTTTGTAATTGCCAGGTGGAAATCACTCATGAAATATTCATGCATGTCAAAAAAACGGGAGGGAGGTGGGGAGGGGATCGGGGAGAGGATCACATTTCTTACATGTGCAATATGTGTATTAAGATGTCCAAGCAAGCTCACCATAACTCACTGAGCTGACAGTGATGCTCCATGAACAGATACGCTGCAGGCGCAAACATCGGATCTACACATTACTCCCCCACCTTCCTGTAAGTATCCCAAGCTTGTAGTGGTCTGGAGTTATGCTTTTCTTTTGCTCTTTAATTCTATATTATATGGTAACATTAATTCTATAATTAATATTATTTTATTATAAGACATATTTGCCTCACAGCAAGAACAGCCTGGATTCAATTCGCAGCTGGGGTGGCGAGGGGCATTTCTGTGTGGAGATAGCATTTTCTGCCTGTGTCAGTGTGGGTGTACTCCCATAGTTTAAACACATATAGTCAGATGAATTCCTTCATTTATTCATCATCTGGGCCATTTATACTTCAGGGTCACAGGGGATCCTGGAGCTTATACCAGGGCTTATTGGGTGTAATGCAGGAAACACCCTGGACAGGCTGCCAGTCCATCACAGGGCACACACAGGAGTCAATTTAGCATCTCTGTATACCTGAGTGTGTGTCTTTGGTCTGTGGAAGGAAATCATACACACTCCCTACAACCCAGAAGGATAAGTGAAGGATAAGAAGATGAATGAACAATGGAAGATATATTTTCAAAATGTACATAGATATGGTTTGGGTTCAGTTTGAGAGTGTGGAGGATGTTTCACCTTCTCTTTTGCATCCCTTGGATTAATGCGATATCACATACTGATATTGTAATTTCAGCCATATGTAAGATTTACACACTACTGGAAGCATTTTACACACACAGAAAAAGATGTTTGCTGGAAATAGAAACGCTGGTCAGATTACAGAGTCCTTCATTACTTAAGATGTAAAGTGTATATCTCCCATCAGGGTTGCCAGATCTGTATATTTACCTACAAACTTTTAGCTGGAGATTTTTGCTGGTCATAGCAACCCCAGCCACAGTACAGAACACTTTGTTTATGCTGTGGAGTAAATAGTGTGAATCCTTGATCAGGGTTGCCAGGGTTATATTCCCACTAAACTAGGGTTGCCTGGTATGTGGTTTTCCTACTACACTAATCCATTTTACTTCTGCAGAAAACTGGGACATTTTAGCAAATGGTGAATGCCTTTTAAGCAAAGCTTTAGCTAGAGATATTTGCTGCACATGGCAACCCTGGTCACAGTAGAGAATGCAGACAAAATACAGCAATATATATCTGAAAAAAAGGTTAAATAACTCGCATTAACCAGCAAAACATGACACATGAAAGTGAACACTGGAACTTCTAATCTCTGGGGATTATCCAAATAATAAGGCAACACTGCAACACTGCCAGCTGCATCTCCAGGAATGAGAACTGCTGAAATGTTGCTAACATCATGCAGATGTGTGTTAACATCATGCTGGATATTCTGTTATCATTGGTAATTGCTGTTGAAAGTTGTGTTATGGAGAATGTAATGCTGATTAAACAACTAACAGGCCAAAAAGCACCAAGAAGATTAAGATATCTAGCATTCCATGCAGTGAGAAGTGCTGAGTAGCTCATGCCTTACAGTTTACTTGAGAATGGCAGATGGCTGCGTTAGATAGCCACTTAATAGCTTAGTGTCTGAAAGGGGATGCGACTCACCCTGAAGCTAACTGATGACAGCAGAGCTAGTGAAACTGGTTCGATTAAAGTCTGTGTGAAAGAGGTTATTGTTATATAGAACATACTCTGTTGTATGTTTAGAAATGCTAAATGACAGAATAATCACAAAATAAGACAACATAGCAAAATCCTAACCACTGGTTATTATAAATACGCACAGTTTGACAATATAATGTGGTGGTTTAGGCTGTATTTGAGATGTACAGTACAGTTAGGGGTGGTTCAGTCTTTGGCACTGTTTTGGAAAACACATTTAGCCCTTCTAATGATAACATGCGTGAGCTGCAAAACCTCAATGATGTGAAAACTGGACTTTCTTTACTAACACTGTGTTATTGATACCACTTTTCCATAGCAGCCCTATTGTTTTTTTGCTTGTGGCTATTCACAACCTTGCTGATGAAATGATCCTCATATCAAAACTTTTTTTTCCCTAAGCTTCATACTGTATATGCAAATTACTCTGAACAAGATCCACTTACAAATACTACTGAAGTGTTAATAGCGCTCCCTTTTGGAGAACCTTTAGGCTACCCAATGTGAGTGTTCCATAAGGTGTTTCTGAGGAAAGCAGCGTACGTCTTACAAAAGGTACTACATAAATACTCCGCACTGCTTAAAATACATATTCCCCTCCCTGGAACTAAGGGGCTCTAGCACGACCCCTAAAAAAATCCCTCTAGAATTATCCTACCCCCACCAAACTTTACAGCTGGGACAATGCAGTGAGGCAGGTATGGTTCTTCTGACCCTACGGAAACCTGTGGTCAAACCGAGACTCATCCACCAGATATTGAGGCATGATTCATCACTCCACAGTACACTGGTAAGAGCGTTGCTCGAGTCCAGTGGGAGTGTGCTTTACACTACTCCATAAGTCTTGGTAAGGCTTGCATGAAGCTGCTCAGCCATAGACTCCCCCTGTCATTAAACCCCCAGTTCATAGTTTCTGTGCTGATATTAGGCCTGAGGAGGTTAGGAACTCTGCAGTTAATAAGTCAGCAGAGCATTTATGCACCATACGTCTCAGCCCTGCAAACCCACTCTGGTATTGTACATGGCATTGCCGTAGTTCCTGTATGCTTTTACTTATCACATTTTACATATCTAGGAATATCTGGCGATTGATTGTAGAGGAAGAATGCATGGCTATGGCTTGATTTTATACACCTGTGGCATTAGGACTAGAAAGTGGACTAGCTGGAATAGCTTATTATAGATGACGCGTTAAAATCCAAGACCTGTTTTTTCCATGCCATTTCTCATCTCTGACACTCTCTGTGCAACTAATGTAACAAATGTAAGTTTAAGCTGGCATTATCAGTGTGGATAATGTAAATGCTAAACTTAAGTGTGATAAACTGTGGTGATCAAAGGGACACTGCTTCTATATTAGCCACCATGTTAGCCACAGTAATGTTATTCCTCTTAATAAACAATCACAGTTTAGATCTGTGGTAAGATGTAATAAGGGAGATGGTGGTGGTCTACCACATTCCTAAAAATGTGATCCCTGTAGCAGTGATGAAACAGGAAAGGATTGGAAGACACCAATTGCTCCATCTCAACTACCTATATCATTTTCGACTTACACGTTGAATGAAACTCTATAGCTACATTTCATTTTGATTACAGTCTGTTTTAATAAAAGTGCTTGTGACATCTTACATGTGGCTTCGACTTGCAACTGAATATATAGTCCCCTTTGTAGGAAATAACATGATATATATTGTGTATATTGAGATGTAATAATACCATGTAATGTTCTTTGGTCCATATCAGCCAGCACTACAGTCCAATCCCAGACCTACCCTGCTAATTAAAAAAAAGCAGAGCATCAATAGCATCAGGTATGCCAATAAGCCCTTGCTCAGCACTTAAACTCCAGTCTTCCTGGAGAAACTGCCAGGCTAAATCACCATGCTCCTCATGGGAGTTAAACCAAAACAGAGCAAGGGTGTGATTGACAGTAGTATCTCCAGTCGCTGGTTGTTTAAACTATACCAATGGTCAATCAAGCTGGACGATTGGAATGTTTAAAAACAATGTTCATGGCTTTAAAATTCACAGAAGTAATTATATTTTTATAGTTATGCAATCTGTTTTCTTTTACAGAGTTCCCTTTTACCATCTATATGCTGAGTCAAATCTGAAGTGCTTCTGTAGCAGAGAGAGGTACGTCTTTTTTCTCCCCACCCATTGTCATGCTTGTTAAGACCAATAACATTAAAGGTGACAGTACATTGCACATGATATCATATGCCTAAAAGAGCTCTCTATTCAACTGATTTTAATGTCTTCTGCTGTTAAACAAGGCTTTGTATATTTTTCAGATTCAGATTATTCAGATTTTCCATCCCACTCTAAACACTAAACAGTACAACAAGTACTTTCTGATGTCTCTGGTCCTATGCTACCCTCACGGTATCCAAATAGCATCAAAAAGTATTCAACTGTATACACCCATCCTCAAAGGAGTAGTTGCACCCAGAAGGAATCAGCTGACAGGAATGAAACTTGGTGGGTAGGTTTGACATTGTCAGACATGTGGCTCACACACTGCGTAAGCAAGGACAGGCCTTATCAGCATGCAATGATGCCCTCTATGAGTCATCCCATTAGTGCCACCACCTTTGGCAGATGGCTGCATGATGTAAGATTACAGGCATGCAGACCGTTATGATGACTGCCCCTAACACCACGTCAACATCACCAAAGTCTGCAATGGTCATCTTCAGTGGTGAGTCACACTTTTGTCAGGTTTAGATGATCAGTGAAGTTGGATGTGGAGGCACCGTTATCAGCACCAAAAGAAATAGTTGTTGTCACGTCACATGTCTAGAAAGCCAGCTGTCACTCCACCTCCAACCCCTACCACAAAATCTGCAGGAACTGTGTTAGAATAGTCAAGCTGCATGGGATGGATTATCGCAGGACCCCATTAATAGCCTCTACAGCTCCATGGCAAGATATCTGGCATTTTGCATTAGCAAACATGGTGGCTCTAAAGCAATATTGAGACACTACTTTTGCTTCCACTACCTCAGGTCATTAAATATTGGCCATATCAGTTTAAACGTATCATCATTTATTACTCCTGACATCCTCTTCCTACCCAATACCTCCTTATACCTTCTGGGTGCAGCTGTTCTTTTGATGAAGAGTGCACTACACTTTGCCTATACCATATGTTCTGGATTCTGCTTAGCATGGATTCAGTAATTGTCATACTAGGGTTTACAAAACAAACAAATAAAATGAATATACGGGCTACTAGCATGCCTATTCAAAAACACAACCAGTGCAACATCAGTGCAGACAAGAGAATGTGGCATCATGAATCCTGGGGCTGGTTCAGCATCATATCATGATGTCTGTAAAGCATGTTATTCCATGTATTCTACACATTTTGCTGGGTTTTGTATTCTCACCATGATGGTGTTTTGTACCTAAGTAGTTACTGCCCCATTATGTCACAATTACGAGATATTTGGATGTTGCCATTAGTGATGGGCATTCTGGCTTTTCAGTGAGCCAGATCAATTGACTCAGCTCACAAATAAGAGCCAGCTTTTTCAGCTCCCAAACGCCTCTACATTCAGTAGGCTCCCCATTAGATGAGTTAGTGACATTATTGATCATTTCATTTTCAGTGAAGCATTTCTGTCTACCCTCAAATTAGCTAATTAACAAAAATACATTATGCTGCTTATAAAATAAATCAAATAAGCCAGATGTTGATAAGTAGACAGGCAAAATGATGCAAATCCATCAACCAATCATCAACAAACAAAAGGTGGAAGTAAAAAAAAAAAAATCAGGGGAGCTGAAGAGCTTGGAAATATGGCTAAGAATTACACATAAACTGCCAAAAACAAATCCAGAGACACCTAACACAACATGCTGGAGCTTTGGGAATAATAAGAGGAATGATTTGAGATGAGCCAGAAGCTCTTGAAAGCTATTGTCAGCTACAGCATCAGAATATCTGCAATTTGGCAAGGTCACTCTAAAAGAGACCTAGTTAACTATCAGCAAAGATAGAGATAGATTTTTTTCCTTCCCAAACATTAAAGAATAATCAATCAGACTACAAGACATTGCACATTAAACCAGAAACCCAAACTGGGTTTTCTAATCAAATGAGTTTAATGTCTTATGCTGTTAAAACATGGCTTTGTGTTCACTAGCTTCATGTTCACATTTTCCATCTTAAATGCAGTTACATTCTGAGGCCTCTGATCTTATGAAATCTAAAAATAATAAAAAATGATTCTCTGTACTATATAACTATGTACACTCATCATCAAAAGAATAGCTGCACAAGTAGTTAATCCCAGAACAAATCAGCTGACAGGATAAAGCTTGCTGGGTAGGTTTGATATTAAGACATGATGATTCAAGTGCGTCCAATGGTATGCCTTATTGCTGTACCTGGCTGGCCCAAAAGCCCTGACTGCAGACATTTAGTGAACAGTGATGCCCTCCATGAGTCAACCGGCAGACAGCTGCACGACAACGTTACAGTGTTACATCCTGTACTACATACTCTAGAAAACTTGAGCAGGTGGATAGGTGTTTCCAGTACAGTGACTATTACTTGATTTTTTTTTTTTTTAAGGACTTTTCACAACATTTCTATAGAATTAAGATCAGGACTTTAACTTGGCTATTTCAAAACATGAACTTTATTTTTCATTACCCGTTCTTTGGCAGAATTGGTACAATAACTTGTGCGTTGGGGTTGCACTGCTTGATGGCCCTCCATTTCAAAGACAGATGTTCTGACATTCTGCTGTATAATTCGCTTGTATAATATTGAATTCAATGTTCTGGCAATGACAGCATGTCGTCCTGGCCCAGATGCAAAAAAACAGGCCTAAACCATGATACTGCCACTATTCATTGAAAGCACACCTGCACATGCACACCTTTATGGTTCAATGTTATCCTGATAGTAGACTCATGAACATGAACACTAGCAGCTGTGAGAGGAGCATTTATAGCTGCTTAGAAGTTACTCTGGGTTCCTTAGAACTTGCTGACCATTACATGCCTTACTCTTGGAGTGATCTTTATTGGCTGACCACTCCTGGCCACTGGGATAGTAACAATGCCATCTAATCTATCTGACTGTGGATTAATAAGGTCCAAATTCTTTAGAGGTGATTTTGTAATTCTTTCCAGATTCATGAGCATCAGCATCTCATTTTTGGAGGTGCTTATAAATGTTCTTTGTTTGTGCCCTGATGCACTTCCACAAACATGTACTAAATAAGGTTTGGCTTAGGTGGGTCCCTGTTCTTTTATATGATATAGATAATATGAATGTAATATTGCATCAATTTCCTCAAGAAATAAATAATTATATTAGTAATGTAGAATTAATATAGTAATATATGACTTTGCTTTATTGTTTTAATTGGGTTCTCTTTACCTACTTGTAGTTGTACTTGTAGTTTTAGGTCAGATTTTTGGAGGAATAAAGACATTTCTAAAGTGTTCACAAGCTTCAAGCACTACTGTAGGCCTTTCCAATGAAGTGGACAGTGCATGGAGGTACTTGTGAAGTAATGGCTTCTCTAAAGAAGCCAATAAGTGCAAATAAAAGCATGGTAAGCACTAATCTCATTCATTTAAATATCAACCACATCAGGCTTTCATCTATGTTAGCCTTTTAATATGATGGTAATCTCTTTACCCCATTAGACCTGAGCATCTTTGAGCAACTTACCTACACTAACACTTGAATTGATAACTGCTTTCTTGATTGTTGGCTATAGCATCGTCAGGGAGAGATAACAACATGTTTTTTTGAGTCGCTAGAGGCTTGCACAGTGATACTGATCTGAAAGAGTATGTAAAAATGTTCGCGTGGCAGCAGATATGACGGCTGTATTGCCTGCGCATCTGTACTGGCTACATCAGCAAATCCCGCATGCTGAGGGGGAAGCAGACCTAAATCAATGTCATCTCAGCGCTTCCTTATCGGCAAAGGCAGATACTCTGTATTATTTATATATTTTTACTTTCGGTGCATTGCTGCTCAAATGTGGCTTTTTATTCATTTTTTCCCCTCATGGAAAAAAAAAGGAAGAAGAATCACGACTTTCCCTAATAACTTCACAAGGCAGGCTGTTTAGGAAGAGGTGAAGCCCGATAACCTCCCGCCGGGCTGAAAAGCCATTATTCAAAGTCACAGAGAGCTGTGTTCGCCTTACCCCAGTTGCGCTCGGGTATCTCGAGCTTGAGCCGCAGCCTTGGAAACAACATGAAGGGACTTTGTTGTCGCTCTGCATGCGAGGAGATGTTAATTTACTCAACTAGAGGGAACTCTGCAGCCTTGGTCTTTATTTCTCCCTGTTGATAAACATCATGCTTTCAGCGGCCTCTTTGATCCGTTCTGGTCTGATTTGTCCTTATCGGCGGGAACAGCCAGTGGGTGCGCCAGAATAAGATTTCATTCGGGGTCTTGTCCTGTCGCCTTGGTGCTCTAGCGCACGAGGGCACGGTGCCTGGAGGTGGACCCCTGCAGGGCAGCCGGGTGAAGATCTAATTGAAATCCAAATATTTCCTCCACATAAGCATTAACAAGATTGATTTTTCCACTGATTGGGAGACTTCAAGGAGAAGGAGAGTTCTTTCTGGCCTCTTGCAGACAAGAGTTGGTCGAAAAGGCAACTTCTGGTAGGCTCAGATAAAAAGCAAACGCTGCATTCAGCTCTATTCTCGCTGCCCCATGCTCTGTGTGTATTGAAATCAAGCTGATAGATTGTAGGTATCGATGCTGTCCCCCTCCTGAGCTATTTTTCCCCTTTATTCAGCACAACAAATTCTTAAAACCACTGGCAACCCAAAACGTACAGCTTTACAAACAACAAATTGTTGGGTAATTACGTCCAATTCCTGACTTTTATTGGTTTTCTATGAAATCCGTATCACAGAACATACAGTATCGACACTGAGAATGATCAATGCTTCTTCACAAAGCAAACTGTCAGACAATCACGCAGCTTTTTCAACAGCCTTCTCGAGGGTGCAGAATTGATTTGTCTTTTCTTTCTTCCAAACTCATCCGCAAACTCCACATACACAGTCAGAACTAAAAGTGCCAAAATGGGTTCTCTGGTGAAGTCATTGAAGAAATACTATTGGTCTGCTAGAGCAGAGGCTTCCAACCATAAGGCCACAAGCTGATACCGAGCCACAACAATGTAGCAGTTAGTAGGAGTTAATACACGTGTCCAGGTAATGCTCTGGGGAAATGTGTATATGATTATAAACTTTGGCGTTATAGCCAGCAAAGCTTGAATGAAAATAAGATATAACTATGGCAAAAGTCTGAGAACTGTGTGGTGGTGCCATGAACAACTTAACTGACATCACTCCTAGCCTGCTCTGACCCTCAAGCTACAACTAACATCATATTCCAGCTTTTATTTGATGGTAACCGGATAGAAAAGTCACAGAAAAACAGATTAATGGACAGATTAATGAACAGACAGGCGAAGTAAAGTGTAAAGGAACGGACGAACAGATGTGCAGACGTACACACAAACAAATGGATGGTTGAAGCAACACATGAATAAAGAAACAGATGAACAAAAAATATATTTATATGGAGAAACGAATGAATGGGTGACAAGCAGCTACAGTACAGATTCTCCAATATATAGAGAATCTCTGATGACTTCTGAATTTGAGGCTCTGAAAAGGTGGGGCAAGAGAGCATCAGCCTTGAGATTGTTTAACATGAGTGTTACACAAAAGTAGGACCTTCTACCTTGTGAGAAGAGAAATATGATGAAATATACCAAACATTAGACTTTGGGAATGTAATGCTTAAAATACATACTTTTACATGTACAGGGGTTGGACAATGAAACTGAAACACCTGTCATTTTAGTGTGGGAGGTCTCATGGCTAAATTGGACCAGCCTGGTGGCCAATCTTCGTTAATTGCACATTGCACCAGTAAGAGCAGAGTGTGGAGGTTCAGTTAGCAGGTAAGAGCACAGTTCTGCTCAAAATACTGCAATGCACACAACATTATGGGTGACATACCAGAGTTCAAAAGAGGACAAATTGTTGGTGCATGTCTTGCTGGCGCATCTGTGACCAAGACAGCAAGTCTTTGTGATGTATCAAGAGCCACGGTATCCAGGGTAATGTCAGCATACCACCAAGAAGGACAAACCTCCACCAGCATCACGTAGTGACCTGGCTACTATCCTGCAAGAAGAATGACTTAAAATCCCTCTGACCACTGTGCAGGACGCAGTATATGTCATTCCCAAGACCAACTGATGCTGTATTGGCCGCAAAAGGAGGCCCTACACCATACTAATAAATGATTGTGGTCTAAAACCAGGTGTTTCAGTTTCATTGTCTAACCCCTGTTTATTGTGGTTCAGAGGAAGAATATTTAGTTTATTATTGAATACAGTAAACACAGATTTAGGTGTCCTGGGTCTATTTGAGTGTAAATTGGTTGGACTGCATTAGAACTTACTAACGTGTTTCCCAGATAATTACCTAGCACTCTGGAGTTTGCACTTCACACTTACATGATTAAAAAACAAGAGCAAATACACCAGGATTTACTAAAAGCTGAATTCAATCAAAAACATTATGACCGTGCATTCACTCAGAAAAAAATAAATTAAGAAAATCATACACGCTGCATATGCCCTTTTCCCCTGGCATACGTTTAGACATGCAGTAGGTTGAACATTGGCATGGAATGTAAGAAAGGTTGGTATGAAAGGGAACTTCAAAGTGAACCTACAAGAATAGCACACCACATCACACAATTAAACACCTTTATTTTTTATTAGATTAGGTACAGATGACAGGATAACCACAACGAGCAGATTCCAAGAAGATGCCCAATTGCATGTAAAGTAAGTGCATCCCCAATTCCAAAGAGTTGGGATTTGAAGAGACCAGTTGCTGGAGTTTTGGCAGAGGAATCTTGTCCCATTCCTGTCTGATGTAAGATTCTAGATGCTCAACATCCCTGGATCTTATTTGCTGGATTTTTAGATTCCTGAGGCACTACATGTTTTCTATTGGTGACACATCTGGACTGCAGGAGGGCCAGTTCAGCACCCAGACTCCTCTTCTGTGAAACCATGCTGTTGTAATAGATGCAGTGTGTGGTTTAGCATTGCCTTGCTGAAATATGCTAAGCCTATTCCTGAAAGAGAGGTTGTCTGGACGTGAGCATATGATGTTCTAAAACCTCTATACAGTCCAGCATTAATAGTTCCTTTCCAGATGTGTATCGACCATGCCATAGACACTAATGCAATCAGAATGCAGGCTTTTCAACTGTGTACTGATAAGAAGCTGGATAGTCCCTCTCCTCTTGATTCTGGAGGACATAGTGTCAGTGGTTTCCAAAAAGGATTTCAAGTTCCACAAGGATTTCAGCTGACCACAGAACAGTTTTTCTTCTTACCTCAGTCCATTTGTAACAAGCTTTGGCCCATTTGAGGCATTTCTGGATCGTGTTGACATATGGTTTCTTCTTTGCATGATGCAGCTTTAACTTGCATTTGTAAATTGCACAGCAAACATCCCAGATAGTGATTTCTGGAAGTGTTTGAGTGATTTCCAGTATAGAACCATGCCTGTTTTAATGCAGTGCAGCCTGAGGGCCCGAAGATGAGAAGCTTCCAGTATTGACTGTGAGCCTTGTCCCTTCCACACAGGGATTTCTCCAGATTCTCTGAATCTTTTAATTATGTTATTGTACTATTTTTAGTGTTTTTCTCGCTCATCTTTGTTTCTGAGAGACTCTGCCTCTCTAAAATACTGTACTTATACCCGGTCATGTGACTTAGTAGCAAACTACTTCTTCAGTTTATTTATTAATTGTATTAGTACAACTTACTTTTCCAACCGTTAGTTTCTCCAGCCCCAATCTTTGAGATCATCATGCACTGTTCTAAATGAGTTTATAATTTTCATGAAATGGTAAACTATCTAACTCTAAACATCTGGTATGTGTTCCATGTTCTATTGTGAATAAAATATGAGATTTGTAAATCATTGCATACTTTAATATATACCTTTAGATGATTTTATACAGTGTCCCAACTCTTTTAAATTGGAGTTGTAAATAAGACTCCAGAACAGCAGTCAATTTTTCACTGTAACATCACTGAATAACAATATGAGCTTAAAATTAGGTTCAGCAATACTCCACATCCCAAGTAACACTTGAATCTGATTGCTCAGCAGCCTTCACATTAAAGAGCTTTGGGATGATGTGATGAGCTTTGGCATTCTCTCTCATGCACACACAGTCCCACAGGCACTTCCTCTGTAACATGCCCAAACATCATTTTGACAGGCAAGAACCATGTAAACATTCTGCATTGTGATTAGACACACTGACAAGGTGTTTTCTGTGCTAAAAGCTTTATAATCATTTTATCATTTTAGCAAAAAAAAGATTATACAGGCAGAGGCAGAGAGGCAGGACTCGAGTCGGGTTGATCGAGTTAAACTCGTCCCTACATTATCATTTCCTATCAGCATTTCCCATCAGCAACCGCAACAAAACCAAACACTTATTATAATTAATGAAACTGTCTACACCAGCTGCGAGCGGCAGAGCGTGATGCAGAGCAATGCCACGTGCCGTTTTTGATGGACGCCCTGTTTCCATTTTTGACACGTCCTGTTGTTCTACCATTCAACTGCAAAATGGAAGAGGAGCCCGTCATCTATAAAGTGAAGTAGAGATCTCTACAACCATGCAATAAAGATCCCGGGTTTCAGTATACTGCTAGTGTGGGACTTAGTGAGGTAAACAGTGTGTGGTTTGAGTTGTGTTAACTTGTTAACTGAGTAGTCTTAGTAGATGCCAGTTAGCACAGTCTGGCTGCCCAACACCAGGTGTGGTATAATGCTATTTAAATTGTTAATTTGATGTCTGAGGTGAAATGTGGGGACAGAAATGACCTGACTGAAACATACCTACTAGTGTATAATACCTCCATGAGCACAAATAAGAGCTGGGATTTTGCGTAGACTGGACAAGTTTCTGGATGTTGGCCACATTAATGTTTAGACACTCTTACATCAAAGAACTGATGAATGCCTTATCTGGTACAAATCTTAGAATTTCCTGTAGACTGGGATTATAACCACAGCTGTTAGAACCATATGACCGTACACTTCCAACACCTGCCGATTCAGTTACTTCCTTCACACTATGGTCTTTGGCACCAACAAATGCAATCATTCCTTTTTGCCAATCATTAACATCTGCTTTGCCCCCCAATTTACACACACCTGACCAGACATTAACCACACTCTACCATATATCGCTTGATCATCTATGCACAACACCATCTACAGGAACCTGGAGTTACTACCACCTTAAAAACACAAGGTGATGTTTTTTGTCCATATATTGAATACAGGCCCCAAACCGCAGGTAAACACATCCATCAGTTGTGGTTCGTTTGTATTTTCACTTGCACAATCATTACTGCTATGCCATTCTACAGTGACATGCAGTGTCAAAAATTTTAGGGTGACCTTCTGCAAGGGCAGTCACAGTTTTTGATGGCTTGCCCCTGGTTGTAGCTGTCCCAGTTTTTACATGTTAATAAGTAAAACACCAGAAAGCCGTGGGACGAGCAGCCTGGGGGATGTTTTGCTTTGTGCTTGTTTTGGTCAACAGAGGGGGGTGCTATCTATTTAGCATCGCTTGCCTGGTTTTACTGCAGTGTTACCCTCAACCAGAAGCTAACATATCAAAACCATCAACACAAACATCTAATCAAGACAAGACAATTTAGTAGGTAGGCTGGTTTAATATGATTTGCATAGGGATACAGTCAATTTAAATGTGAGCTACTATCCACAGTCTTTGTTATTAAGGAATGGAAGTTAAGGGGAACTGTCAAAGTTAGGGTAAGATCTGGAACATCAAGAAAACTTTCAGGCACCATTCTGCTAAGCAGCATTACGTGCACAAACATGATCTGCATTGAAAATGTAACTGTATAATAAATTGTGTTTTATAGTTCTCACAATGACTTTCTATTATAAACAAATTGTACAAGCAGTGACCTTATCTGCGACTTCATCGCAGTCTACATGTGAAGTATGCAAAAGAACATCCAGACAAGCCAGAGGCAGTTTGGCAGCACATGCTGTGAACTGAAAAACGGAACTTCGTGAACACAATTATCAAAGGTATGTTTAAAGGGAAAGAAGCAGTTTTTGAAGGAAAAACACATTAGCATCTGTTAAGCTTGGGGTGAAGCTAATACGCTTTGGGGATGCATGTCTTGAGCAGTCAGTATATGAATATCGTAGCACTGGGGGTGGATCCTCTGGGCAATCTTTGCAGTAAATGTTAATTACTTCTCCTTTTTCACCTTTACCTGCAGTTCCTTTCACAGGAGTTGAGAACAAATTATATGTCTATTCTAAATATGATGTTTATTGTTGCAGTTTAATGGTTTGTTCCATATAGTCACATCAAAATAGACATTCTACCACTGCCAGTGTGATTTTGAAGACTGGCACATACAAGTACATGTAATTGCCATAATGTCTTACTCATTATGTGTGCATGTTCAACATGTTAACATTGGTGTCATTAAGACATGGTCATTTTCTTGTCTTTCCTGAACCTGAATTAGAGCAAAGTATGGTTATAGTAAACTGCAGTATCAGTTTGTACATTGTGGCATCTACTTCTCGTTTCTGCTGACTGGCCTGGTCAGGCTACAGTTTGTAAATGTGCACTAGCAAAGTAAATCAAATCAAGATAACCCTAGACCTTCTTCCATTACTTAGAGACACAGAGGGGGCATCAGTCACTGCTGACTTTGATCTTACATTTTTGTTTTTATGCCCCGTCACGGAATGGAGTCTCATGTGCACTGAGCGGCCATTTCTTTAAGTACACTTCCTTGTATTTACACTCATTGTCTATTTTATCAGCTCCACTTGCCATGTAGGAGCACTTTGGAGATCTACCATAACAGGCCATCTTTTGCTCTGCATGTTTTGCCACGATTCACTGTTCTTCATTGATCAGGACCACAAGGTTGTTTTTTAATGCAACAGTTGTAGAGGTAACAGTTGTAGAGGTTCCTAATGGTGTCCCGTGATAATCCATCCCATGCAGCTTTAATATTCTCACACAATTCCTACAGATAATGTACAGTAGGGGTGACCATCTCCATGCGTGCTGCGTGACAGCAAACTGTTTATCTTGGCACTTACCACAGTGCCTCAACACAGGGATATATATATCATAATATATCAAAGTCAGAACCATTTAGTTGGCCTAAGTATTGTTATATGTATTGATATACAAGTCCTGGAAATGCACAAAAACAAACACACACACACACACACACACACACACACACACACACTCAGCCTCCTGGTCAGATGAGCAGTGTGTCAGCAACCCCCCAGATGCAGGCAGTCCAGCGGTCACTCGAAAGCTCTCTCATTGCTCTCAGTGGGGCCTTTGAAGCTCGGGTCTTAAATTAAAGATCCGCAGATAGAGTGCGTGCCCGACAGCACCCCCCGGCCTGCTCTTCAGCCTGCCTCAGCACTTTGACTTACCAGTCTTTACTAAGCAGCAGCTTTCTGAGGGACAGAAGGAGCCAAACCAAGAGAGAGATAGAGGAGGAGGGAAAATTACCCTAAAGTGCTCTACCGACTTAAACCATGCATCAGCAAACGCTGGCCCGCTGTCATTATACACAGCTACGGTGTCACTCTGATGCATGTATTTTAACCACAAGGGAGCTTCCTGCTGGAGAACAGCGACCTACACAAACAGCCAGCCTGAGAGGAATAGCTGATAAACAGCAGCTCATAGACAGGACAGAAAAAGATGCAAATGAGAATACCTTAAGGGAGAGCCTTATAGAGTTGTATGGAGCCCTCAGGCTGAATTTGTGCCCTTATTTATTGCACACTCCATGTTCAAAGCAGTAAAAGTTGGGGGGAATCTTGGGCTGCATTCCAATTGTATAGTAAATCTTATGGGGCAGCATTATTAAGAGGCACTAATTGCTGAAAGTCCACAGACACTGTATGGTGGCGGGGGTGGCTGGTATAGCATCTTAGAACATATGGTTGGTAAAAAATTAACCTCCGTTTGGTTCACAGGCATTTTTGCTTTTCTGAACTGTTAGACTGAAAAAAAAAAATACAAAAACAACAAATAAATAAATAAATAAATAAAAATAAACCACTTTTTATTATTTTAAATGCTTTATAGATGAGTATTAATCATACAGTAATGGGAGAAACTATTACAATAAATTTAAAAATCATAAAATTGATCATTTGTTATGTACATATACAGTAAAAAAAAAAAAAAAACCATTAAATTAAGAAGATAAATACTATAAAGACACATTAAGATACATTTTAGGTAAATGCTGGGAGATGTATTGACAAATGTTTCTGTAAAGTGTCCACTAAGCTTGAGCAATAAAAGTTGGAATCGAGTTCCACAATTTATAAGCATAAATAAACGAAAGAATGAAATGAAAATGGCTTCTCCAGATTTTCTGTATTCCATGCAAAGTCTTTCCTAAAGGCCAGCATCTGCAGATCTAAGATCACCATAATGACAAAAGCATTTCCCTGTGATCTAAACAGTAGCTTTACTGATAGTAGGTTGTCTGATTGTAGCCAACATAATAAGCAGTAGTGGCTGAAGGGATAAGCCTCAATTTGAAACTCTTTGTGTAATCTATAGAGCTAAACTACATTGTTATCAGGGCTGCAAAAAAATCAGGACTGAAAAAAAGTAATCCAAATGTGAAAACACCCTCATTAGTATTGTTCATGGCTATGGGGGTACTGGGTCGTGGTGTTCAGGGTCATGGTGGTACTGGAGCCTATTCCAGCACTCATTGAACAGAGGTTATGAAACACCCTGGCAGGCAATCTCCAGTTCACCTCTCTGCATGTCTTTAGATTATGGGAGGATAGCAGGGACAACATGCAAACTCCACACAGAGAGGGCCCCGTGCAGCTGGATAATAATTCTACTATATATTATTTCATATCACACTGGCATATTAATATCTATATGTTTCTGTTTCCTAAACAATTGATTAATCAACTGACCTTTTGGTAATAGTGTTCAGAATACAGTTACAGTTATGGAGCTGTATTAATGAGTCTGTATGAGTGGGTATATGAATGTTTTAACTTACTTCCAGCACACGTATACTGTGGAACTAGGCAAACTTCAGTACTTTGACAGAAGCGAGGTACGCCAGCACTCCAACCTTGTTTTGAAATGCCGCTCTCACAAACACCACCTTTCCGTGCTCAATTTAAGCTGAATTTAAGCCTTCCGTGTTCTCCTCTCGGAAGTCGAGACTATTCATCCAGGGTGTATTTATTTACAACAGCAGAGCCGAGTCGGAGATGAGCCTTTGATGTGCACTCTTCTCGCACTGTCTTCTCTCCGTGGCTCACCTCAGAGGGAAACCATTAGCTGTCAGAGTGTGTGGTTTGGGCATGAAAGAGTACAGAGCGGGGGAATTGGTTCTGAGGGGAGCAAATAAATGGACTCGGGGATCAATGGCAGTTCAACGCATTCTCTAGAAAGGGAAGGGGAGACCTTGTCATGCGCTGAAAGTTGCTCAATAGCGTGGTCTCTGGGGAAAACAGGGGTCAGTGTCAGATCACTAAAAGCAGAAAAATGTACGTCTAACTGGAGTGTTGTGCTCCCAAGCATACTAAGGTACAGTCATGCGATAATTTGTTGTTTTCAAGCCGCTGCTTTCTTAAAATGTAACAGTTTTTGTTTGGTTCTTGCTTGTTTTGTTTGTTTGTGTGTCTGTCCTGTTTGTCCCTAGAATTTTCAGTCTCACATTCATGACAGATAATTAAAGTTCTCTACATGTAGCTAGTCTTTAGTCAAATTCTGATAGATTTGTACTGAGTTTTATTACACCCCCACCCACCCAAGTTTAGACATAAGTCACAAGTTACTAGCTAACTTCATTATGTTTTATTATGTTCTGAGGTACATCTGCAATTTTAGACCAAAAGTAAAACACAAGACACCTTTAGTTCCTATGCTGACTGATGCTGGATATACCTGTAAAGGTTGATTTAGGTGCAGATGCATGCAGGTAAGGTACTCAGTTTTCTAAAGAAGCAAGGCAGTCCAAAAGTGAAAAACGTTTAGTAACCAGGCAAACATAATACAGAGAAGGGATGCAGTCAAAAAAGGAAAGCCAAATAGTCCAGGATCCAGAGTCAGCAAAACCATAAAAACAGTCAAAAGCGGAGCAACAGGGTCAAAACCAGAATGTACTAGAGAGAAGGCTTTGTACACTAGGAAAACTGAGAAGATACCTTGCAATGAAATAACCAAACCAAACAGCTTACATAGAGCGTACACCAAGTGTACATGATCAGTAATCAGATAATACAGATCTGGGATAGGCTGTAGGGAGTGAAAGGTCACATGATCACCCCAGGTATTCTAGGAAATAGAGTTCTCAGAAGCTGGAGTCTGTGCAGAGTCAGAGGGAGGTGTGATGATACTAAGAATTTCCACTGTGATGTCCAGCAAGATATGTTTACCTAGGAGATTTGGAGACCTCCCTGGTGGAATCTCCACACAACATGCAAACGTTTTGTAACACTAATTGTGCTTCACACACCTTCCCTGTTTATACTGAAAGCGTGTGCAAAGAATATACAAAAGGGAGGATACTCCGATTTCTTAGATCAGATTTAGGTCTAGGTATCTAATTAAGAATCTGATAAAGAGACTAAAATACCTTTGAATTACATTTTCAACCAAAATAATAATAATGCACATTTTGTATTCTGTCGGCTGGGTTTATTTTAATAAAAGTATTTATATTCTGAGTACTGCCTTTACCAAACGTAACTTTGGCCGAATACAGATGCTAAATTTTTACATTCTGAAAACATTTCAAATACTAGTACTCCATTAACATCCCAACCCTGAATCGGCCTAAGAACCAGCATGGAAAATCACTGGCTTAATGCAAATAACATTAATTGAAATATAAGAACCTGTTACTCTTATTTTGAATTCAAATAGAGCCATCCTCCAAATATGGTAGCTTGCAGACGCTGAATACGTGTAATACACGTAAAGGTACAATCAAATAAAGGAGTGTTAAAGTTACTACAGGTCTAGACTGCCCATTGAAAAGAGGAATAGATTTCCTTGAGGTCAGAGAGAGAAAAGTTAGGCCAGATCCACATAGCCCAGCAAAGTCAGATGTCAAACTCTCCTCCTTAGCTCCCTCTGCCCTATAGACTTTTTAGCATACATTTTTAGTATTCATCTGTAGCATAAACTGGAGACATGCAGCCAGTTAGTAAGCTAGCTTGGCCAGTCAGCTAGCCCAGAGAATCATGATCAAAGTGGAAAAGAAAGCAGCTGAAAATGACCAACTCAGTGGAGAAGTAAGAGGTCAGTAGGGGTTAAGTAGTAGACATTATAACAACATGGTGATCACCAGCAGGATTATAATACAACCACATAAATGTAAACTTATTTTTAAAGTTTTAAATAATAAATGTTACACAAATTGTGTAGAGTTTTTGATTTTGGGAAGCAGGGAGGGAGTCATGCTCCCATTAGAGATTCCCAAAGAATCCCTCCTACCCCAGTTATGATCATTGTCAGAACAGAGATCTGCATATAATAGAATCAGACAGTTATGTTTTTTTTTTTTTTTTAGGACGGTTTAAATTTAACATGGGCATAGGTTTGCATGTGGATGGTTGGGACATGTCCTTACCAATGTTTTGGGAAGGTAGCATTGTACCTACCAATATCTGAAGAAACTCGTTCACAATATTGGAGTTAAAATATAAAAAGGAGATTCACAGCAGAGTGTTGCAAAAGGCTTAGCAGACGGACCTGAAGGAAGCAAACATTGTTAGCATTTATAGTTTGCCCTTTTATCATTGCCATACTGTAGAAAAAAGAAAAAAATAGAAAAAAAAAGAATTTTATACACACACACACACACACACACACACACACACACACACACACACACACACACACACACACACACACAGGAGGAAATAAATATTTCTGAACTTGCTGATTTTTGTTTGCCCACTGAAAGATATGAACAGTCTATCATTTTAAGGGTAGGTTTATTTTAACAGTGAGAGATAGAATATCAAAAAGAAAATCCAGAAAATTACATTGTGTAAAATATATACATTTGAGGCTGTCGCTTGGCATCTCGGACCTTCAGTTCCCTCCATAAATTTTCTATGAGATTAAAGTCTGGAGACTGGCTAGGCCACTCCATGACCTTATTGTGCTTCTTTTTGAGCCACTCCTTTGTTGCCTTGGCTGTATGTTTTGGGTCATTGTCGTGCTGGACGACCCAGCTACAACCCATTTTTAATGTCCTAGCGGAGGGAAGGAGGTTGTCACTCAGAATTTTACGGTACATGGCTTCATCCATTCCCCCATTGATGCGGTGAAGTAGTCCTGTGCCCTTAGCGGAGAAACACCCCCAAAACATAATGTTTCCACCTCCATGCTTGACAGTGGGGACGGTGTTCTTTGGGTCATAGTCAGCATTTCTCTTCCTCCAAACACAGCGAGTTGAGTTAATGTCAAAGAGCTCAATTTTTGTCTGATCTGACCACAGCACCTTATCCCAATCACTCTCAGAATCATCCAGGTGTTCATTGGCAAACTTCAGACAGGCCTGCACATGTGTCTTCTTGAGCAGGTGGACCTTGCGGGCACTGCAGGATTTTAATCCATTACGGCGTAATTTGTTACCAATGGTTTTCTTGGTGACTGTGGTCCCAGCTGCCTTAAGATCATTAACAAGTTCCCCCTCCCCCGTGTACTTTTAGGCTGATTTCTAACCTTCCTCATGATCAAGGATACCCCACAGGGTGAGATCTGGGAGCCCCAGATCGAGGTCGATTGACAGTCCCTTATTTCTTCCATTTTCTTACAATGGCACCAACAGTGGTCTCCTTCTCACCCAGTGTCTTACTTAAGGTTCTGTAGCCCATTCCAGCCTTGTGCAGGTCTATGATCTTGTCCCTGACATCCTTAGAAAGCTCTTTGGTCTTGCCCATGTTGAAGAGGTTAGAGTGTGACTGATTAATTGAGTCTGTGGACAGGTGTCTTTTATACAGGTGACAATTTAAGGCAGCTGTCTTTAATGCAGGTAACAAGTTGATTAGGAGCATCTAACTGGTCTGTAGGAGCCAGAACTCTTAATGTTTGGTAGGGGATAAAATACTTTTTTCTCTCTGCAAAATGCAATTAAATGTATATGTTTTATACAATGTAATTTTCTAGATTTTCTTTTTGAGATATATATGAGTAGATGAGTAGATATAGTGTACTTCATGAAACAGCCGGTTGGCGTACAACTGCAACAGAATATGTAACCGACAGTCATCCAACCAATGTTTTTCTGTGGGGCAATATGATTACAAATTCAACCACTGAACTACCCTTACCCAGGTGTTAGGTAGTGTTTTGTGGCTGGGTAATAGGAAACCACTGACACCACACATAGCCCTTTTCTAACTACGTGGAACCGGATATGTTTTGGTTGGCACATCTCATATGGAATGGTTCGGCGCATGACCAGCAAAAATAAGTAAGTTTGGAATCCAAAAAGTTCGTTCCCAGCTGGAGCCAAAGAATAAAAGGTTCCTCAGCAGATATCCATGGGTGTGTCAACCATGGTGAAACTCTTGTGTTTAGTAGTCTGGTAAGGAAACTCTTCTAGATCTTTTCACCAGTAGCTGATGCTTACTTTTATCATATTCTTTGACGTTCCTTGGTTAAAACCAAAACTGGTGCACACACAGACTCTTTTCTGAAGAGCACCAATGTTAAGAAGCCTGAAATTAACCAGTTCAAAAAACTGCATTCCTTAAGATGTAAGAAAAAAAAAAGCTAACAGTGATTCTGTGATCATTGTGTGACTCGGCCAGCATGGTATCCCACCCACAGGCATATGCATATTTAGCACAGGTACTCAAATATGCTAGCTGCTCCCTACTTTATCAGCCCCACCCAGTGGGTGTACTGAATTTTGGTACCAGACTGACTGTGTATTTTGAGGGTGCACTAAAAGTGCACTGCAGACTTGATTTGGGATAATGCCAACAAAAAATGTTTACACTACCTTTTGCTATGATTAAGGACCAAGTGATGCGAAATAATCTCATTTTCCAAGAAGTAAAAATGCCCCGGACAGTGTTTTTTTTTTTGTTTGTTTGTTTCGCAAGGCAGGCAGTGTTTGTGAAATGGAGATTAAGCAAACTGGTGATGAAGTATATTCGTGCCACCCTTCCAAGCAAACTCTGCGACTGTCTGAAAGCCTGAGGTGCTAATTGTTTTCATCACTGATTTTGATAGTGGTAATCTATTTCAGTCCTGCTCTCCTGCTCCTCAGGAAAGTGTTGAGCAGAGGGAGAGGGACGGGTGATTTATGCGTTGCTCTTATCATTTACTTTTGTTCTTCTGCTAGTAGAAGCTCTAGCAAGTGGGGTGGGCGGAGGGACAAGAGGGGGAGGGGTGGAAAGTGAGTCTTTATAGCGCTGCAGTCTCTGTCGCAATGCTGTCAACATTTCTACCCCACCAACTGGCACAGGTCTCAGGTGGATCTCTGTGATGTTGACTGACATCCCATCTGAATATGGCTGTTTGATCAATGAGAATCAATGGGTGGGCTGGAATGTAGTTGTGGCTAGCGTTAGCCATGATGAGCCTGTGCAAGGTACAATAATGGGAAGCTATAAAGTAAATTTGAGAAACAACGGAAAAATTAGGACACCCCAATACATAAGTAGTTCTTTACATTTGACCTTCTATGAAACACTGTGGATGAGGTGATGTAATTGCATTGCAATATGAAAAAAAAAAAAAACAAATTTCTATTAAGGAAAAAGCTAGTCCTCCATGTAGAATTCTTTCAGCTGTATGATGTTTGAAGGCTTTTTTGCATCCCTATTGCAAGTCGCCCTTTAGCATCATAATATAAAATAACTCAGGCTTTAACAAAACCATTCCTTGGTGGGTTTAATGGAATGTTTTGGGTCATTGTCATTTTCCCTGGTTCATCTCAGCTTCAGGTATTGGACAGATAGTCTGACATTTTCCTTAAGCACACTCTGAACCAATGAAAAATTCATAGTGGATGCTATGATGGAGAGCTTGTCAAAGAATGTTGTAGCAAAGCAGCCCCAAACCATGACACCTCCACCTCTATGCTTCACAGTTGATATGAGGTTTGTTTGCTCAAATTCTGAATTGTGTTGGCACCGAACATGTGTTCTTTGGATTCATCTGTCCACACAAATGCATTGTTCCAGAAGTGGCAAGAGCCTATTGTGATGCCATTTTAGGACTGTTGGAGGCTTCCTTGCGCATCTAGCAGTCTGCTCTTGAGTTGAACTTGTTTGGATGGCCTGACCTGGTCATGTTGGCATTTGTTTTAAAATGTTCTCCGCTTAGAAGTGATCTTCTGGACAGCGGAATGGTTGGCTTCTAATTGTTTTGAGATGTTTTTAAATTCCTTCCCAGGCTCATATTGCAATGCTGGTCAAACAAACCAGATACTTGCGTATATCTAAAACGGTTTGGGGTTTACTCACAAAATGACAAAGAGCATTTAAAAGAAGGCCATGTCAAAACCATATGGAAGACAGAAGGTAAGTAAGAAAGTAAGAAAAATTAAATCAACAGTCAAAAAAAGAAGTCAAAATCATGGCAAAGACAGGAAACGGAAAAAAAAAAATAAACTCCACTGAGCACACAAATACGCACTCAACAATGTCTTGCAAGTTACTGACTGAAACAAACAGGTATATATGCACAAAGCAGATTGACAACACCTGAGAGTCGTTCGTACTCAGGGACGTGTGATCTGTAGACTGATTCCTGGTTGGTGGCTGTGGGACATGTGACTGTGATGTCATACACCAGTGACTCCTGGGAGTTGTAGTGTGGAGGTGATGCAAGAGCAGAGGGAGGTGTGACACATCAGCAGTCCTTCTGTCTGAAGGTCTAAAAGAGCTCTTTGGCAAAACCACCCACCTGAGCAATCAAGAGCAAACCAAATGAAATAATAAATGACTGGAGTTTAAGTTAAGCACAGGTTCTATGTGAAGCTTCATTTCCATGTAGATCCTATGGACTGGGGTATAAGCAAAATAAAACATATTTATTGAACAAGGCCAAGAAAAACCTCTGCACCTACATCATGTTATACGGTAATTGTTGTCTTTTCCAGTGTGCTAGCAATGCAGACTGCTTGTTTCAGGTACAGTACAAAGGAAGCAAAATAGGAACTCAAAGCCACTTAAGGCTGATTGGCACACTTGAGGTAAGAGGATTTTCATCAGGCTCTAAAGAACCTGTTCCTTTTTAAGGACACAGCAGTCTTGCTGCTCTTAGAATTGGACAGAACATCAGCCATATCTTAGAAAAGTATGATCTTGAAAGAATTAGCTGAAATCCAGTCATTATAGCAAGTGGTTTCTGGTGTGCCACTTTGATCTGCCATTTGTCTCCTGTTGATCCGGATGGGACACTCTGTTTAAATTGATACTCCTACTAAATTATTCTTTATCTTGGTTAATGCCTTAATATAATCACAAAAGTGAGCTAGTGATAGGGTAACACATCCTCAGAGTACAATGAAATGGGTTGATAATTAATTGATAATAGTTTTCATCGCTGAGCAGTTATTTGAGACAGCATAAAAGAATTTGGAATTTTTCTTTGCAGGACAGACACTGCCATATGAATTTCAGACTGTAAACCCCTCCGTTACGCTCCCTTATGTTCTATATATTTACCATATATGCAGTAGAGACTCCAAGGTGATTGTTTAATGGCAAGTTTGACTGAATTAGTTCTATATGTTCTGGTTATTAACTGGGAAAATGTATGCACAAACTTAGACTGCAATTCAGTTCAGTGGTAAAGAACAAGATTCTTACGTTTTTGAGCGTCCCCCTAGAGACATTTCTCTACATCTCCAGAGATTAGTCTTAAGAGTTGATTGCATTTTTTGATTTGCACCATCTAACTACTCCCAAACACATTCTGTTTATAATTTTTGAACTACAGTTTGGAAAACCTCAGTTTTCCTCTGACTGTGCTCTCTTTTATATAAGACATCATCAATACGATAACACATGACCTAATTGCACAGCACTCCAACTTTGTACAATTACTCTCCTTTATGTGTGTGATCATTTCCTGTTGGTTTGTAGGTGCTTATCACTCATATATATATATGCTCATATCATATATATATATACCAGTGTGGTTATTGTTACAAAGGGATCAATTAAGCGAGATGGTAGACCCGATTAATCTTCACAAGATGGACTGATGCAGGACGTTTCAGAGTGGTAGGTTTGTAATGTTGTGTGTTGCGTGAGGGTGAGCTTGCTGGTAGCTGAGCATTTAGGATTACATCACCTTGTAACAGAGAAATTTGGAAACAGTTTGCATGTACATTAAGCTATAACACATTCAAGGAAAGGAGAAAAATGGAAAACATAGTCCGTCCTCTTCAATAGCTCGGATGTGCTTTAGGCATTTCTGTGTTGTAATGCAAATTTAAAAGCACTGACTACTTCACAGCGCCTTCTTAAATCTACCTTAATATAGGTGGTTGGAGTTAACCTTACCTGCTGAAGAAGTGTGGATTATGGAAAAACAGAATGTATAAATGAATTAAACTTTCAGTTATTAAATTTACAGTGCATCATGTCATCCAAACTGGTATCTCAAACCTACCTTATACTGTTACCAAATAGCTGACAACAGATACAACCAAGACTCCAAAGTAAAAAAGATGAATGTACAGGTTTCTTTTCAAATTTATCATAATTTCACCGTACAAAAAATAGTACCCTGTGATTAAAACATACTTAACAGCATGTAATATCTCCATGAGCAGAAATAACAACCGTGATTTTATTTGGCATGGACTGGACACGTTTTTGGACCAGTGTCTGTGCATTAAAGAATTGCATAGTTGGGCCAGCTTTTGTGGATGCCTTCCCTGACACACAGAATTTGTCACTGCTGGTAGATCCATATGACCATACGCTTCCATACACCTGCAGATTCAGCTGCTTCCTTCACACTATGGCCTTTGGCCACACCCAAATGCAGCCAATCATTGCTTTGGACCCATTTTCCACACATAAGCCTGTACCGCCACTGTACCACCTCTTTTCAATCTACGAACCCTGTTACTCACCCCACAGGTATTTATAGCTTGATCAGCCCTGTGCAACCCCTTCTGCATAAGCCTGAAGTCACAAGTTGACCTTTAGTTTGGCCGGCGGGTTTTTCTAATACATGCTGAACATCTTTCTGAGTCTAGTTTATCTCTATATATTTTGTTTGTCCTGGAGATCTCGTGTTCTAGGACGGAAAAGACAACTCATCAGCTAATGAGATTTTGTGGGCATTGCAAACAAGACCACAAAATTATGAAAATTGATGCATTTAGATATACAAACGATTAAAAAGCAGGATAATGAGTGTCTGCTCACTTTCTGATCATTTAAACAAACTGGCATGAAATAAAGCATGAAAAATATCAGACGGCATGAATACATTAACTGGTTGATTAATGCTGGCAGCAAAGGAAACTAGAAGAGAGGCTTTCAGTATTTTCTGTCTCCATGACCAAGCCATTGCAAAACTGCACAGCTCTGTCTTTCAGAACATGATTCAGCTCCATGACCAACTGATTGCAAAGTTTAATAGATTTTGACCCAACTGTGCATTCTTACTGTCCCTGGCTAGCAGTCATCTTTCCCTGGTCAGTTATCTCATCCCTCCATGAGAATATCTATAATTCCCATACAGTCATATACTGTAAGAGATGACTCAGTAAGTAACTTGACCCTTCATCCAGACAGCCTTTTAAAAAATTTCAGTTGCACACCAATCACAGCAGGGCAAAGTACGGTAAAACCTAGTTAGCTTTATGGAAGGATAGCTCCTCAGATGTCTCATCTGATCATTTTTTTTATTTATTTGTTCCAGAAAAACATTTCCATGAAAAGTGCTATCAAGAATAATTGGATAACATCAGTAAAAAAAAAAGTATATTAATATAAAAAAAGAAAAACATTGTAGTGTTTGAGTAACATTCATTACTATTAACTTGGAGTTATGGTCAGTTTAGTTGGTGTCAATATGTAATGAATATTGATTCCTATAAATGCATTATTCCTATACTAGTATTATTTTAACACTAGACATCAAATCAGACAAATCAACAGCATTATGGAAAGAACGCCTTTGAAGGTCCACTTTGTAGATCTATAATTACACACTGTCTGTTTGACTGATTACTTTCTTTACCTCTTTTACCCTGTTGTTTAGTGGTCAGGACCATCAGACCACCCCAGAGCATGTGTTATGTGGGTGGCGGGTCATTTTCAGCACTGCAGTGATTGCTGTGACATAGTGGTGTGTTAGTGTCTGTTGCAATGGTACAGTATGAGTGAATCAGAAGTGCTACTGGCACCCAAGGGCCACTGCTGGACTGAGAAAAGTCCATCAGTCAAAAATATCCAGCTATGTAGGCTGTGTCCTGTGACCACTAATGAAGAACTGGAGAATGATTAACACAAACTGTGCAGGCAAAGATGAACTCCTGTCATGAACTACTGTCAGCAAAGAACCAACAAGGTATGATTGTCTAATAGAGTAGACAGTAAATGGGGACAGTGTTTAAAACCGCCCACACTTCTAAATAATACCTGCTCATTGGTGATCCTGGCGATTGAAACAGTCTCCTTAAACAACCGCACATTAACTACACCTCAGCAGCTTGGGCAGGTATTATGGGCAGCTTTGCTGTGGTGAAGAACCCTCATGTTGCGATGCAAAGGTGGTGGGATGCAAATTTTCTGTCATGGGAAGTTAAGAGTAGAGGGGAGAATTTATAGGATGTGTGTTGGATAAGGAGAAGTTTTGGTTGTGGTCCCTCTCCCAACCTTAAGTCATTTCAGAGCTCCATATCAGGATTATTGAGATTAGACTGAACTTTGGAGGTTTAGAAAAATGTGGAGGTGTTGACAAAACTGAAATTAATTCTCAAGAATGGGAGCTGTGATAAAAGTAAAGGGTGGACACACTACTGAAAATGTTGACATTTAGTTACTGAGACTTAACTCCCTAGTACATCTACTTTTATTTCCCAGTGCTGTTAAATGGAATAACCTGTATTTAAGATTTTAATCCTTTATCAGATACAATTTGTAACATAGAAGGTAAATAATTGATTGAAGCTCTGACTTTAATGCTTTACAGTTTTATATTTAAATGATGTTACCTCACTGAAAGGTTTGACTTATCAAAGACCGAGATGTTAAACAAACAAAGCCAAAGGTACCAGAAATTGAAGTTACCAAGCATGTTTTCCACTGGTTACGAATTAGTAGCAGTGATATGCCATTTTACCCATTGTACTGGTTGAAAGTAAGGTTTGTGTCTGATGCTACACCAGTATGCCAATACATGCAGATAACATGACATACATACAGTGCCTACAGAAAACCCTGATTTCATTTATCATGTAGTGAGTTGTAGCCTGAGGTAAGTTCAGTTTATTGTCAAAGAAAGAGTTATTAGAATCTAATGTTTTAAAGGGGGGAAAGAAAGTGTCAGGAAAAGCCGGGCTCTTGGGCCATTCACCTTTAGCTTAGCATGGAGATTTTTCATGTGCACTGTATATGCTGCTCTTGCTCAGCCAACTGTTTCAGGAGATGCTTTGGTCTGCAGCTTCCCAGCTTCAAGTGATAGTGTGAATGGCTTGCTGGATTTACATCGTCTGACGATCATAGATTCAAGATAGAATAGCATTGCAATCTGACACCTCCTTCTGGGTGCAATTATTAACCTACAGTAGTTCAGCCACACCCATTTATGCAGGGGTTATTACAAGTGTTTCAGGACAGCCTGCTTTTTAAATCAAGCACACTGTACAGCACACCCAACCAGATCAAAAGCTATTTACATATTAGTCACAGGAAGAAACACTGTCGTTTAATTCTAGGGGATAATGAGAGGTTGGTAAATGGTCATATTAGATCATAAAATGATCATATAAAAATGAATTACAGCTGTTATATTGCAAGAAACCACAGAAAATGTAATATGCAGGCCTCATGGGAACAGACAAAATAACTAAATCTCTATGATAGGGGAGCTTTAAACCATTCTGTGGCTACTGTGTTCAACCAATCAGTAGTTTGCATCAGTTTTAGGACACCACCCATGGATTCTGACATACTTGGTACCAGCATTCAAGCATGTGGGCCATTTTGGAAATGTTGTGCTGTCTGGTGGAAAAATGCCATGATGATCAAGCCATCTCATAATTGCTATTATAATACGCAGTGTCCAGCAGCTTCATGATGACAATTACTGGAATTCGTGCTAAAGGAACTTAGAGGGTGCAGATTCTGAAAAACAGATCCATTTATTTTCTCTGCTTTCCTCCAGACTGGGCAATATCTGGCTCTTACAACACACAATTCCTTTTTTGAGCAGAGGAAGGATGAAACAGAGAGCATGTCCCAAGTTCTCACCATTTATGTGTCTGTGTGTGCGCTCGTGTTAGTTATTGAGTGTGAAACTCATTGTGTAGCTTCATGGGGGGAGGGAGAGGGAGAGAGAGAGAGAGAGCAGGCTGTCTGATCTACTCTAGCTTACGGTGTAGGGAGGAGTTGTGTTGTCTCATTCACTTAACCACTTTCTCTCTCTCTTTCTCTCTGCTTTTCTTCGATCTCAAATGCAGATGGCTCACAAAAGACAGCCCCTCCCCCTCACCCCATACACATCTCAAAAATAAAATTATGGTAATAGACCACGCCAGTAATAAATAAATTATGAAATGTAAATAGAAGCTAATGGATGCCAACAGAAGGCCATTTTTCCCCCTCTACAAAGAATATTTAATGATGTATCCCTTTGAAAGTGGGAAATGAAAGTGTGCCTTAGGCTAAAGTCTAGAGCAGCGAAGTCGGAGTTTCAATTTGGCCATTCTGCCCTTGAAATAGTTTGGCCTCATAAAGATATCCGAGCAGGTTTTAAGCCGGGAAAATAACTCGATTTTTGACTACTGCTAGTTTGATTATCTTTTCCTGCATGCGGCATGAGCGTATGAGTCTCCCTGCACTCTGTGTGCTAGCAGCCAGCCGCTACATGGGTACTGGTTTGCATAAAACACCCAAAAATCAATTTGTGCAATGCATAAAAACTGTGGGAAACAAAAGCAGTAGCTATGTGCATAAATACTATTAAGGCCTACAGGATTACAGTGGAGAGAATGGATTACTTACACCACAGGAATGACTGCAATTGAATGAAATTAGAGAAGAAAGCTTCATGCACTATACATATCTTGGCTTATCTGTATTCTCATATTTAGCCATTCACTTTCAGTTCAGTTCAAGTTCAGGTTCTAGAGGCTTTACTGTCATTTCAGCTATATATACAGTGCAACAGCATTCCAACGGGACCATGCAGCAATACAAAAACACACATGTAAAATAATACAATACAATACTATATAGACTGAGAGAAAGCAGTGTCTCTGTATGGTGTCGAACCTCCATGTTCGCTGAAGTGACATGCCAGATGTCTCGGCATGGAGTTGTAGAGGGTCCTAATGGTGTCCTCTGATAATCCATCTCATGCAGCTTGAATATTCTCACACAGTTCCTTCAGATTATGTGGCTGGGTGGAGGTGGAATGGCACCAGGACTTCTGGATGTGTGATGCATGACAACAAGCCTCATCTGTGCACGCCTGGTGCCTGCAGACACGGATTTGTTGGTTGTTCCAATAAAACAAAAAAAGCGGGACATGTCACTGAAGATGACCTGCTGCTATTCGGAGTCACTCCATGACAGTCTGGCTTGACACCATTGCAGTCTTTGGCAACAGTGACGTGGTATTAAGGGCAGTTGTCGGAACAGTATGTACGAAGTCCTGCATCGTGCAGCCATCTGCCTAAGATGCTGGCACCAACAGGATGACTCGTAGAGATCATTACAGCTCTCTATCTAAGTTTCATTCCTGTGAGTTGATTCCTAATAATTATATTTAAATACAATATCTCAGAGATAGCATGGAATTGCTATAAGCAGGGTGTGTGTATGCATGTGTGTAAGGTGTCCATCACTTCAAATTGTGTAAGATGAGAAATCTGATGGCTTGTGGAAAATTTATTTGTATAGTACAAAGTGGTGGACGAAGTGCACAAACCATGTACTTGAGATTGAGTAAAAGTACTAAAGCATTTACCTTCAAATCTACTTAAGTATGGAGAGTAAAAGTAATATGATTTATTATGGCTGTAATGTACTATTATCATTTCTGGAAAAAGAATAGAAGGTCATTAATTAGACTGACAAGATGTCTATTCAAATTATCATAAGCACTAGGTTTCCTTTACCTAGAACTATAAAATAACCTTCTGCAAACGAGCAAAGTTTTGGTTTAAGATTCACCAATGGGTTTTCCTTTACTGTACTGCATCGGTATCTCTCTGTTCATAAACATAAACTAGCCAAAACATATTTCCCATAAAAGGAAGTTAAGTGTTTTTATAGATGCAGAGAAAGACACTCGCCAGCCACAAGTGAATGTGTACATATTTCTATATGGTGGTCTATTTACCCACAAAGTCAAGAACAATGTGTTTGATCTAATTAAAAACCCCATGCTGCTTTACCTGCCTTCCTCCAGGTGCTCCTTGATGTAGTCCAGAGGTGAAATTGACATTTCTATGGATGCTAGGAATCCATGAATAAGCTTGTTTTATTTTAAGATGTTAAGTTTTTACAAGCACATTAGCTCACAGGAAAAGGCAAAGTCGTCTAAAATGGAAATACTTCAGTACAGATACACAAAAAAAGACTTAAGTACAGTAACTAATTACTTTTATTTAGTTAATGTCAATCACTGATAGTACATTCTTACAACAGTCTTAACAGTGTTAACAACATGGCAAAACACCTAGATAACCCAAAGCTACTAGAAAAGTTATGTGGACCAATAGATAAAAACAGAAAGTCTTGGAGATGAAAATGGGGGAACATTTTATGAAAAACACACATAATCGTGAATATATTATGCATTGAGTTGTGTTGCAATCAGTGGCAAGGACGCATCACACAGGCAGATGGAATCCACATAATAGAATCCACTAAATATCAGAAATTTCTGGAAGCAAATCTGACGGCGTCAGTCAAGAAATTGGCAGACTCCTACCGCGGGACGGTCCAAACCATCCCTCAAAATTCACCATGAAATTCTTTTAGAAACTGAAGCTTTCGGAATGGCCTTCACAGTCCACTGACCTTCGTGTCACTAAAAATCTGTAGGTAGACGTTACAAGACAGCCCAATAATATCACAGAACTCAAAGTGTTCTGCAATGAAAAGTGGGCAAACATTCCTAGGACAAGAAGAGAAAGGCTCCCAGCTGGCTACAAAAAGCATGAAATTGCTAAAGGGCAATTACTACCTCGGTCAAATATACAGTAACTGTGAATAATCACAGTGTGCTGCAGAAGTATTTTCTTTTTCAACACAATGTCCAAAAATACATCCACAGTCAATTCCAAAGAAGCTGGTAGGGTATGTGAATGCCAATCAAACAGCAAGCAATGCTCAGGAAATTCTGTTTAACTTGTACTACGTTAACAAAGTACAGAAATGTTCTTTTGTAAATATACACTCATTCCAAATGTAATGTCTGCAGCATGTTCCAAAATAGTGTGTTGTCCCAGGTTTTGTTTTAACAGCATTCGATATTTAATTTAATATTCAGTATTAATGTTTAATATTAATGGGGACTGGAGACACCAGCTTTAACACCTGATTTATTTGACATTCCCCTCTCGTACAGGCCTAACAAGAATAACAGTCAGTTTTGCGCTCTCTGATTGCACAGCCTTGTTGTTGTAACACATGAAGGATGCTGCCTGAAAAAGACAGCATCTAGAAGGCAGCATATGTTGCTGAAAAGTGAGGTCAGATGTAATGGTGCTTACAGAGATGTGTAAATTATCTTATACAAGCTCCATGGCTGACCCTGACTTTGGAACTTCATGCTGGTGACAATCTGGATGGTTCTTTTTTTTGTTTGGCCCTGAGAACACAGTGTTAGTTATATCCATAAATGATCTAAAGGGTGGGCTTTGTGGTTAGGTTTGACATTGTGAAACATGTGAATGATTCAAGACCCAACAGCCATGATTACAGACATTCAGTAAGCAGTGATGCCCTCCACTGGCCATCTAGTTAGTGCCAGCACCATTGACAGGACTACATACGCGCTGACCGTTACAAGGATGCCCTTAACACCACATCAGCTTCACCTGCAACGGTGTAATGCCAGACTGTCATGGAGTGACCTTGATTGTCAGCAGGTCATCTTTAGTAAAGATGATCAACGGATCCATGTACGAAGCCACCAGGGTCAGCACCAAGATGAACGATTTGTAGCCACGTCACGTGTCCAGAAAGCGCGGTGTCATTCCACCTCCATCCCTACCGCAAAATCTGCAGGACCTGTATGGGAATATTTTATCGCAGGACACCATTAGGAACCTCTACAACTCCATGCCAAGATGTCTGCATGTTGCGTTAGCAAACATGGCTTCCTGACACTTCATTCTAAACTCTGTGTGCAGCTATTCTTTTGCTATTCAGTGTATTATTGACTTGGCTTTCTGCTATATTTGTTCAAATGCAGATCCAAACTTATATCATTCATAAAATCACAGCTTTTTGCATTTGTTAGCCTTTTATCTACTGTCCCCACTTCTTGTAATTGGATCTGCAATTTGGCCAAAGGTGCACATTTGCAGTCAAATCTATCCAAGGTAGGTTTATGACCTCTGGGGCCATGTTAGGACTACTAGTCCGCTTCAGCTTGGCAGCGTTTTCAGGCCTTAATGAACAAACGGATAGAAAAATTGGACTTTTTCAGGTGCATTATGTGAACTGGTGGCTTTCTCTCTCTTTTGCCAAGTGATTATTTAATGGCTTTCCGTGAATACTCAGGAAGAGCACGGTTATGCTTTTAAGCCGAGGCAGAGCACTGAATTAATTTTCCTTTCCTTCACTGAAGCATGGATTCCTCCTCAGCACCCTGGCAAATATTTTGATCCGTTTTTGCAAAAGAGCCATGTGCCGCCAAAGTGTGGTTACAATGAGCGGCGCTGAAACACAGCAGGTTCCCTCTTTGACCAAAATGTAATTGCCGCAGTAATGAGAGGATGTCGCCCTGAGAGGCTGCGGTTGTGGAAGGTATTAAGAGACTTCTTTTAGCGAAAAGAGGAGATGGAAAGGAAAAACGCTGTTTATCTGGCCCTGTGACAGAGACCTGGCAGACGCGTGGCTGTAAGTAAACACTTTCGTCTGCCGGCTTCTCTAAATTGGCTGGTGCACAAACTATAGATACTTACTTTCTCATGCTGGCCTTTGTAAAAACAGAACCAAATGCTGAGCTTGAACTAAATGCAGCAGGATGTGTTTAACTGTAATGAGAATTAATCTGAAATTCCACTGTGGTACGACCCTGTCACTCTCAGTCCTAATCCTGGAGTGCTGCTGCCCAAGATAGCTTGTTTCATTCAGAACCGATGTGCAAAACAGGTGCATTTCACACCCTCCGTTCAGTTCACACCCTCCTAAGCTGATACACAATTAAATAATAGCTGCTGTATATATTACTGGCTTTTTGAAGCAATGTGTTGTTAATTAGCTGGCATGAACTTTCATTAGGTGCCCAAAGACTGACAGGAAACAACAGAAATAGAAATGCAAGAGCAGAATTTGTTTATCAGTAATGATTCCAGGTTTGGTGAACATGGAGGCATGGTGGTGCAATGGTCGGCGCTGTTGCCGTACAGTAAGAGGGGCCTCGGTTTGCTTTCAAGTCAGGACATCCAGGGTCCTTTCTGTGTGGAGTGTGCATGTTCTGTTCCCTCTTTGTCTGTGTGGGTTTCCTCTGGGTGTTCTGGTTTTCTCCCACACCCTAAAGACATGCAGTCAGGGGAACTGGAGATGCCAAAGTGCCCCCTAATTGTGAAAGTGTATGTCTGTCTCTGCCCTGTGATGGCCCGTCCAGGGTGTTTCCTGGCTTATGCCCAGTGAGCACTCGGACAGGCTCACTGCGATCCAGAAGGGTAAAGTGGTTTAGAGGATGAGTAAGTGAGAATAAGTGTAACCGGTCCACTTCGCGCAGGTGCAATTCGCCACCCAGTTACCAGTACTCTGCGTTGTGTTGTGTAGTTACGAAGGAAGAACAACGGGGGCCTCGATATGGTACCACAGGGGAAGAGACATTTATTGGTGGCAATCTGGATGTGCAAAGAACAAACAATGAGAGCAAGCATCAGCCTCATGTCTGCCTGCGTTAGCCTCTCTTTCTAGCAGCAGACTGGCTATAAACCTTTCCATAAGGAAATTTCAAGCAATTTCACACATTACGGGCAGCTATAGCATGCTAACTTCTCATGGCTTTATGCAGGTAACATCGAAAATAAACTACAACAAATCATCTGGTTCATTTAGCTCTAAATACCTCGCTCTATATTACACCATATTTACAACCTTTCATTGGCCTCTCAACAAGGAGCATAAAATCGACTAACCTCTTTCCAGCAGCACTCTCAGCAGACTGGAAAGGGCTAGTCTAATGCAACGGGCCAAGTGGAAGCCCCGCCCCCAAGAGGAAATATGTTAAAAAAAAAAACAGAAAAAAATAAATTTAACAATGACTATTACTGAAATCAAAATGAAAGGGACAACAAAAAAATGTGAAGATCTTAAGTGAAAATGAACACCGTTACATAAGCTTTGTCAGACACTAGATGGCAAACCCCAGGGGTGTCCAAAATAAATGTATTTCTATAGAACTAAACACAAATTTCTAGCAAATAATTGCTAAATCATGCTGCTGTCATATTTTTGAGCACCAGTTTTAGGACTTTTTACCACAGTATTTGTGACATCAGTGAGACAAAGTTCTAAATAGTTCACCAACTCAATGCTAGCAGTGCTAACACTTTACTGGCCAAAACCGTTCCCTGAAGAAAAGGGCATATTGCTCATTTTTATTTTTATTTTTTTTATTTATTTATTTTTTTACACTTTATAGCCCGAACTGAGGCCCAAACCGAGATTCCTTTTTTGTCACACTGGATACATCTGATTTGGTTATTTTTGGTTTCACAGTGTGATTTAAGGAGCACCCTAAATATCCTTGCATGACATACTCACGTCCAGTCATCATCACCTACGTAGGCTGCGTCTCCCTATATTTGACATTGATTGATTTGTTTAGGAGTGGGAATCTGACGTTGCCATGTTGTGCATTTGCTGATGCACCACTTTTCCTGATGGTATTGCACATCACTGTAGCACAAGACTCCACAAACAAATGGCAGGCTAACCTGAAGCGCTTCCGTTGTTGCAGTATTTTCTGTATGGTATGACCGATCTCTTATATATGTGTCTCTAGAGTGCAAACTGCTCAGCTAATCACTCAGCTAATTTTTAATCCACATGTCATGTCATTTTTCTTACATACACACACCAGCAGTAAATGTAGTTTTACATACTGCATTGCCGTCCCATCCTGTCATAGCATCTCTCTCTCATGCTCTCAGAAAATAAGCTGCAAGAGTCTGCAATTTTATGCATTTTGCTAAGTTGGCATTAGACTTTAGACATTTTAAGTTGGCATTAGACTTTGTTGGATCAAAATACAATTAAATATTTCATCTCCTCAGTTCCCCAGATGCTACTTTCTTAGTTCTTGTCTTTTCTTTCTTCTTCTTCTGTTGTTTAATGAGTGGTGATAGCCTGCCTCAACTTCCTGTAATTGGTCTGAATATCCAAACCAACCAAAAAGTGTTTTCACACTGCAAACAAACTGGACCATAGCTCAGTTTGCTCTGGACTGGGACCTTTAGTTGATTTTTAATGGAATGCATGCGTCTGCTTTTGAATATTAAAATGGCGTTTACGCATAGATGCCTCATTTTCTGTTTTTAGGCATTTAGCTCTAATACCAGCCACTTGTTCCTGGGTGCCCTATACTGTTTAGCTAGGTTCCTGGCAAAATGTGGAAACAGAAAGTGGCCGTGTCCCCATAAACTTAAAATTTGAAAAGCCTTCAATGATGTAGAAGTCTGGAAAATCAGCCCAGCTAAGCCATAGCTTATACTCTTAAAAACAAAGATGTCTAATGGAGCATTTTAGATTTCCTAAAAACCCTTAAAGTAAATGCAAACATTTAGTGTAAATGTGAACCTTTTTAAATGTTAACAAACCTCCACATACAGTACCAGACAAACATTTAGACACAGATACACATAGAAGGTTTCTTTTATTTTTAGCTTAATGTTTTACTTTAGAATAAAAGTGAAGACATCAAGCTATAAACTATCACTTGAATTTATACTTGAATGAAATTATACAGTTAAAAACTCCCAAAATGGAACTTTACAGAAGAAAAACACAGCTTCCTTAACTTGCAATAGAGGTTAATATAACAAAAATTATTTCTGAGCAGTTTTGGAGATATTCTATTAGTCTGTCCATCATTCAAAAATCTAAAGAGTAACCAGGGCTTTTAAATATGGCAAATACAATACTGTGACACATCATATATCACAATAAATATAAATAAAAATGTATACATTTGGTGTATCAGGATTTGTTTTTTCTCATACAACTCATCTGTTGGGACTGTTAGTATATGTTAACACTAGCAGTCAATAAGTCATTGCATTTGTGGTTAGCTTTACTGGCCAGTTAGCATGCCGGCTAAGCCAGTTAGTTATGGAGTGACTTAACTCCCCAGAGGCACCAACAATATCTTCTACTTTCCTCCATGCTTCAGTTCAGAGGATTTTGGATTTCATTTACAATGTCACTTCATCACATCATAATACATTTGCATAAAGTTCAGATTGACAGAGATTGACTTGATTATTGCTCTGTAGCCACATCGCCTGCTGCATGTCACTAAACTGTGGCCACAGATTGCATACTTCCATAGGAAATGACTGGCTGCTCTGTCACCTGCTAGAGTCAAAATAGACTAAAGCATAAGCCTGTAGAGTCTTTAGATTAACCAAAACATCCATTTAGCTAAACTTTTGACTGGTACTCCAGAATAGATGCTGAAATGGAACAGATTTTTCACATGCCTAAATCTCCTTATCAGAATGGTTCCTCAGGCAATCTAATAGATTTGCCATTACTGAAACATGATAAGGCTGTCTGTTAGAAGGGCTGTTTGTAATGGTCTGTGTTTGGAATGACACTACACCACTGCTAAGCTGAGAACTCTCCTTGTCAGGTCTTTCACATATCTTTAAATGTAGATTTTCTCCGCTTCAACACATCTGATCAAATGCATTAGGTGTCCTGAGCTGAGGGAATACTGAACTGGGCAAGTAGGGGCTCCAGAGCCAGGACGAAGAAGCATCGCTGTAAGGTTTCCAGAGTGAAGAGTGAAGGTACTGTGAATGTTGTGGAGGTGGTGACAGGTGTGCCCGCGAAGCCTCTGATGCATTGGCTGCCACAGCAGAACTGACAGTGACACGTGCGGTCGTCTCTCCTCTAATCGCAGGTGTCTGACAGAGAGATGACCTGACAGTGACGTTCCCCCTGCCGAGCGCCAAGCCGGGGAGAGGGCTGCAGCGCTCGCACACTCCCAGTGAGGTGGCGTGAGGGACGGGAAGCAAATGCATTGCAGATGGCAAGGCCTCATGCTGGCAGATGGTGCAGAGTTTGTCTTAACGTTGACGGCTAAATCCTGAGTGGGGCAGACCTGGGAATGCGGCTTCAGAGCATGTCCTCACACATATTTCACAGGCCTGTTCTTTCTGTTTCTGATAAGTGCAGGAATGGGAGAGATTACTGGCACCCAGGATCCGAGATTGTTTTGAAAACATGCTTCTGACATCATGACTGTAGCAGCATGGGCTGAAACATAGCAGGTTTTTCCTGGATTACTTGAGAACGGGATGACCTCTTCCCTTTCAGTGGAAGAGGGAGAGTGGAGCTCCTGCTGATGATGGGGTAGAGGGCGAAGCCGCTTTCCTTGAGGCTGACGAACTTGTCTATTTCTTTGAGGCGCTATAGGTGGTGGTGGAGCGTATCTCCTTATAGGGGAAGTTCTGGGGGATGGAAGTGGAGATGAGGCAGTAGATGATAGAGGGGAAAAAAGCTGTGTTGATTTTTCACGATACCTGAGGTTTGGCTGACAGGGAAAGAGACAGTCTAGTCCCAGCTGACACCAGGTTTGTGGGGGCGGGGGTGGGTGGGTGTCAGAGATGGAGGAGGATAAGTGTGGATTGCTCATGCAGTTGTTGTGTCTCCAGCTGCTGATACAGTCGATCATCGTCACAGCTCTGTCACGCAGCTCCGTCAGGGCACTCTCAGTGAAGGGAGGATGTGGCTGTGGAGTGATGAGGCCTTGGGCGTTAGTGCTCATGTGTCTCCACTAATGGGGATAGATAAGTTGCACATGGAGAAAATGTGGTTCTCTGTCAGAGATTTGGCAACACCCATCAATAATTCTCTCTTCCTAAAAGCAGGTTAAAGTTGTCAGTAAAGTTCAGTCTGTTTGACCTGCAACCTTGAGAACATAGGGGGTCTCCATGCAGACAGAGGACCACTGAAAAATAAGGGGCACTGTTGACTTGCTGCAGGTGTTAAAGAGATCAGTAAAGTCTTCAGACTCCTGCTTTAACAATGATCTTCAGTGCATTGTTGTATTCAGCCAGCATTGTGAGAAGGTTTTCATCCAGTTCAGAGACTGTGATGTTTTTGGCTCATGTGGAACTAGGATTTTCTTTCCACGCCATTAACAACGACATCCCGCAAAAACAAGGGTGTCTCCTGCAGCTCTACCTCACTGGCTGACGGTTCTGGTCCTGTTGCTTTATACTCACTGCCTTTATGAAGCTCACTAAGGCCTTGCAGTGGGTTTAAATCTGTCCTGTAAATGAAGTGAGTAGGAGCGATATCCTGCTCTGGTTTTGTGCTGTGATATCAGAGCAACAGCATTAGCATTAGCAGGGTAGGCTGCACCAGTGGGGGGTAGAAGATAAGACTACAGAGCTATATGTAGCGCAGCATTCAGGTTTAGCTCCAATGCAGACCTTATTGTGGGTTCTGCCAGCTTCACTCACATTAGCAGCTCCATCCATATGTTCTGCTGGGTGTCTCCATTGCCTGCTGTGCCTGCTGTGCCCCCCGCCTGCTGTCTCCCACACTCATGCCAGTTCCTGAACTCTGACAAGCCAGTTTGTTTGTAGAAGTTTGTTATAATTCTGACAACACATGTGTTCTACAACCAGTTCCAACTGATGAGAAAAAAAAAATCTGAAATACAACATACCACATTAATGAATCATTGAAGTTAACCAGCCAGCACTCCAGACATGTCAAAACTTCCATCTCCACATCAAATAAAAATTGTATAAGATGTACAAAACGTATTTTAAAGTGATGACTTACAGTATATTCCTTTATGTTTGTAATACATGCTAGCTTACTTTTAACCCAGCACAAAAGCCTCCTACAAAAAAACTATTTAGCCTGTAAAACTGATTTTATTTTACACCGTCAGTGTCAGGCGTTCAGTAAATATAGAAATCATGAAAAGCTAGCTAATCAGTTGGAGATGTGCAGTCACGGTCTAGGCTAGATGGGTTTAGCAGAGCATCAGTGCTGCTATGAAAAACGTCCTTGTTTTCCAAGCGTTTCCCATTCAATTAATATCCGAGGGCTGATGGACAGAAAGGCGCCAATTTTACTGCTTCAAGAAGAAGAAAAACAAAAAAAACAAATGGTGCTTGAAGAAGCGCCACTATTTACAAATCTCACTGAAGTCCTAATTGACAAAAAAACGGAGAAAGGATGGAAATCACAGTAATCGTGCATGTGCCGGAGACCGAACAAGCAATTTCCACGCACGAGCGTTTTCGTCTTAAAGCATAAACAGGCGGAGCGAGAACGCAAAACTGGCGGGCTCACCGGGGCACTTACCGAGATGGCTGCAAGCTTCTCGTAATGGAGGATTTGATTATTCTGTCACCAAAGCAATAAAGCAGGACCGCCATGAGGAATAAATAGCATCCGTGGATGCTAGCTGTTATCAGGACCTCTGTGCATATGTTGTTGAGTTGCGTGGCTTTGCGCTTTGTGTCTGACATGTCGTCCCACGGGAGGCGCAGTAGGACTCTTATTTGTCTCCGGGCCTCTTGCAGTTTCTCCATGTTTTTACATGTTTTGCTTTCTGCAAATATTCGTTCACTCATAACTGCTAGCGCAGTGAAGCGAGCACATGCAAGAGATCTTAAACACTTCATTATGATGCAAAGAGTATGCAGAGTATAACTCCCAGTTGGAAAGCTATAAAATATATGCCAGGAAAGAGCTAAGAGATTAAATGAGTACACAAGCTATTATATTAATCCATAGCGTCTGCTGTAATATGGTAGTAAACAATGCCACGTGTTTCTTGGCTTGTGGATTTTTGGCTCGCAGAAGCTTGAATGAGCATATGTCTTTAATATATTACTATGCATGAGTGTGGATGCTGCCCAGTAGTACACACGCAGCACAATATGTTCTCCCTTTTTTATCCTGACCTATAACAAACACCCATCTGCCCATATACTTCTCAGCATTGCATCCTAAAGCCGAATCAAGGTTAACTCTAAATCCTTTAGATTATGTATTGATCAAATTGTAAACTCCAATCAATGCTGATATCCACATCAAGTGCACTCCCAAATGCTTATCACATGCTTCAAACATAAGCACAGTTACTCCTTTGACGCTTCCAAAATCAATACATGTCCACCATAACCTAGCAGACATGAACAGACATGTGGTGTGGGGACCTTGAAATACTTGTCTGAACTGATTCACGCTTGGTGTTTTGTTTTTGTCAAGTCCTTGGTCCACCCAGGAGTACATTCATTTACTCTAGCCAGCCATTAAGTCTTCAAATCAATCAGAACTTGAGGCAGTCCCAGTCGCAGGGTCATTAGTGTTAATCCTCATAAGGTGGGGCAAGCTTAGGTGGGTGGGTGTGTCAGCAAGGCTAGGGTTGAGACAAGAGGACATGTGCGTAGAGATTATAAGGGATGAAGATGAAATGTTAAGGTACTTGTTATGCACTGATATAGAGGTGGGAGGTATACCTGCATAACACCGGTATGATGTTGTCTCATGATGTGGATTATCTCATACTGTGTTTGTTGTTGAGCAAGACAAGGAAGGACAGATTAGCTCATAGACTGGAAAAAGCTTATCAAATATGGCATAGCCTTTATGATGAATAATTTTATGGAGAACAGCTAATGTGCACTTCCATTAGAATGTTTGCTCTGATTGGTCTGAGACTTGTTTATGATCCAGAATTCAGGATTAATAGTTGCACTCAACTTTTGTATTCCTTTATTGTTTAAATGCTAACACCCATTCTTTTTAGCCATCTACTTCATTTATTATTATATACACAGTAAGAATGTTTTATTTTTGATTGTTTTTATTAGTATTTAATATTGCTTAAATAATGGATTTTTATGGATAGAAATTAGATTTTTTTTAAAAGGGGGTAGATTTTTATTATTATTATTTAAAATTGCTTAAATAATGTATTGTTTTTCAAAAAAGTTTAGATTTTTTTTTAAGTTAGGTCATTGGTATTTCTTTATTTATTATTTAAAAGTATTTAAATAATGCTTAAAACTAGCTTAACTACTTTTTTAGATACAATTTTGATTTTAAAAAGGTGGGGACAATTTTTGCCACACGGCAGCTTTGCCCAGTCATGAATAAAAAAACCTCCATAAGATTCTATTTCCTCTAAAAACATAAAAATAAATAAATAAATAATGTATACTATTTATATAAAATATTGTTGATAGCCAGAGAGTAGATCAAACGAGAAAGCCAACACGGATAAGGCAGAAAGAGGAGTTTGAAAACAAAGGGTTGAAAGCCAGGGTCAGGATCAGGAGTCAGGATATACAGAGAATACACGCTCAGAGTTGCAAACTATGTTTAGTAAAACTTCGCACAGAGGAAGTGTTTGTGAGAGGCATATATACTGGAGCTAAATTGGATACAGCTGGGCTAAAACTCAAGAGACCTAGTGTGGAGCGACTGGGGACATGTGGGTGTGACATCATCGAGCGATGCTCTCTGGGAAGTTGAGTCTAGAGGAGCAGAGAAGCCGGGAAAACACGAAAGCGTAACAATATATACAATTCAACACAAATCATTCTAACAAACTTATACTTATGGAAAAATGTATAGCTCAACATTTATATAGATAAATGAATCCACTTTCAATTGTTTTTTGGAATGTATTGCAATACAAATATGGTAATAAGCCAGCCGATTTAAATGACCATACTATCAGCATCTGCAGCAGGTACAGTCATGGGCGTGGTAGTGGGGGGAAAAGTGGACCTGATTACCCAGGGCCCGAGTAGGGAGGGGGGCCCATTTTTTTTTGCTCACGTTCCTCGTGTACTGGCATGGATAGGGGCCCACTGACATTGAGAGTGTACAGGGCCCAGAATTGCTGCTACGCCCCTGGGTACAGTGTATTAGAGTTGCACAAAAAAGTGAGTTGTAAAGATCGGGTCAAGGTATGTAGACATGTGCAGGCTAAAAAGGTTTTAATACCAAATTACAAGACAAGGCCGAAGCCAAAAAACAAGCAAAGTGTCGATACAAAGGCAAACATACAAAACAGGGAGATCCAATATCACAGTCAAATAGAAGGCCAAACATCAAAAGAACAGAGATAACAAAGAGAAGAGACGAGAAGAATTACTAATGAAATGTAGATACAATGCACTCTGATTTGGTATCTAAGTCAGAATTATGGACAAACGCAATCTAAACTAATAACACAAACACACACAATTGGTCTTTTCATGCTTTGTATTGAGCACACAGTTTCAGCTAGACCCTTTAGCAACAACTACCTCCAACTAAAAGTTTATTGTCGCTGCAAATAAGTTTGTTCAACATTGGGAGGAAATAAAAATACCCAGATAGCAAGCACATATTGGTCCACTGGCTTGACCAGGTTGGCACCCCACTGACTGTTTGCCACTGCTGGTCCACCCTCGGATCACCCACATTATTGTTACTGTGTACAAAATCAAACTAGTTTTTATACTATTACCTTTTAATCCACAAAATCCAACATCTGGCATACAGCAAGTGATCGCTGTCCCAAGGAAATGAAATCCAATGTTTAGCTTTGCATGTTGCCTCTGTAGAATGTTCATTTTTGCGTCCTTTTATAAGGTGAATCTGTAGATGGCCTTAGCATGCTAGCTGCTCATTTCCTTTTCGTTTCTTCTGTTTTGCACTTTGAGCAAATCATCATGTTTCAGGTGCAATTAAACCTGTAATGGAGAAGTGAATCTCAACTAGCTCAGAGATCATAAATATCTCGTCTAATATCCCTCATAGAGTGACAAAGCTTTTCTACACAGCTGCCTTTTTGACTCTATGGCTGCTCAAAGTGTGAAAATGCCTGTGCTGACCGGTACAGGGAGCAAAAAGAACAAACAGTGTATGGACTGAGTATATATATATTTTTAATACCATTAAAATCATGATGTCACAGGCTATGTTCACATTACCAGCCTGAAGTTTCACAAATCCAGTTTTTTGGATTAATGTGCGACAGATCTGATGTTTTCAGAGCTTGTGGGGACACATAAATCTGATCTATCTGAGACAGACCTAAGCCACTCATGTCATACATGATGCCAGACCTAATGCGTTTGTTTTGTGACCATGTGGCATCATCATTCAGCTTTAACAACGCAGCATTTTGACCTGAAGGACAAGGGCAACATATCTGACCCTTTTAGTCTTTGTTTTGATCTAATAATGAAAAATTCTCAGCAAATTATCAGTGTGATGAAGGCTTGTGCTGCTGGTTAGCTTGTTTGCCTTTCCCGGAGCACGTGCTTCATTCATGTGACATTATTAATTAGAATGTGTACGAGCGGGTTGATTTTGGAGACAGGTTAATTGCCCAACGAAGCATCTACCTTCACAAATGTGAGCCATCAAATTAGAAAGACAGGATCTGAGAAAGGAGGCTTGTAATGTGAACATGGCCATTACTATGCAGCCAATTTAGTGGTATAACATACTATCGAGATAACAACACTGTTCCAACTCTGGAATGTTTGGTCTGATTGGGAATGCTCTGCTTGTATACAGCCTTTTGATCTGATGTATAGTGATCTGATGTATACTTAGCAACTACAGCCTAGCAGGGAGTGGAAATCATTAGTACTGCACAACCATTTTCGCATTTCCTTCAAGAAATGCACTTTTCTAGTTATTATTATGATTGTTGTTATTAGTATTATTACCATCATCAGTTTTTACTGTTATTATAATTGTTTTAATATTAATGTCATATTATTATCATTTGAATAGTGGATAATACTGTGACATTGAGTCCATATAAGCCTGTTCTATTAGGAGATTGACTGATCATCATTTTGTGAGGTTGACACTGATTGCTGATTGTCCTTTACCTAATTAGCCAATACTGATTTTAATTAGGGGCATGGAGGAGATGATAACAGTGACACAGACAAAAACAGTCTGCACATGGTATAAATTGGTTTAAATTGGTACTGAAATGGGTGCAACTTCATGATCAAATGCTTACCTCCTAAACCAGATCCAGTAGTATTATCAGACAAAACTAGCTACAAGTTAAATGATTAAACAATTTGAACAGAGGGGTTGACTAAAGTGGCTTTGGCAAAGAGTAGGAAAGTCCTTAAAGCCAGTAATTCAGTGCACTCCATGTAATGGCTGTCTCTGTTAGTTACACACTTGAAATGCGGAGTGTGACTTTCCTGCTCCCCTGCATTTTTCCAAAGCTAGTGATGCATGACTTTGGGGTTTCTGGAGTCGACTCCAACTGGAGTTGACTCTTTGATTCTAATTTTAGCCAAGTCAGTGCCAGAGCCAATGAGAAAAGTGATATAGTAGAGAGTAAGCCATCCTAAATTTAACTTACACCTTGCCCTGCAGGTGGATCAAGACCAAACTAATTTGCCACAGTAGCTGTGAAAAAGATAAAAAGAAGTCCACAAGAGCCAGAAATTTAGCCACCTTTTTAATATAGTAACAACCTCGGCTTCCTGCTGATGACACTTCAAGTGAATGATTGGTCTATAAAGTGACTGACTAAAAGAAGTGATTGTACTTGGGCGTGTCAAAGGCCATAGTTTGAAGGAAGTAGCTGAATCTGCTGGTGTATGGAAGCATATGGTCATACGGGTCTTTCAGAAGTGGTCAAAATCCCAGTCTACAGGAAATTCTCCTCAGGATTGTGACAGGGAAGGCATCCACCAAATCTAGCCCAAATGTGCAATTCTTTGATGCAAGAGTGGCTGAACATTGATGTAGCCTACATCTAGAAACATGTCCAGTTCATGCTGTTATTCGTGCTTATGTGCTTGTGGAGGTGTACATGCCAATAAGAAGTTAAAGGTTACCAGGAACAATAAATGATGATAAATCCAGACTGATATGGGCAACATTTATCATACACATACAGAACTAGTGTCTCTCTGTATGGTGTCAGGCCGCCATGTTTGTTAAAGCAACATGTCAGATGTCTTGGCATGCAGTTGTAGAGGTCCCTAATGGTGTCCTGCAATAATCCATCCCATGCAGCTTGAATATTCTCACACAGTTCCTGCAGATTATTCTGTGGGGGTGGAGGTGGAAAGACGCTGAGGCCTTCTGAACATGTGATGCATGACAACGAATCGTTTATCTGACCCGTGTGCCTCCACACACAGATTTGTTGATCGTCCCCAACACAAGAAAAGCAGGACTCATCACTGAAAATGACCCACTACCATTTTAAGTCACTACATGACAGTCTGGCACAACACCATTGCAGTCTTCGGTGTGGTGTTAAGAGCCATCTTCTTACGGTCTGCATGTGTTATAAAGCTATCAGCCAAATGGTTCTGCCACTAACAGGATGACTCATGGAGAGTATCACTGCTCGCTGAATGTCTGCAATTCAAGCTGTTGGTCCAGTCAGGTACAGCGATGCCCTTGCCTATATCACATGTATGGCCGAGCTTGAAACTTGAATAATTTGCATGGCTCACAATGTCAAACTTACCAACCTAGTTAGATTTCAGTTGGTTGGTTCCTTCTGGGTGCCACGATTTGTGCAAATATTCTTAGGAAAATGAATGTATATTGTTAAATAAACCTAAAAATGTTTTTTTTGGCCTTTGGTGACTTGTTTATAACTTTCTTAATTTATAACACACCTATACATCTCACTGCTCAATGAACTTGCCTACCAAAATGGAGGCAGGGCCATCACAGCTTGCAATACCTATCAGTGGCTGCTATTTAGAGGGCCCCATACTGGGTGGGTACTCCAGGACTGACTTACTGCTACCTTATTCATTCACCATATTGGTACTGATGCTAGCTTTAGTGGGAAGAAGATATTTGGTTTATATTTGATCTTCACTTGGGAAAGGTTTCAGATTTTCCAATATGCTGTGGCTTCTATATGCTCCTAGCTCCTGCATGATGACACAGCTGAATGTTGTTCTCTGGAGTGTTGTATCTCATTACTGCTGTTAAAATGGTGTTTACTTTGGTTCCCTTGAGTCATGCTAGTTTTTCCTATCTATTGATGAAAACCTATTCTATTCATACTCCTAATCATAGTATGTACACACGCACACACACACACACACACACACACACACACACACACACATTATGTCGGCAAAAGTGCACATATAATCACATATGTATTTCAAGAGTCAAGATTTTGTTGAGCCCATTTGCATACCTCTGTATCTCTGTACTGGGTACATAGGCCTATATGCAAGTGAGCATAAGCATGAAATGATTGCTTACAGAGATGAGGTATCATGCCTTGGGCAAGCTTCAGGACTGTCTCCTTCTTCCTCCTTTTTTTGGGTTTCATCTTATATAACTCTGTGTCTGCCTTGTGTCTTGGAGTGGCTCTCCACACAGCAAAGTGCTGTGAGCTGTCCCTCAGGTGACTCCCGGGCATTTTGCAGATGGTGCGGTTGTGTGGAGGTCAGTGCAAGGGGCAGGAAGGAGCCACTTCAAGTGGACACAAAAGTTCCCAGCTTCAGATTTCCTCAGGTTTCTTTTTTATCATCTCCCTGTTCTCGAGTATGGGGGCAGATGCGGAGGACGCGGCATGATTTTTGCTGCAGGAGATCCAGCGTGGTGTCCTGGTACCACAAATCATCCTGTCGCATTCTGAATAAAAAGCAACTCATTGTAACAACTCCCCAAGTCCAGCTTCAGGGACAGTGTCCCAGCCACTGGCAACAATATTATCTGATTCAGTTTCCGGCAAGATAAAAACTGACAAGGTTGCAGTCGTATTAGACAGTCTGTTAGTTCTTGCAAAACTGTCCACAAAGACAATCTCCAGTTTGGTTCAGTTTGTTTAAAAGTGGATTAACATGTAAGCTGTGGTCAGAGGTGGAAGTGAGGAACTTGTCTGAGTTATCTAGCTAACTAGTTGGTTAGCTAGCTAACTTGCCAGCTCTAAACAGTAAAAGCCCAAAATGTACTCACCAGTTAGCTGTTTGGCATGTTGCTTTTTTATATATATTACATGGTCAAAAGTATGTGGACACCTGCCCTTCACACATATATGAACTTGTTGGATAGCTCTTTCCAAAACCATGGGTATGAATTTGGAGAGTGTCAGTGGCTGCACGCTTGAAGACTCAGCAGCCCAGTTTAGAGTTTCAGTGGTGTACCACTTTGTGATTGATCTGTTATGGCTCCTAGATGCTTTCATTTCAAAATAATAGCAACTACTGCTGATCGGGTCAATACCAAGTACCAATACTGATACTACCTCTATTAACCTAACTAGCTTTAAAATCCTGCCATTTATACAATTCTACTTTTTAAATATTTTATTTTGATAAAGGCTGTTTTCCTTGTCTCCAGTGAGCTATATCAAGCTCCAGTGATTGGCAGGTTAATAGTTATTATAATTAATTATAATGAATTATTGTATAACAAATAGCATATTGTCATATAGCAAATTGGCAAAAACAATGCGGAACGTTGTTTCACATCTGACTTTAAGTTGCATCCTGTTCACTCACACTTATATCTCTAAGCTTAAGTAGTCATTCATGTTACCAGCAGTTGCAATAAAATTCTGGTTTTGTTGAAGACATGAAACCTCACCACTACTGCATGATGCACTTGTACTGCAGTCAGGACTGTAGTGGAAAGAGGTAAGATGCTATGGCTAATATTCTCCGCAGCCAGAGTCTTAGTCCGCACCAAGAAGTCCGCGCACATCACCCCCATCCTTCTTCAGCTACACTGGCTACCAGTTACAGAGCGTATCCACTATAAGATCCTTCTTCTGACCTTTAAAGCCTTACATGGACTAGCACCCACCTATCTGTCAGCCCTCCTACATCCTTACGTTCCATCACGTCAGCCAAGGTCTTCTGACTCTGGTTTCCTGGCTGTTCCTAGGTCCAGGCTTTCCTCTATGGGTGGCAGGTCATTTAGTGTTGCTGCCCCCACACTCTGGAACTCCCTGCCTTCATCTATACGCGCTTTACCCTCTCTTTTCTTTTTCTCTTTTCTCTAAACATTTTCATTGTTTATGATAATTTTTGTTTGTTTGTTTGTTGGTTTATTATTGTGTTTGTAAAGCGTCCTTGGGTTTGTGAAAGGCGCTATAGAAGTGTATACTATTATTATTATTATTATTATTATTAATATGTTTGACACAGTTTTTATGCTGCGCTGTGTGGCGCATTTGTAACAAATGAAGGAAATTCCATGTACGTCTGGTATTTTTCCACGGACTAATGTCATGGCATTACAGATTTTGTCATGAGCATGTTTATTGCTGTTTGTCCACTCAAACCTCCAATGCCGTTTTATGTTCCATCTATTCCATCTATCATGCATGCATACGAAATGGCTTGCGTAAGTGGTATTTCTCATAGGTATGCCCATTGCCAACACCAATACTGCATTTAAGCGACATAAGTATTGGTGCTGATGGACTAAAATGATAAGATATGTCAACTAGATATGAAAGTTTTACTTGCCAAGTTATCATTTCTTTTCCGTGTCATGTTTCACTCTCATAAAGCCACATCATGCAAGGCTTGTGCATCGAAAGTCTTACCAAAAACAGTAGGTTTAAAAAAGGCCCAACTTCTTCCCACACCCGGTTATTAAAACTTTGATTGACATATACTTTTTTTACTCTAATGAAAGAAGCCCATTGGCCCACCCAGGTTGCAATCACTTTACAGTTTACAATGATGATGTAATACATATTGATCCAATATACATTGAATTTCTGGCTGTCCAAAACTCTGGAATACCGGAAACTGAAATGGTCCATGATCTATTCAGTGTAAAGATATGTATGAGGTATAATTTGCAGTAGTGCTATTCATTTGCTTTTCTCAATGCATATGATTATGGGCCCTAATATATACCACCCAGTAATATGAATAAATGCCAATACTCTAAAAACCCTGATGAGTTTAGTCTGCAAACTCTGAGATCCATGTACAATTTAAAACTATTGAATTCTTTTATTGAAATGAGTTACTTTCTAACTACTTTCTTACACTTTCTAAAAAGCTTTTTGTTCTTCGTGGATAAATAAATTGTTTTAAAAGACGAACAATAGCATCTTGCCACAACTTTTATGAAATCTAGACTTTAGCACTTCTGCACTTCATTACTAAGTTGCAGAGCTTGCACTAACTCATCAGTGTTTTCAGAGTATTGGTTGAATTATGTTGTATCCTGGTTATTTTTTTGAGTGTTTTTTTTTATGCCTTTTTTGTCTGGAAACTATAGAAGCAATCAGGCAACCCTGGGGCTAAGGGAGCTGAAGGGCCTGAAGTGTGGTTTTGCATAGCACATTCTAAAGCTGAGGTGCTAAGAAAATGTCATAGAGATAGTGGCTAATCTAAAGCTAATAAAATGGGCTGTGGCCTCCAAGGAACTTGGTCCAACAGAGCTAACATGATGTAGCTCCCTGGTGTGCTGATGTAAATTAGCTGATGCAGTGTCAGTTTGTGTCATCTCATTTGTGACAATCGATTGCGAAGTCAGTGAGTAACATCATTCAGGGGGGGTTCTATAGGAGCAAGCTTTTTTGTGCTTGGGGAGTTTACATTTAGCCAACATCTGCCAAAATCATTGACCTTGCAGTCCAAAACACTTGAAGTTTGAATTGTAATCAAACAAAAAACAACTTTTGTCTAATAATGATTAGCTTGAACATTAAAACATCAGTTGATAAGTCTGTAATGGCCAAAACCAAAGGTAATCCAACACCTCACCCTGACACCTTCCCAAAAAAGCTCTCTGAAACTCACCCACTGTAAGGGTGACCAGCAGAGGGAGGTGTTTTGCTTTTTCCTCATCACCAAAGAAATCATGAGTCACCGAATCTTCAACACTGTCCCAACCTCATCTCCATGGGGGGAAGAAAATCAAGTCGTGTTTCAAATAGAACTTCTGAAGTACTATCACAATGGATTTCTATAGTGGTGATTCCCATCCCCAGTACTCTATTCCACTCACTCTGCATTCTCCTGTGGTTTCCATCTTTAGCACATCTGAATCAGCGCAGGCATAGATCAGCTGAGGTGAAGGTGTAGGGCAAACAGAAGGTGCAGGTGGAGCCGCCGGTGCTGGAGCTACACTGCAAAAAAATGATATCTTGGCAAGTGAAATGATCTTATGTCTAGTTGGTATATCTTTATATCTTTAATTTTGAAATTTAAACACTTTAAGATGGTTTAAAATGGTTTTAAATAATGTATTCTTAGATGGTGTTTTGTATTCAGTGATATTAGTAAACCAGGTTAATAGTGGCAAATCATTTGGCTAGTTGAAAACATACTTCTTATCACTCTGCCAATGCAGTAAGGAAATTTGGCTTGGTAAAATAAAATCTAGAAATAAGTTATAACAACCTTACAGCTATCTAAAACAAGATAACTATATATAAGATAGTTAGGTATATTGTTTGCAATCAGTCATTTGAAATCAATATATCAAGTTTAAATATCCAAGTTCCATAATTTTGTACTAAACTTACAACAATCTAAAAATGGAAAATGTATAAGATATCTCAGCTAGATATAAGGTAGCTTTAACGGCCAATATATCATTTTCTAGCCGTGTCATGTTTCACTCTCAATTACTAAGCCACATCATGCAAGGCTTGAAAGTAGAATGTCTTGCCAAAAGCATGACAGTAGCATCAAACATTTTGCAGCTGATGTAATCTGAGATGCCTGTCCTGTAAATACAAAGCTCATTATGAAGAGATGATTTAAAGAAAGTTACACTGTTGTTTCTGCATAATTCAGTCATTTTCAGAAATGTAAACAACAGATAATGTGTTTAAATGATGCATAGAAGTAAAGGTTTTTACACTCATCATCAGTTGCACCCAGAATTAGGTCTGGGATTTTAATGCTTTTGGGAAGGAAGATAAACATTACCAGGAACAATTATGATAAATGTATTGAGCTACACATACAGAAGCAGTGTCTCTCAGTATGTTGTTGAGCCGCCACGTCTGCTAATACAACATACATCTTGGAATGGAGATTTAGAGTTTCCTAATGGGGTCCAGAGGATAATCCATCCCATACAGCTTGAATATTGTGTAATATTGTGGAGTATAGTTCCTGCAGATTGCTATATTTCCTTCGGGATCAATAAAGTATCTATCTATCTATCTATCTATCTATCTATCTATCTATCTATCTATCTATCTATCTATCTATCAGATGTTGCTGTAGGGGTGGGGGTGGAGTGACCCCAGGCCTGCTGGACATGTGATGTATGGTAGCAAACCATTCATTTGGCATTGATAATGGTGTCTCTACACACAGATTTGTTGGTCACCTCCACCATAACTGAAGATGACCCGCTGCCATTCTGAACTACTCCATCACAGTCTAGCACAACACCATTGCACTCTTTGGTGACGTTGGGATGGTGTTAAGGGCAGTCATCGTAATGTTCTAGATGAATGCAGTTCTGCATCATGCAGTCAACTCCCAATGGTGCTGGTACTAACAGGATGACTCATAGAGGGCATCAATGCTTGATGAATTTCTGCTGTCATGGCTGTTGGGTCAATCAGGTAATCAGCGATAAGGCTTGTCTTTGTCACATGTGCAGCTGAGTGTGAGTCATTTGTATGTCTCAAGATGTCAAACCTTCTCACCAAGTTTCATTCCTGTCAGTTGATTTCTTCTGGGTGCAGCTATTTTTTTTATGATTATGAGTGTAAATGTACATGTGATATTAATAATGATAAAATAGTTCTGAGAAAAATAAATGTTTGCATTTAACTCTTCACCACAATGGATTAAAAAAGATTTCAGACCTATACCTTATCTCAGAGCGGTTGTACAACAATGTCACAGGCAGAGCATTTGTAACCATTTCATGTAATAACTTTATTTAAGATAACGTTCACAGACTGATAGAAACTGATAGAAAAATCTCTGGAGTGCTTTAATACAGTCCAGCATAACAGCCGAATATCAGATAGCGACAGCATATAACCCAAAGGCAAATTCCACAAGACCTCTGTATAATTGAATCTTAGAGATATTAACAAAGCCATTCAGTGTAGTCTGGTTTAAAATAGTGTTTAAAACTTGGATTTCTGTACAGTGGTGGTGCCAATATAATGACTTTTATATACTGTCCAAAACAACCAGTGCACTGGGATGGGCTGACGACCTGTCCAGGGTGTGTCCTGCCTTCCGGCCAATGACCACTGGGATAGACTCCAGCACCCCCACAACTCAGAAGGACAAAGCGGCTAAAAGAAGAGTGAGAGAGAAAACAACCAGTGAAACTACATGTGTATTTAAATGGAACAATGATGAGGGTAAATCGGTTCATTGGGCACCTTGCATGTATCTCTCCCTCATGACTTTATTAAGAAAAGCTTTAAGCCAAAGGATGTTACAACACTATCATAAAACTATGCCTCAGACATCACCAGTGTATACACTTTAAATACACTGGACACCCCATAAAACTGCAGCACAGGCCTGTTCATTTTCATCTGTTCCAAACAACAATGTAGAGATCACCTACCAATAGGAGAAAAACAAAGATATGAGACCAGTTTTGACCACTTATGATGTCCATACAGCACCAGTCCCTGCCAGAGGTTGATTTTGGTGATTTTAGCTACGTATATAAGGTGGATAATTCCTCTCCTTATAATGCCACGAGGACCAAGCTTACAAAAGTACAGACAGACATGTATTTTGGATGTGGAAGGGTTTAATAATGCTTCTGTGTGGGAGGACAAGGAATTTTTCATTGTCAAGGCAAAGAAGAGTGCTAATTAGCAAATGTTAGCCCATGCTGAAGTATGGGTCAACTGCTGTAGGGTCACTGCACTCAGAGTTCTAGCGTAGGTTATCACAGTATATTATGACACAAGTCTAAACAAAACCTTTTTAGTAGAGGCACAACAGGCTTTTCTCTCTGTTCAGTTCCAACCGGACTATCCAGCATATAAAAATCAATGGCAGCATACAAAAGCACTAGCCATGTTCAAGCCTGATTTCGGCAGACTTGATGCTCAACGTTTGCTGCCGGTGGGGTATAAAAACGTTGAGCTCTTGCTGAGCTCTGCTAAAGCCTGAGTAGACTGATAAATCAATGTGATGATCCATTATTAATCTTAGTGTTACTGAGCTTCAGTAAAGCCTGAGTAGACTGATAAAACAATGCAATGGTCAGTTTTTAATCTCAGTGTTAATGAGATTAATTATAGCCTGAGTAGACCAAAGAATTTTCATTTATATATATTATAATAATATATTATTATTTATATAGCTTATCCAGAATGAATTACAACCATGCTTAGTGAGAATCACACCTGATCTTGGTAAGAAACACTTAAAAACCAAAAAAAAAAAAAAAAAAAATGTCATTGCTATCCACTGCTGGGATTGCAAAGAAATGATGTTTGATACTGAACTCAAAATGATTTGTCAGACTGGCAGGTAAACCGGGGGAGGAGTGAAGAGGGAGGAGGATTGACAGTGTGTTGTATGAATGTAAACTCACACACACATTGCTCCTTCATGCTTATTTAGTTGTAATAACATGCTTATAAATGGCTTTTTCATTTAGTGGAAAAGTATTACGAAAGTATTCTCCTAAAAACTTAAAAATCAACATTTTAATACACAAAGTGGACAGAACGCAGATACTTCATTCCGAATATCCCATTACTTGTATTCCCATACATCCCAGCCCTGACTATTAGCCTTAGACTTGTTAACACACATATTAGAAAACCAAGGTTGTAATAAAACTCCTGAACGTGCTTCATAACAAGTCTATTTGTTGTATCTTTAAGCTCACCTCGAGCGCCATGTCTGATCTACCCGCTTTGCATGACAGCCGAAGCCCCTCCTTTATCTCACGTCATCCGATTCGGATCTCTCTCCCTCTCTCCCTTTCTCTCCCTCCCTCTCTCATTGTTGCAGTTCGCTTAGCTTGCTTTGGCAGCCTGAATAACCCCTGGATCTTGACCACAGTGGGCGAAAGCCACCCTATAGGTCTCTATTTCATGGCAAAGCCGCTGACACCTCCAGCCAACCTGCAAAGCTCAACCCTCTAGCCGAGCATACCCGAAGTTGGGGGCTACTGCGTGGGCAAAACAAAGTTCAGTGGCGGATCTGGAAGCGCAGGAGTTGGTGGAGCACTGCAAAGCGAGGCTACCGCAGTTATTAAGGCTAGCTCGCAGCGAGTGGGCTGTGTGCTTTTCTCCGTCTTTTCTGGTGGGGGGGAAGTTTAAGCATCGAGCTCCTCCCGCCACTTCTATTCGGAGGAGGGGCAGAAGAGCGCTGCCTGCCTCCCTGCCTGCCTGCTTGCCTACCTACTGGATGCAGCGCCTGGGCTTCATCGCCTACTCCTAAGAACCTGGATCTCTCTCTCTCTGTGTCTCTCTACCTGAAAACATTACAACTCCTCTCTATTCTTCTTTCCAGCCGTTCGCCTGCCAGTGTCTACCTCGCCACTTCTGGACACAAGTAGCCGATCGCAGTGCATTGAGACCACTGCTGTGCGCGCCGGGGGGCTTTATGTGTCTAATCGAGGCGGAGTGAAGCTCTCTACCTGGTCATCCACACACAGAAACTCAGCTACGGTTATTTATTCGGAGTCGTTGGGGAAGAGGAGAAACTGCACGCAGCGTCCCAGTCTCCAGCACTGCGCGCATATGTACTGCCTTTATCTCCGATCATTCTGATTCTGAGGGGATTTCTGGTTTTTGGAACTGTGGGGGTCTGATCGCGCCGAAGTTTGTATGCCTTGCCGAGTCGGTCTGAATTGATTGTCCAGGAGATTGTCCAGGAGATTGTCCAGGGGTCTCGGATCGGATATTTTGGTGCAAATACAAGGCGTAAAGTATGGCGATGCTGGCGAGTTTTTGGATACTTCTGCTGCTGGTGATGAACGCGTCAAGTAAGTAGATTATCAGTCCTCACATTTAGATATGGTGCCTATATCAAAACCATATGAGCAACTGTAGACAAACTGATAGTTAAGGATGTCAACATTGTATTCTGCAGAATAGCACGCTTTGTCTTACCAGCCTAACCCAATCCTCTATATGCTGAACTGGACCTAAATGTTAGGACCAATTGAAATTCATTGAAATGAATAGTGGAAAGCGAAGTCTCTGGGTTCGTTGCAATACCGCGCACTCCCGGCAGGTGGCGACAGCGATGTGGCGCTGAAAGGACATGTGCTATTGGCCGTTTCGAGCTCGTTTGAAAGCTCAGGTAAAACCCAGATGATGACCATGAACAGAAAGTAGAGGATCTGAAGAAGATACTGAGTACTGGGGTAGAGTATAGAGCCTTTTGTGATGCATATGTCTCACCTAATGAAGTGAGAGTAGCTTTAAATGAACCCCCTGATTAACATATGGTAGATACTACCTGCATTTAGATGCATGCAGAACACAAATTGTATTAAGGTACTGGCCTTCCATTTATTCTGCCAAGGTGTATGCATGCAGTGATGCACGTTCAGGTGAAGAGCTTTTGCAATATATGAGCACAAGTACTGTTATCTCTTCATCACCGCATGTTGCGGCACGTCGAGCTTCCTGTGAAACTGATAAACTGCCAATTGAAGTATCTACATGACGTAGAATTCTGACCGCAGTAGGCTCTAGATGCACCTGCCTTTAGACCACTGCTTGCCACCCCGCGGTTCCTTTCCTCAGAGACATTAACAGCAGCCCCCCTCGGGCCAACTGCTGGGCGTCTTTTAATAAACTGCCGTTTGAAAGTACATTTCCCAATCAATACCACCCTGCCGACCTCTAATGTTGTAAACAAACAGAGTGATGTGAAGCCTTGCTCCCCGGGCTTGAGCGGACCTGCCCCCAGCGGCTCAGTCTAATGAGCCTGGCCGGCCTAGACAGCTGTGCGGGGTCAAACGGGAGAATGTCTACGTGATGGCGAGAGCATCTCCTTTTACAGGCTAGACTCCACTCATTTTTCACCTCCATTGATTTCTTTTCTTCCTACCCTTTTTTGACCTTGGAGCCTTGTTTTCATGGCTTAGAGCAAACAAGCATGAAACAGTGGATAGAAGCTAACTCAAACCCAGCGTTTCTTAGAACGTATGTCATAGGTTATGGTCATCCGCTCTTAACAATAAAGGTTCCTGAATGGGTCCTGGCTTGGGCGTCCAGTTATACTGAGGAAGGATTTAGTAACATCTCATTGGCAGTGTTTTCTAAAAGAACCATCCATTGAATTGTTCTGTTGGAAACCAAAAGTGGTTCTTCAAAGCCATTGCTCCGATGCCTATTTGGCATCCTTTGTATTGCCTAGACCATCCATTGAATGGTTCTGTTAGAAACCAAAAGTGGTTCTTCAAAGGCTTTGCTCCGATGCCTTTTTGGCATCTTTTGTATTGACTAGACCATCCATTGAAAGGTTCTGTTGGGAACCAAAAGTTTTTCAAGGGCATCGCTGTGAAGAACCCTTTTGGGCACTTTACATTTGATTTTGTAATTGTTATGAGTGGCGTCTTGAGGTCTGTACTGAGCAACAGTCTCCTTCTGTTAAGATTAGTCAAAGACATTCAAATTATACGCAATTTGTTTGCAAGCTATGACTTGTGATTGCAAGCCATGGTAATGCAAATCCTCACAAAGACAGAGCTGGGCGAGGCCGTGAGCACAAAGGGGCATATCCCTGAGATGCTTGCAGGCTGATCTCTGAGTACACAAACCCACTGTTGCAGCCCCCATTGTTGAACCCAGTACACCAAGGACAGTCTGCGATCCAGGCAATATACGCTGAACATATTGAATTCATCCCTCTTTGTCTGGCGCGTGTTTGTGAAAAAACGTCTCTTGCAATTAGCAGCTGGAGAGGAAGTCTTTGGCAGCATCTTCTCTTTTCTTTTCTTTTCTTCACAGAGCAGAGCAAACGCACTAGAATGGGAAGAAAGGGTCCACATATGCATGTCACGACTGATAACACAGCCCTCGTTGAATATTTTCAAAAGATAGCGCACTGCCCAGCATGGCTGTTAAGCAGAGTAAGCAGTATTTCAAAGCTGAAGATTAAAGCGACTTGATGAATTATGAGAACATGCTGCTTCTTGTTTTACTAGCAGTCACTCACTGCCAGGAACAGTTCATTGGGAAACATCGCTGGAATCTGTTCCTGTTACTGGTGCACGGAGACAGATGGATATCAGCCATTCTGCATGAGCAGGTTCACGACCCAGTCTTGCCAAGGTCGAACCCATTTAACGAGACAATTTACACGTGGTTGGCTGTAATTAGGTGCCGGGGATCCCCTCAGATGTACTTATCCCTCGATAAAATCCGAAAGGGGTTGTGGCCAGGCCAGTATGATCGATACAGTCATACTTTATGAAGTCGTTAGTGCCTCTTTGAATGTTCTGCTATGTAATTTGAAAGGGCCAAAATCATGAAAAAGTAACTTTCCCTCGCTTTTTAAAAAAAGAAGAGTTTGAAGTTTGATGACGTATGTAAACACAATTCCTGAACTTATAGGTCACTACCCAAAAGTTGCAGTCCATATATGGAAGTAAGGCTGCCCGAAACAACCTGTTCAGAATTCACTCTATGCTCATATACATTTATCCACCTTTTCAGCCTATGCCAATTTCATCTGGCCTGTTCATGTTTAAGTTATGAGAAGTGTTTCTGCTGGGATTGCATTTCTCATTAAAATAAGCTGAAATGAGAAAAATGAGCTCATGCACATATGCTCATCGTCAAAAGAATAGTTGCACCCAGAAGGAAGTGTCTGATTGCAGTGCTATTGGGAAATGCATTAACTGTAATGGGCAATATTTATCGAGCTACACATACAGAAGTAGTGCCTGTATAAAGTTATACAGGTGTCCTGTGATCATCCATCCCATGCAGCTGGACACGGGGCTTTGTTGGTCGTCTCCACCACGGCAAAAGTGGCACTCGTCATGCCAGCCGTCTGCCAATCGTTCTAGCACTTACAGGATAACTCATGTGGGGCATCACAGCTTGGTGAATGTCCACAGTCGTGGCTAATAGGTCAGTCAGGTGCAGTGATAAGGCACGTCCTTGCTTATGTCACTTGTATGCCCGAGCGTGAAACTTGAATTATCCACGTTTCATGTTGACAAGTTTCATTCCTGTTGGTTAATTTCAATTATTTGTGCAACTATTTTTTTGATGATGAGCGCATATCAGTCTGAAAGACATAGTCTAGGTTTTTGTGTTCCTGATACAGGAATAAAGCTTTTCTCCCTCCTCTAAGAGTTCTTCTTGAGCACTGTTTTCAGATTTTCCCCTATTTAATTTTACAGCATGTATCTCCGTGCACTGATGTGGGACGTTCCAAGGTGAAACAGCCCTACAAGGTTTATCTGTGTGTGTGTGTGTGTGTTTGTTGGAACTGGCCAAGTTAATCCAGTGAAGGCCTTATGGCGGAATGCCCAAAAGATGATTCCATAAAAGAAATGGGTTTAGGCCACACATTTTGATGCAAACCACTTTGTATGTTTACATTGCTAGACATGAAAGAGCTGACGGATTCCGAGAAGAACTTGGGAGGCCTTGATGAAATAAGTGCAGAGGGAATTAACGTAGCTTTTTCGCAGTGGCACGGTTGGCATGGTTGGCATGGTTCTCCAGTGTTCTTTTTTTTTCCCCTGTTAATGACTTAACAAGTACCTCACAAGCGCTCAGCAGCAGTGTGGGATCTACCAACATTCAGAGCCTTTTATCCTCTGGGACTGTTTTCTCCAAGACAGTGGTTCAAATCTCTTGCTTCTGTTTACATTACACCCTGATTACACCTTAATTTACATCTTGATCATAAAAAGAAGCTCTCTGGACCATCGTTTTGCTGTATGAAGGAACCACACTGCTCATTATCCCTAATAACCACTTTGCCTTTTGAGGCTTTGTTACCGGTTTTTTAACCTGGGTATTAAATGGCGGAACGGACAGAGCTGGTAATTGACCGGCGGGGCCCTGTTTTTGTGGAGCATGTGAGCCAACGTCAAAGACTCTTTCTTTGATCAGAAAGTCTTGTCTGATTTGTGTGGAGATGATCCTTTGGCTCATGCAGGAGTCCAGGATTAGTTTGCTAGCCAAGGCAATCATGTTTTGATGTCCTTTGAAGCTGTTCAATCGCAGAGAGGGAAAGGAACGTCCCTTGAAATTTCCACCACGCTTTGATTATCCCATTGACTGCAAAGGCAACATTTGAGTGGCGTTTTTAATTTGGGAGTTCTGGCAACCTTTCTTAAGTTGCTGCGATGAGCGGTATCAGATAGCCCGGAGCGTCTCACCAGCATGCACAGGAAAAATGGCAAATGGGCAAAAGTAGCTTTCTGCACCCTGGAAAACGTGTCATTTCCTGGGCGCCGGCTGAAGGTTCCTAGGTAAACGTTGCTATTGTGTGGCACTGTGTTGACTCGTCTTTATGAGCAAACACAGGAATGCGGCTATTCACCTCGGGGTCAAAGGGCCGGCCCTATTAAAGTCAGGCTCCTTTGAAGCGCTAAGTGATATACAACCTGTTGTGACCCCTACAATTGGAGCCCAGCTAGCAGTGTACACATGTGCGTGTGCAAATGTGAGGGTGTATTCAGAGTGTTGCAAGTGTATAGTAACATTTGAGACGTCAACTTCCATGAATTTGTCAAAATCCTAAGCCAGATATGATAGGAAATGCTCTATTCTAAAGAAACTTACATAACACAGTGGCTGTGATAGGAACCAGACATCCAGAGAATTAAATAGATTCATTGGAACGTTACAGAGAAACATGACACTTGCGTCATTGTGAATGCGTTGAAGTTAATAGAATAGACACTTTTTTCAAGGCTGGTCCAACCCACATTGTTTATTAAGCAAATATTGGCCAATATTGATATGTTTCTGATGTCATTGTGCATTGCTGTCAATTCCATCAACTGAAACTACTGTTTTTGTACATTTATGGTTAAAATGATCATTCTGACGATATTCAACATGCACACCATTTCCACATGTAATGTGAAAGTGTAAATGGAAACAGAGTTTATTAAAGTACAGAGGCCGTTATGTCTATCTTTCATTTGTTCAGAACAGTTGTTCTCAGTTCTAGTGTTGACCTCTGCATTCCTTAGTTATTATATAATATAATATTTTCCCTAATGTACCAACTTTTTTCATAAAGGACATAAAGGATTTTTTAAATCATTGAGTTGAATGAGGTGCAATAATGTGAAGAGAACCAGAACTGTGAAGGGCAGAGGTCGCTCCTTTTGTATGTATCATTCACAGGCCTTTTAGAACTAATCTTTTTAATGCTCCCTGCTGAGCGCAAGCTTGGGGTACATTAAAAAGTCAGGTTGAAGCCATTCGTTGGGGGAGGGGGTATGCTAATTACCATTGGCATTTTGCTCTTTGCATCGATAAATGGATCAATTCGCCCATCACATTATGAGCGCTTTTGTTTTTGCTGATTGTTTGCGGGGTCGAACAGATTACGCTGTTTATCAGTTTCATGTTTAGTGCTGTTATTTTGTATCGCCTATGGGATTTTAGGCATATGTTTGAAAGAGGCCTTTGTTGTGTTTCATCTCATGCAGGAAGGCTCTGCGGACCTGCCGTTAGCTGTTTTACACCTTCTCTTCTACTTGCAGTGGACTTTTATATCTCGCAGCCTCGTTGCTGACCTAAAAAGCATTTCGGTGAAATGCATTGATTTCTGGTTGAGAGTTAGTATGTCATTAGTGGCCATGAGTGGCTATGAAAATGTTGTGCACTAAGGTCTTACAAATTGTAAATATCAGCCAAAATATTTTTATATTTATTTTTTAGATGTGACGTCTATACTCCAGAAGTGTTCATTAAACAGTACTAGTACTGGTAAATAATAAACATATTGCCGCAGAGGGGGTGGAGATTTTATGTTTTTTATAATATGTTATAAATTGTACTAAACATTAGGTCTGGAAACATTTAAAATCAGCATGATTGGCCCACAAATAACAGGTGCATGTGAAAGTTTGAACATTCAAATTATGAATGTTATTAAAGTTTTTCTGCAAATTTAAGTGCAGAAAAGTGAGTTAAGTGAGTTCACCTTGGAAGGGATTTAAGAAACACACCTTTAACACACACTTTTAAGACATTTTATGATCACCTTTTTGTTTTTTTACTTTCCTGACATGTTGAATTCGGCAGGTAAACAGTAATCTTGCATTAACATGTTCAGTGTAGAGGATGGGTACTTCACAAATCAACAAACCATGTCTTAGGGGCACACAAACCATTGAATATGTTACTGTGCATCAGAATGTTACTAGGACTAAAGTGCAAAGAGCAGTTAGCATATGCATATGTTGGCATAAATTGGCCATGCTTTACTTTCTGTACAGGTATTTCATAGCTAATACATTTTGGCTTCATAACTATGGGTCATATACAATACGTACGGTATAGTATAGATCCAAGTGACACACATCCAGTAGCTTTGCTATTGTGCTGTCTCTGCAGTTTTACCTTTTCTGTGGAAAGCATGAACTGATGAATGCGTTACAAAGCAATGCTAAACCTAATAATGAGAATGTGGTACTTTGCGCATTTTGAATTGTTCTTCTGGAGAAAGCAGAGTTTAACACATGCATCTAACATCTTAGATAGATTTCATAGGCTCAAGTGAGTTGAACGCTAGCAGAGTGCTCGTTTGATGGCAGAGGAGTGTGGCTTTCTTCATCAGGCACAAATGATCTGTGAGGTCTGGCCTAGCCATTTTTGAAATTAACAGTGTGGAAAGCTATTAACATGAGCCGTCCGCGGCGGTGCTTCAGATCAAGCCAGCTGTGCCAAACCAGCGGCAGAGCCCTCAATACGTCTCCTACTTCGGTGAACTGAATGCAAGGTCAAGAATAGCTGAGATCACAAACAGCACTCTTGCCAGTTAAAATAAGGCCATGGCCGACTCCATTGCCGGAGTCATGAATATCATCGCTCTTTCTACAAAATATATTTTTTGCGATGTTTCCAAATTCCGATTCTAATGCTTTTCATATGTGGTTTATAATGTGATTTCAGGAGATTTGCTCTTACATGCAGTCTAAATCTGGCTTCATTGAATATCAGTTCGGATTCTGGCTCTGAACAGCATGGAATGCTATCCAACCTATATACAGTGGTGGTTCGGATTGTAATTGATAGCAATCTAAATTGGTCATATTGGCTTCCATGTCGTGCATATGCTATAAAATGACTAACCAATAACTGAAGTAACAGTGTGGACAGCCAAAGACCAAACTTTCCTAGCAGCCCTGTCACTTTGCCACACCCAACCAGCCCAACCAGTCACATTTTCAAGCATTGGATAGCACCACCAGCTAGTATTGAGTGCTACATAGTGAGATTGTGAAGTAGGTTGGGCTCTGGGAGGTTTTTGGACTTCGACAGAGCAAAGATTAGTCATGTAGTTCGCTCAAAGTTGTGCTTCGGGTCAGCAATAACTCTTGAGTAACTATGTTTATTCCCATGTTTACTTCCCAGCAAACCTAAACGAAATTTGGGAATAAGTGAGTTCAGCCTGCAAAGCTTACAAAGCCCGGCTATTGCAAACAGATGAAGTTTGAGTTCTTGGCAGCCATCTGGATCACGTTTTTAGTTAACCAACAATGATCCAGAAAAGCAAACTGACACATCAGAAAAGCTAACTTTAATCTAATTACCCAAGCCGGACCCACCCAGTGAAAGAAAGATTGCCTTATGAGCCAGTTGAGTCTGTGTAGATTTGAATGGATGGTACTGGACATGATGTACGGATAGCTGATAGCTTTCCTTTATTCTATTTTAATAGGACCTTTGTTGCCTGTATATTCCATGTCATGTGTGCTGTATGCTTTCTACTGTGAAGCATCTCTCAGGTTTATGTCTATGTGCTTTCCAGTAAGCATGGTCCAAGCACAATTGGACACAAGCTCTACACGAGCCACAAACCATCTCTGGCTTACAGCAAGTGGGCACAAGCAAGGCTCCTGAGGAGCACCTAAAATCAGATTGGAATCATCTGCAGTGTAAACACACTGCCCCCCTTTTTTACACTGTTCCATATGTAAAATGTGCCCACCATGTGTTTTTTCAGTACTGGATTACAAAATGCCGCTGATGGATGCCTGATTCACACATTAGCGGTTTGCTGTTTTCCATCATTCCATCGAACCAGCGAGGGCAACGTGGCCATATAAATGTGACATTTCACTTTGTCTACTTTTCTGGATGGAAAAGTTCTGTCTCCCTGCTTCCCATGCTCCGTGTACCTCCTTAATTGTCTGCGCACCACCGGAGGCTCTTGGGGAGCCCTCCCGTTGCAGATATTAGCCTCACCAGCAGGTTAAGGAGATTTCCCTGCCCCAAATCCGCATCTTAGTTGGATTAAACATTTTGGGGGAGAATGAACACTCTCAATGATGGATGAGCATCGACCACGAAAATGCAATTATTCCGAATGGGAATTTGTCTAGCTCAGAAATGTAATCCAAGTAATAACTTGGCACCATCCGAACTTAACAAATGAATCTTGCATTCAGACACCCTCCGCTTGCTTTAGCTGCCTGTTTGCTAGCTCCGAGTGTGAGTGACGAGTGGCGGAGGTGCCTGTAAACTACAGTTCTGAGAAAGAATTGCAATTAGTCACCCACTCAGTCCATGGTGCAATATTTACATCGACTGTGAGGTTGGCTCCAGATACTTAGCACTTTCCTTTGATTAGGGTTTCACCATTCTAACCAACCACTCTGCCTTGGCTGCCTGAAGAGCTCCGCTGGCAGTATCCCTGCAGTACGGATCACAGAGTGTCTCAGGCCGAATCCCAGATGGCTCCCTGTTGGACATACAGTGCTGCTTTTGGGTGTGGAATCCATTCTTCCTTTCATGGACTACATACTTAAAAAACAAAGGCTTCTAAATGGCTCTTTGCTTGGCAGATGCTTCTAAGAAACTTTAATTGGTATGGAATATTGCACAAAAATAAAACACCACCCTTTGATTTATTTGATTTCTAAATGACTGTTAAATCCAAGTTACTCCTTCTTCACTGTCAGACAAAAGCAGAAAAGACATAATTGGGAGAAATATGAAGGGATACTTTTTCATGCCTGCAGTCTTAGAAGCTGGTTGTAATTTTTGCCGTTTAGGATCTAGGCAACTACATGTTTGCAGTCCAAAAAAAAATCTATTGTACATCTCGGATGTCCTTGCTGTACTGGAAATGTTGTTTCCTTTACTTCTTGACTGTTTATTGACAGCTACACTTCCTATCAGATCCATACTGTTGAGTTGCCTTCTCACAATGGAAGGTTGGACAGAGACAACTCAACCCTTAGAGTTTGAAAGGATGTAGCTGTCAAGAAACTATCAAGATCATGAGAGGCAGAAAGTACAAACAACTTCTACGACTGAACTTTGAGACATTACGCTCTTCCAAAGTTGAAAACTTTAATGATGGTGACAGTCCATTGGCCATCCAGAAGTGGTTCTTGTAAGTAAAGCTCCAAATAACCATCTCTAGAGCATAAAGCCAACTCAGAGTACTTAGTTGCTGGATCTTGTATCTAGGCTTGAGGACAAGACAGAAACATATGTTCATGTTCTATAAGCAAATGGTCAGTTGAAACAGGAAAAGCGTGTAGTGGTGGTGATCAGGAACAGGTGTGTTTGTAAAGGGTCATATATCCAGAGAGAGTGCAAAAGCTGCTATGCTCATCAGCCAGACCTCACTGTGTGTTTTCTTAACCCCAAGGGGGGACAAGAGCCTGCTAGGAGGCTGCAAGGGCCTTTCTTCACTGGTTTTCGGCCTGTTTTTCCTTCCCAGAGGGAAAAAACGTCGTTTGTCAAACAGGGACGTGTGGCGGGGGGTCGTTTAAGTGCGAGAAAGTGATTATGCAGATATTGAGACTATATAATCAGAGCTGGAATGCAAACGACTGTTTGATCTGGCGTCCCATGATGCAACCGGGGTTAAGGTCTCAGAGAGTACACGGATGGACAAGTGCTTCCAGGCAGGGTAAGAGGGGAACCAACGCCCAATTTAGCCCGCTGCCTTCTCCTCGAGGATTAAGGCTAGCAGCTCGAGTGAACTGCTAAAACGCTGTTGCTGTTTTCTTGACCTTGGGTGGCTGCCGTTTTCCAGCACACTCTAATAAAAGCACTTTACCAGGCCTGACATGTCAGCGCGAGCACAATTAATTTTTGTTTGCATTTAATGTGGCTTTATAATTGGCCAGACGTTCTTTCTGACTGGAAAAAAATGGCCCTAGTTAAAGTTTTAAGTGGCCTATCAACGTAAACACAAAAGGGACTCGCTCCTTTTCTGAGACTGATGCCTACAGCAGGGTTTTGGGTCGTGCCCAAGGAGCACACTTAGCCCTCCCGTTGCTGCGGACGGCTAGTGTAGCTGCTCCATCATGAATAAAACATACTGATGAGCTCCGCACGTAAATAATAGAGAAAGTGTGACAGTGTGTAGTGTTCTCCTCTGCACGGTGAGTGCACAAACTGCAGTAAAGAGGGAGTGAGCCCTAAATGAACCCACACTGTCACTCCGGCTTTCGGTTCTAAGGGTCTTTTGCTTATGGCCACAAAGTGCGTAATGATGCTGAAATTAGAGATTCCGGAGGCATGCAGTCACCCTGAAGGCGATGAAGGTGTTTCTGAGCCGATTTCCTCTTAATATGGTCCTTTTGTGGAGGCAGTTGTATTTGGGATGTCTTTGAAGTCAATATGTGTGCATGTGCTAAATATAAAAACTAAATATTCATATTTTAAATCAGACAGTAACAGCGTTTCTGATTACTGAGGTTAAAGATAGAGTTAGGTCTGAGGTTAGGGTTGGAAAAAGTCTATGTGATGCCTACATAAGGCTTTCTGAGATCCTCTCATAGTCAAAAAGAATAGTTGCACAAATAGTTGCACCCAGAAAGAATCAAACGACAAGAATGAAACTTGGTGCATAGGTTTGACATTGTGAGACATGCAAACGATTCGAGTTTCACGCTCAGATGTGCATGTGACTAAAGCAAGGACAGGCCTCATCGCTGTACCTGACTGACCAGCCAGGATTCAGTGACAAGTCCCGCTTTTGTCCTGGGGGAGTGTGCGTAGGCACCATGGTCAGCACCAAGATTACAGGTTGTTGTATTATGCCCAGAAGGCCTTGTGTTACTCCATCTCCACCCCTGTCGCAAGATCTGCAGGAGCTGTGTGGGAATATTCAAGCTGCATGGGATGGATTATCGCAGGACACCATTAGGAACCTCTACAGCTCCATGCCGAGACGTCTAGCATGTTGCGTTAGCAAACATGGCAGCCTGACGGCATTCGGAGAGACAATTGCATTGCAGTGCGACACTTCCTTCGGGGTGCAGCTATTCTTTTGACGATGAGTGTATATTGTATTTATAGAGAGGCTTATTCCAGCAAGTATCAGATTCCATCATATGCAAAAGTCTTTAGCTGACAACTGATACCTGTTGGAATAAACCTTTGGAGATGTAAATATTAATGTACATTTATCTGAAGGCTGTTCTTAAGTGTTATTAAAAATTCATATTAAATACATTTCAATGCATATAATGCATATGGGACCTTATTATTGCTACATATAGTCACTTACATATGAAAAATGAATATAGGACATATTACTATAACACCAAGGTACTTACATATGAACAGTGTATACAGGGCAAACTTGTGTTACATATCATCAAAATATAAATTCAATGGATGCTAACAGCATATTTGCAGCATATTTGCAGTATCAGTACTGCAACAGCAGTTAACAAACTAACTTTGTGCTTATGTGTGAAGCCCATAAGCTCATGCAACAGACAGCATAGCAACTCCCGCCCACATACCATGCCTTCTTTGAAGCCCCCCACCACCACTTCCCCCGATAGCAAGACACCCTGACACGTCCCTCTGTCTCGTCTCTCTCAGCAGAAGTCCGTGTGAGGCTCAGGGATGGAGTTCACTTTTTTTTATCTGCAAACCGCAGCTGCAATTTTCTGCTTCAGACCCTTGAAATCCTGTTCTGTTTCGAGTCACACTGGCCGAGTCAGCCGACTAAAGCCAAAGGAAATCAATGAAGGGGATCCAATCTTGCTTGTGCTGTTCTGATTTGGTATTAATCTGATTTACCGATTCTCGTCTCGATTTAGAGATTAGATGCTTAAGCCCCCCTCGCCCTTCCCTCTACTCTCTTGACAGGAGACCTCGGCTATAGTAGCGTGTCTCTGGCTCTTTTTTTGTTCTCTGCTGGCTCTCTGGCTGCCGTGTCGTCTGCCGGACCCCCTCTCATTAGGATTCATCATTTAAATGGAATCCTCTCAGGCTTTTGTAAATAATCCCCTAATACAACAACATTCGCTCGCTCTTTCTCTTTCTTTCACTCTCACTCGCTCCCTCACACTCTTTCTCTCTGTCCCACTTGGTCTGTTCCACTCTCTTATCCCACCTGTCTGTGTCTTAATCTCTCTTTCTCGTTGCTTTCTCTTCTCCCATCCCTCTGTTACTCCCTCTCTTTACTTCTGTCTGCAGCTCATTGTAGGCTCAAACATTGCAGGTTTGTCCTCACGAGATCCGATACGCACCTGACCGCCCATGGCTAATGAGTGAATAATCTAGGCCAGTACATTGCACAGCTGGATGGAGAAGAGAAAGCTGATTTTAGTGATATAACGCATTATAAAACCCAATAATTATTCCTTTTTAAATTGTAATGATTCGAATAGCCATGTATGATTACCATCTTTTTGAAAAATCATAGTGCATATAAACAGCCTGCTGCTTTGGGCACTGCATGTTTACAGAACTCCAGCCAGGAGATGAAATGATCTCAGGGTAGCAGCAGTTAGTCAGACAGCTGGGATGGGTTTGAATTCGAGCTGCGCAATATATCATTTACTACAGCTTATCACAATATTGGCTTTTGCAGTAGTGATATGAAAGACTTCTGCAATGTGCCCTAGCTCATCATATTGAATAATACAGGTTGAGCCATGTTTGTAAATTTACAAATTTAGCCATGTTTCATCATTGAATGATCTACGTGTTATAAATACATTGCAATTACAATACACAGTAATGTACTCCCAGGGCTAGGACCTGACCGATATGAGAATATTGTGGTGTCGATGACTATTGATTTTAGTCTTTAGTCTAAAAATGGTGATGACTAATAATTTCCAACAATACAGTTATTATATATTTATCGGTTTAGTCTCCAGGAGAAAAATAAAGTGCATGAGAAGACTGCCATATTGATCTGTGTTCAAACCTTTGCTAATAGCCATAAAAGGGTAATACGACTGCCCAGTCTATGTTTGCAGACTAGGGTTCGATTCCCCACCCATGCAAACACACTACACTATAACCAAAGAGTTCTTGGGCAAGACTCCAAATGCTACATTCACCTACCTCTGTAACATGATTTCAAATATAAGGTGCCCTGGCTCTTCCAAATACTGATATGGAAATTATGTAAACAGAACCTTGGAGTGCCAGTATGGGTCAATATTATCAGGCAGCAGACATATTGGCCTACCCAGTGCCTGTATTTCATCCCTATCGTGCAGCCCTACTTTGAAGAACTAGATCCTTCCTAACCTTCTCTTTTAAAGCCTGTGTATGCCTTCGGAATAAAGCAGATTTAATCACAGTCTGCACGCACACACACACACACACACACACACATATATATATATATATATATATATATGTCTATACCCCGCCCCCCACCCCTTACTCAACCCTTCAGCCTGAAACAAGTCAATTTACTTTTAAGACTGCTGGGCTGATGTGTTTCCATTAAAGAGACTTGGCCTAGTGATTACTAGTCTGGGCGAAAGCTTGTCAGGGGAATAAGGAGGAGAAAATGGGTGAATGAGGCTGCCATTCCATTCGCTTCGTTCTCCTGAAGGGCTACATTGCCAGTATGTGTGTGCGAGAGAGAGACATAGAGAGAGAGAGAGAGAGAGAGAGAGAGAGGTGGGGGGGGAAGCAGTGGGTGAACAGACTGTGATGATGTGTGCGGTTGTTGCCATGAACATCTGGAGGCATGCGCATCATCCTAATACTATGATCATCGCATGCTGCCACTATCCCCCTCCCTCTCTCTGTTATCTGCCTCTCATAAATCTATTGAAATGAATGGGCAGTTGAAAGGAGGAGAGAGAGAGAGATAGAGAGAGAGAGAGAGAGGGAGAGAGAAGCAGTGGACAAAAGAGGTTCTGTTGCATGCAATGTTTCCCTTTTTAATGAGTGATGGTGGCTACTCAGTTAATATTCTGCGGTGCTCTCTCTCCGGTCACACGGACTTCGCTTCAAAGCAGCAGCTCGCTGCTAGAAGCGGGGGAGGGAGGTGGGGGGGGTTGAGAGAGGGATGGAGGGAGCAGTGCGGCTTAGAAAACACCAACACAGGTTTCGTTATACTCCATGACAGCGTGTGTTTCTGTGAGCCCCCGCTGTGGTCTGCTGTACCGAATTTCAGTACATGGACATGATGAGTGGAGCAGGACTGATGTACAGCACTGGATATGCCTGCTCAAGTTTTTCCTAATTTATTTGTCTCATGCAATACATATTAAGGGATCAACACTATGAAATAACACATATGGGCTCATGCAGTGCTAAGGAAAATGTTCTTCAAAGTGAATTCCCCATTTTCATGGGGTGCAGTTTCATAAACTTGCAATGTTCTCTCAAGCAAGAGTTACCTGAGATGAGGCACATACTCAACAACTTGTTGACTAACTGAAAAATGCATTTGCAGTAGACATGGTTGGAGTCAACCATGCTTCAATGAAAAAATATATCTCTGTATGTAATTTGATTATGCTACATATTTTAAATCAGTTATTGTAAGATAGTGCCAGTATGTACTAACTTAAGCATGAATTATGATGACAGTTAATATGGACTAGTGCAATTACTGTTGAATATTTTCAGTTTGTATGTACAACTGCCTCATTGCTTCATATTTTTGACTGTGTTTATATGTGTTATATGCATAAATGTCATGTTCTCTGGCCAAAAGCTAGGATTTAATGTTGCCCAGTTGCACAAAGCAAACGTTTGATCACACCCAGTCAAATCACATTAAGTGATAATAAGTTAATAAGTTAATGTTGCAGCAAATAAACAGTAATTGTACATTACAATGTGCAGAAGTGTGTCTTTTGACAGGTTGAGAAAACATCATTGGACCAGGGGTACCCAAACTTTTGCACACATCTGTATAAATGTTGTGCATCATTCAGCCTCATCAGTTTGACAGACTTGCTGATTTTAGATTCTTATTGTGGTTTGTCCATGAGTATTCTCTCATCACAGTACCCAGCATGCATTGCGATTAGGAAATCCTGGTTAATATTGGTAGCATGTCCAGTGGTGTACAAGCAAATGCATGAAATCTATCCTCTGAGAAGTTAGCTATTTGGCATCCTTCTGCATTAGCCAGCTAATGAGAAACAAATTATACAGGGGGGGTCTCACCTCCAAGGTGCATCATCAAGGTGTCTGTTGAAACCACGCACCCTCACTCTCAGGAAACCATGGTACAAGGTGATTAGACGTTTCCACAGATGGTTGTGTTTTTCATTTTATCCAGAGCGCCAGACTAAATTCCGATTATCAACAACATTCCCCCAATCAGGTGTGTTCAGATGTTTTACCGGCGAGCATGCCAGCATCATTCCCACCTACGCTCCTGCCCTCTGAAAGCATAAAATAGCTGCTGATTGAAATGTAAACTCAGGTACTAAAGGAAAGAGGGGTGTTATTTGGAACCTGGTATGAGATGCCGGTTCAAATGGAGGCCAAGTTAGCATTTGAGGCTTTGAGCGGACTGTGATATTAGATTGCCCCCTGGACGAGAGATCAGGTAGGCAAACAGATCCAGGCTAGAGCAACTAAAGGGAGAGAGAGAGTCGGCGTACAGTTTGGCATTGATCCTTCCGTGGCCCAGTAGAGGCTAATGCCAAAGTAACTAATGTAGTCGGCTATCGATTCTTCAGTTTCAGGCTTGGCTGAGCTGCCCAGTGTTGCTGCCTTGTACAGAGAAAGATGGAGCTGGCCTAAACGTGTGGCTGCACACCTTTCAAACCACCCACCTAGTGCGGTGTATGTTTGCGAAATTTGCTTGTTTTCTTGCGTTTTATAAGTGATGAGAGGTGTCTCAGTGAAAGGGAGAAACAGTCAAGAGGGAATCAGAGTTATAGATTTTCTTCATTCCTTGATCTTCATGAAAAAGAGAGAGAGAGAGAGAGAGAGAGAGAGAGAGGGAGAGGGAGTGGGTGGAAAGGTAAGGAGAAGCATCTCATTGCAAAGATGGCTCAGAGTAGAGAACACTGAAGACATGTCAGATCAATACACCACCGCATTGCCTAGCTGTTATGTTCTTCGGGAATGAATAAGAAACACAGGCATATGCGATTGGACTATATGGGTGTCTTAGTGTTTGTTTAATTAGATGTTTACTTAAAGCATGTACTGTCAGTCAAACTACCCTTGGCAGTAATCTTGATTCTGGTTCACCTAGTTCATGACTAGACCAACTCACTGCATGATGCCAGTGCGAATAATCTGTATATACAGTATATAGCTTAACACTGACGGGTATGTGATGAAAGTCGAGTTGACTTTGACTAACTGTTGGTGATGCCACGAATAAAGCCAGAGGACATAAGAAGGCTTCGCAGCAAGCGACTTTAAGAATCCGAGAGCCAGCCTCCACAGGTCAGTAGAGTGTGACGTGCCTTCTCCAACAACACCTGGATTGCATTGCTAGCCTTTAGAGGACTGTACATACTGACTCTGGAATCCCACAAATGTGTGTCCGATGTACTCTTACAATAGGTGGCCTTCCTGAGGCGCTTGTCCACAGCATCTGGATAGTACCTTAGAGTGCCATGCTGAACAAGCCCTGGCTCACATTGCCTTCTGGCAACCGGATCCCAAAACCAGCTGTTGTTTTCTCTGAGGCGCCATGTTGTTAGTGTCATAATCACGTGATCAGTAACATCTGTTAACACCAAGCTTAAAGCATCATCACCCAGTAGCACCAAGCAGTAGTAGAATAGTCTGTGCAAGCATTCATGTACAATGGTGCAACCTTTAGATGACCAGCATTGAAAGAATACGTGTCCAAGACAACATAACCGGTGACCACCTGTGGTTAAGAGGTGAAATCACTCTCTTAGTTTGGGGCATGGCTCTTACCGTTCACAATGAAGCCTTATGCCAGTAATGGTTGCTTCTTTATCTATGGCAACCGTTTACACTGCCATTCAGTAGCTATGCAATACGATCCGTCAGGTAATGTGATCTATGCTACGGTTGTGAAGGAAGAAGAGAAATGGCTTCAGGGCCTTGAGGATCAGTATCGTGAATGTAACTGAGAGAGAGTGCGGCCTCAATTTGCCAACTGTTTACCTCTGCTTATTTAGAGGCTGTTAATCCACATGCTCATGAAAAGACATGTCTGTGTGTGTATGCGCATGGGACACAGGGCTGATGTCAGGCTTATAGCTCTTTAGATGCATTATGTCCGCACAGCCGAAGGATTGACTCTTGTAGAGTTCAGCTCTCAGGCACGGTTCCTTTCCCCAAGGAGAAGCCAAAGCCATAAGTACCTCACCCTCCTTCCCCCTCTGCTTAACGTAGGCTGTCCCTCCCAATCCCTCTCTCTTTCTCCTTTATTTATTGCAGAACCCATCCCCCCTGCCACCAACACTTAATGTAGATAACCTTATCCCCCTCTACTTAGGGTCCTAGAGCTGTCCCCAACTAAGGTTGTCCAAATGGCTTGATATTCGACAACCTGGCAAAGCTAATATCTAAAGAGCATGTTCTAATATATGACCTGCAGAACTTTGTGAACAACTTTGTGAACATCTCATGTACAAAAATGCTGATCCATACAACCAGCATGGGAGTTCTTGTAGAAAAAGTAGAGGTTCCTAAATGGGTCTTGGCATGGATGTATTCTCCTTAGAGAAGCCTTTTGTTTGGCATAGAACCTCAGCCTTAGAATGTTCCTTCAAATTTAAGAAATTTCTTCATACTCACTTGTCACATTCATTATAATAGTTCTCCTTAGAATCACCCAAAGGTTTACTTCATAGAGGTTCCTAAATAGTTCTTGTTTTGCTGTATGCGTAGAACCTTTGCATTAGAATGTTCTGTTGACTCTTAGAAAGCTCTTCAGTTCACACATCCCACTTACAGTAATGGCTTTTCAAAGTACCATCCACTAAAATGTTATCTCATAAAAATAAATTTGTTCTTGGTTGGATTTTCTTTTAAGAAAACCCTTTGTTTGGCATAGAACCTCTGCCTTAGAATGTCCCTTCAAATTTAAGGAAGTTCATATTCATATACATATTCAGTTATGATTCTCCATAGAGAGTTCCTGGCTCTGAAGTTTATTCTAGGTGACCATTGGCATAGAATACATTTACAGTAATGTTCCCTATCCATCGAAAGGTTTACGTATATAAGCCGAGGTCCTTTTGAGACCCCTACATTAGAATACTATTTTGACTCAAATTCACACATCTCATGTACAGTAAAGGTTCTCCAAAGAACTATCCATTGAAAGGTTCTCTCAAAGATAGAGAATCCTAAATAGTTCTTGGCTTAAATGTACAATTCTAGGGTAAAGATTTTTACAAATTTGTCATTAAACCTTTACAGGTTCATGGGAGTTCTTCTTACTTGTATGTCAACAAAAAAGGCCCTCTAAAGAACTACCATTGAAAGGGTCTTTGAGGGATCAAAAAAGCATTTCATAACAAAACTGTTTTGGCATACAGTATATTCAAGGGTACTATGTGATGTTTATGCTACCCATAAATCCATACTTCCTTGAAACTGAAGAATTGTCTGCAAACAGGATGTCAGTTGGAAAGAACGTTGTCACAGATATAATCTAAAAGTTGACTGACAAACTCTTACTCGACCAAGAACGCTATGACTGATCAGATGGCTGGTCTACTCAGAGGCGACAACCGTAGTAGCCCCCTAACAGCATAACTCCCGGGCCCTGTGCCAGCCAAGTTACATAGGAGGTTAGCGCCTGGCATGGTGTTAGTAGGGTTGGCTCGGCTATGACATTAACCAGTGAGGGAGCTAGAAGGAGCTTAAACACTGTTGAGGAAAATTGATGGGGGATCATTAGTAGGAAGAGCCAAGTCTCCGGTGTGCCATAGGCTGCCAAGAGTTATATCTGGACAGCGAGAGGGAGGGGTACTTACTCACACAGATAAATAATCCCACACACCGGTGTGCTTAACTAGAAAGAGTGAAGCACCATGCTGCATCAACGTAACCTTGACCTCACACTCCTACACTCCTGCTAGGCTAGCAGAAGTTTGGTTAAATAACAGGCAAAGTTTTTCCAGCCATAAGTCTGTACTCTGGAGGAGTTTTGGCTTGCTGTTCTGGTGCAGCTAGCACACGTTCCAAATCGAGCAGCTAATTCGCTCTCTCTCTTTCTTTCCGTCTCTCTCTCTCTCTCTTTCTCGCTCAGCCATGGTTAGCCTGGCTCATGAATCGTTTTTGCTGCAGTAAATCGGTCTGGTCTCTCCGTCAGGAATTGAGTTGAGGAGCTCACCGACCGCTGGAAGGGGCAAACCAAAGCAATAATAAAACAAAGAAACAGAAATCCAATTCATATGTCCATGCTTCTCCCTAGCGCAAGGCTTTTTAAAGGAAAATACAGATTCACTGGACCCGTCCCCATTCCCACTGCCAACTTAGGAGGTATGTTGGTCTGCGACTCGAAGCACGACGATTCCTTTTTGTTAGATTCCTGGAAAAATGATTTGCCCGGCATGTGTGTGCGTACTTGGGCAACTGTTCTAAAAAGTGGAAGCGGGTCTGATTTACACGCTGGCTTGATGGGGGGACGGAGGCCAGAGTGCTTTGGAAGTGATGTAGCCGCGAATGGGGCCATGCCGTAAGGTTGACTCCAGTTCACTCGGAGATTGTGTTGTTGGCTGGAGCTCCATTTCCGAGCACCTAGGGAACACTGGCTGGATGAAAAGAGCTGTGCAAATAAAAAAGTTCATTCAATTTTTTCCGGCTCGTTAGGTGTTTTCTCTCTCTCTCTCCCCCTCCCTTTTGCTCATTCTCTGCTTTTTTTCTTTCTTTTTTTTCACCCCTCCCTCCTCTTTTTCCCTTGTTTCATTGGAGCATGTGCTGCGTAGGCTCCCAGGCCCTAAAACCCTGAAACCCACTGAATGGTCGTCCATTAAATGCCTGTCCAGAAACAAACAGCTGCTGCCAGATGTTCCAGAGTAGAAATCCAAACACAGTTTTGAATTAATTAATGGTCTTGGAATGCAAGTGCAGTCTATAAATCTGGGAAATAGGAGTGTTTTATAGTATCTTCACTAGAGTGGGCTACTATACTTTGGTACTGTTAATAATGAACATGGATTTTGATGATAAATCAAATAATGCCTAAAAACCTACCTACCTTTAAAACTGAATAATAATAGATCATTTACGGCATTCCGAGATTCCAGAACAGTTTACTGGGAAGAGATTATTTATTTATGACCATCTCACAGTATTTATTGTTTTTTATAGTGTTTATTTTTCATGAAGCAGGCCCCACAGTGATCACCTCACACCAAGAAGAGGCTGGGTTCGATTCCTACCTGGGATGTCCTGGGTTCCTGCTGTGTTGAGTTTCTATGTTCTCCCTGTGTCTGTGTCAGTTTCTTCCCGCCATCCAAAGACTAAATTGCCCCTCTAGGTGTAAGTGTGTGAGTGAATGTGCCTCTCTGTCTGTCTGTCTACTCTGGTATGGATTAGTGACCTGTCCAGGGTTTTTCCTCCCTTCTGCCCAATGAATATCGCTGCAAGCTCCAGCATCCCCCACAACCCCCGACCAGGAGGATTATGTGGTTTAGAGGATGAGCGAGTGAGTGATTCATGAGTCCCTTTGATTGGTCCCATGCACACTCATGTTGCCTTTACCTTATTAATTTTTTTCCATTATGGTTATTGTGCTGTAGCGCTGGGGTTCAGTGGAACAAGTGGCAGAAGCTGTGCAGGAATGTGGAAGGGTAATCTGCTGGAGCCGGGGGCGGGAATAATAGCAGGGAGCACAGCGATTGGATTTAGCCCACATGATTAAGGCGGGAGGTGCTGTGAATTAAAGGGGGCTTGGGTGGGGGTAGGAGGAAATGCAATCTGCAATACAACACCTCTGCTGTGGAAGCAATCCCACTGAACTGGGCCTATTGGCTGGAGGTGACAGGGCAGTGGGGGGTTGTTTCTTCTGACTTTGGCTGTTATTGATAGATCTTGGAGGCTGGGAGCTTTGAAGTGGTCTGTGTTTGTATTTAGTTATTTATTTATTTTTCTAAGAGGTCAATGAGCTCTTAAACCCTGAGCTTGATGGTGGAGGAGGTGGGGTCGGGGGCGGAGCAGCTGTTTATTGGCGGAGAGAGATTTAGAAGGGCAGGCGAGGCGTGTTTATGCGTGTGGAAATGGACGTGTGAGTGAGCATGAATATGTGTGTGTCTGATTGAGTGTGTTGTGGCCCTGCGGCTCACATTCCCTGCTCCAGTCCCCCTGATCCTGACCCACTTTCTCCCCTCCCCTCATCTCTCTCTCCCTCTCTCTCTCTTTAATTGCTGCTCAGCACACCAAGGCCATCTGTTCAGCTGGGGCCTGTCGCCATGGAGATGCTGGGAGGCTTTTCGGATTTGTGGCGCGCTGACCAGCAGGGGTGGAAGGGTCAGGCGCGTGGGGAGTAGGCGGCAGTCATAGGGCCAGTAGAACTGTGCCACAGGACGTGCCTCTCGATGGACATTGGCTCGGCCACGCCTTCCTGGGGATGACCGGCTTATCCCAGGCATGCGTACACACCTCCTGCTGCTAGCGCTTAGTGTGCAGAGATGGCCAAATGATAGAGAACTTGAGTGTAGCGGATGCTAAATAAGCTTACTTTGCTAAATGCATATGTATAAACATGTATTTTTAGCATAGTAGATGCTAAATTAGTTTTATTAGCTAATATGGCATCTTTTATATAATATATATAATCTTGTTTTGCTATTGAAGCTAATAAGACTAGCAAAAGGACCCTGAGTCTAAATGGCATCCTTCCTTATGGTTGTGGTGTAACTTGAACAGCTGTTAAATATGACACGAGGTTAATTATCGTCTTGACTTGTCAGTTTTATGCTCCCTGATGGAAATGACAATAATTAGCATTTATTTGCAATGCACTTACACAGTGTGTTTGGTGTATTTTCCCATCTACACTCCTCTTGATTGATGGACAGTTATGTAAAGACCCACTTTGATTCACTTTGATTGCAATTAGCATGATATCCGCATGCACTGTAGGCCGGAGATTTTATTCCTCCATGCATGTCTCATTGGGAATAGCTTTGGGTATGAAATGCTTACTACCGGAAATGAAAATAGGAATCTCCAAAGGCAAAGAAAAACTTCCCATAAAGAAAGGGGCTGGAAGGTAAAGTCCAAGCCTTGAAATGTACTAATTGCTTGGGCTGCTCACCTAACAGTCTTCACTGTATGAATCTTTTCTTGCATGGCGACATTGTGTAATTGAATATTGATCACCCGGTGTTAGGTTTGCACCTTTCAGCATGAGACGGCAGGGGGTTCAGGCGCACTCCTGCGTACTGCCGCTGATTAGTGGGAATGATATGAATACTGTTCAGCTCTCAGTGTTGCCCACATTCCCCCACTGCACTCATTCAGCATGATAGAGGGGGGCTCACGCCCACCCTGAGCTCTTGGCTGGCCATCGCGGTGTGGCTAATCCATAATTTTGAGAAAATTAAATTGGAGCTATTCAGATGGCGAGGCAAAACAGTGGTGACTTATTATTAATGCACTGAGTAGCCCTTGGATGACTGTTCGTTTGCTGACAACAGTGTGTTTTTAATAAGGTGCTGTTTTTGTAGATAGCATTTTACATCAAATTAGCCGTATTTCAAAGGCGGATTTTGCCCACAGTCAGGCAGCGGGAGCGTCGCTATAGATAGCTAGCTTTAAAAAAGCAAGCCAAGGTGTCACTTCAATATTAAGCTGATCACATCAGGCTTTTGTACTGTACGCTTTCAGCTCAGCTGTAGCTAATCTACGATCATTATTTCTGTGCAGGGGAGTACAAAATTCGTTCAATTTCATCAGCCTGTGTGCGGGGAATGAAGCACTTAGCTGCTTAAACAGCAGCGTGGTAAAAACAGCTGGAACCCCCAACTATTTGAAGCTGTAACTGCGTGAAGAGTGATGTCACGCAGGGCGTCCCAATTCTTACTCCTAAATCCCATGCATGCTCATATGCCTGCACAAATACGCCCTCATATGCCTGCACACTTCTAGTCTAATGGCTACTTTCCTCTAGTCACCACACTGAGGTTGCAAAGGCAGACCTTCAGGCTTGAGGCACAACAGGGCCTTAGATCTGCCAAAAGAGCTGCCTTTGCATTAATGCTGGACCTCCTTATTTCTCCTTCCAGTGCCAGGCTCTAGGGCAGGGAGGTGTTACACAACACCCCCCAATTAACAGCATGTTGTGGATGGATTCATGAAGCAGAGGCGACTGCCTAGTGCTTGGAGTGCGCCAGCCGTGCAGGCAGAAATGGGTGTACAGCTATTCTGGGCCCTCTGCTCTGACTCATGTGCTTTTCATGCATTTGGAGCTTCTCCCTTGTAACAGGTTTTCAATCTGTACCTTGGCAATGTTTGCTAATTCTGTTTATGCATTGGTAGGTGTTTTGGACAATTAATGATTGCCATCTTTCTAGAATCTGATCTTGCTGGCAGAACGTCAGGAGAGGAAAATTAATACCAATCCTGCGTTTCGGATCTGTGCCAGCCAGGCTTCGTAAGAAACATCCGGCATTAACATGCATGCACACAAGCCTTTGAGATCCGTGTGAGGGTCGGTGATTTGCAGAAACTTTTGTTTTGTCATCTTTTAAAAAAGCCTACAATTTTTGATACCCATGCTTCCCGACGCAGAAAGCTCCGGTAACAAGAGACCCCACTGATCTTTCCGTGCTTTTCCTTTTTCCTGTGTGTCAATATATGGTCTTCAATCTAGCGCTGACAAAACCCCCTTAAATCCCCGCCGCTCTCTACACGGAAGCGTGTGCCGTTTAATGGGGAACGGCTCAGGCCATATATATATATATATATGCGATTCCTAGGTTGGCTCCTGGCCTCCTCCGGCGCCTGTCAAAGCTCCCTGCCTTTCATGCCAGTTCTATCAGGCAAAGATGGCTTGGCACCAGACAGCCCATCGCTCTCTTTCTCGGCGCGCTAACAGAGCAGGTACGTGCAGACGCCTGTCAGAGGAAACAAGGCAGTGCTGTCAATTCTTTTTCGGCAGGGAGCATACTGGCGTTTGATCCCCCTCTGCGGGTGAGGCGGCAGCGCAAACGAGGACGTCCTCCTGAGCTCTGCTAAATTGGGTCGTCTCCTGATTTCTCGGGAGGGCCGGAGCCCGGCCTTCAGCCGGCGTGCGGCTGTTGTAGCTAGCGAGGCTGGCTGTTGATTCATGTTTTAAATGACCCGTTGCAGATGTTTCTACTCAGGGACTGTGGTGAGCTGGGATGGGGGAGGGATAAGGCGGGGGGGGTTGAGAGTTGGTGGGCTTCCAGTGTATTACGGGAAGGGTTGGAGATTAAGGTTCCCTTGCTCTGGGATTAATCAGGCAGACGTCTGAACTGGATTATAGGAAGTGAGTGGACTGCATCCAGACAGGTGTTACCGCAGTCCATTATTAATAGTGGATGTATTCACGACTGCCCGCCTGTCCTTTTTGACATTGTCACAGAGATGCGTGTGTGTTTGTAAGAATGCTTTCCTGGATGCTGTTTGGCACTATCTTACCATGCGTAATAGCTGTGGAGATAGACTAGTGATGGAGAGAACAGCTAGCTCCTAAACTTCTGATTGCAATTTGAGTGGAGGCCATGTTGCTGCAATTATCCAGTCTCCTTGCCCCCCACCACCCGCCTTCCCGAGAGTGTACTCACTGACTCTGTGTTTCTGTGATTTGGATTTGATAAGTGCTTGTGAGTGTGTCTACACATGGCTGAACGTGTGTGCGCGCATGTTTGCTGATTATGTGTGTGTGGTAGCTTGCTCATGTTAGAGGCATCTACAAGATGAGCTGAGTCACATATTAATGTTCCTTACAGCTGAACTTGATTTAGGGCATCAGTCATTGTCTTAAAGTGAGTAGAAGGAGTGTTCTGGCCTGGGGATAATCCTCCTATTGAGAGAAATGTTCTTTTTTCCACTACAAAATCTGCTTGCTGTCTTTGTTTATATACTTCTATAGACCTAGCGACTCTCTCTCTCTCTCTCTCTCTCTCTCTCTCTCTCTCTCTCTCTCTCTCTCTCTCTCTCCCACTCTCCCTTGCTTTGGGTTTTTTAAGCCCCTGTGGGAGTTAGATGGAGATGCATTAGGCCACTCGCTGTATTTGCTTGGGCAGGATTGATGCTGATAGGTGAGGGCAGACCGGGGGCTGCCGGATGGGAAATTGATCATCAGTGAATAGGCGTCAGGGGAGGCCTGACATCCATAACTGCTTTTCACGCATCCAGGCCGGAAAATCCATCACTCGCGCAACCCCCCTGCACTGTCCCTGACTGCCTGTACTTACCACACAGATTCATCAGATCTCCGCACTCCAGCCGCGACACATAGTCGGCCCAGAATTTATGACAGAGTGTTGTATTGATGAGCTACTGTTTTGGTGGTATTTGCTGATGAATGATGGAGGATGTGGAGGCAATGCAGGTGCAAGCATGTTGTAGATGGACAGCATTGTTCTTCTGGATATAGGCTCTGTTTCCTGCCATCAGTAATTTAACTATAAGTTATGAGCTTAGAGTCGATGCCGGAGTTGGGACACAAAAGGTGTAGAAAACAAGGAGGAAAGCAGCTCTCAAGGCGGACATCCATAGGAAGTTCAGTATGGCCCTCAGGACATCCGCAACGCATAAAAGAAAAGCCATTCTCTTCCATCGCTGTGTTCCACTCAAGGAACATTATTCCATCCGACTCATCGGCTGCCATAAATGTGCAAGTCACGTTGACTCACATCTGGATTTTCGGTGTTTGAGCTTGTTGTGTAACCTGTCAGAGACCGGCTCCCACGACTGAAAGGAAAGACATTTGTATGAATTAGTGGAGGAAGCTGAATCATCCCTGTGGCTTTTAAACAAGAAGGAGTTACTGTCTTTAAGTTATGACCCCACGGTGGGGTAGAAGAAGAGTTTACCGTCAGTTACTGGGCCAGCAGGCTAATTTTATATTCAGTCACAGGTCTGTCTAGCTTGCGCTCTCTCTGTCTTTTCTATTTCTCTCTTGCTCTCAGTCTTTCCACCTCTCCGTCTCTCTGAGAGGTAGGACAGTGCTTTGCTCATCCAGTCTCTGGGGAGGGAGAAAAAATAGCCCTATCCCCTCTGCCACAGCACTGTTTATTTCGGAGGTACAGTGTGAGGGTTCGCCATCCACATCTCTCTCTGCTAATCTGACAGGTGAGGAATCCATTTGAATGGTGGGGGAAAAAAGTCCCACACAACACAGATAAAGCGGTGTTAAACGCTGCTTTGTGCTCGAGTTAAAGGCATTTCAAGCCCCGTTTGTGGCACCGCCGCGTGTTAAATGCAATTGCGGACATGCTCGTTTTATTTCGTTTTTTGTGCTCTTCAATTGAGATAATGGCATCAGTGGATATCGGTACACCGTGGATCTGAAACTCGCTCTCGCTAGCAAATAAGGCAACGTGGAGATTAGAGTAGGCTGAGCAAATGGCATTATTCTCTCCTCCTGCTTCTTCTCAATCCACTTAATTTGCTTGGTCTTGATTGGGGAAGTGTCGTGCAAGAAATCCCGGAGGCTTTGTCTTGCTCACCGTGTCTCATTTTGACGACACAATCCGTCTGCATGTGAAGTGTTCTTTTGATTCTGTTAAGCAAACAGGAACAATGGCCCCCGTCACAGTCCTCTGCTTATGAAGGCTTGTAGCCTTAATGGGAAGGTTCTTGCCAGAGCTTGCACATACTTTCTTCAACAAGGCAACTCTAACACTCTTGATCTTCCTTCCAGCAACTCTGCGCAAATAATTAATCTACAGAAAACTACTTATCAATGGCTAACAGCATCTGGTCTGCTGCTGGCTGTAGATCTAACCTGCTGTACCTTTTCAATAGCATCCATGGAGTATGTTGTATGCTGGGAATATGCTTGATCCCTTCCTTCCTAAGTTCTACGCAAACCCAGAGCACTTCTGGCCCCACTCTAGGACAGCTCCGCTGTGGCCCCAACTTTATGACAGCCATGTGGGGGTTTCCTTGCTTGTTTACTCAGCAGACGAATTTATTGCGCGTCTGCCGTGGCCATTTTCTCTCCTGCACCTGACGTGGGTAGCAGATTTATGGGCGATATTTACAGGGAGATGGCGTAGTGAGATACTGCCGACCATAGATCAGCCGGACAGAGCCTGCCGGGTGTTGATTGCATGCATCTGATTCAAGGCCCTTCGATACAGAGGCGGTGATTAAAGCGGAAGCAGGTGAAGGGTTGAGACAGCCTTGTGAGAAAAGGAAAAATGCTCTCGAAAGAAAGTTCAGGCTGAAGATCAGGCAGAGGCCAAGCTTCTCTCCTGGCAATCATGTAGTTCATCAGGAGAAGGACTCGGCTACAAGCGCCTGCATTACTTAGTTAACCCCATGTGTGGTAGCACTCGCTCTTGACTAGCTGACATGCTCTTTTTTAACTCTGCTCTTTTAGTGCCTCGGTTTCCCCTCGTGTAGGTTGTCCTCTGCGATTCTCCTGAGTCACATGTGCATATATATATGTCGAGGCTTCAGCTAAATGCTGTTCTAGGCTTGCGCAGTCTCAGTGCAGCAAGTCAGCGGGAAGAGCTGCTGAGTGCTCGGGCCCCGAGCGCCACACGAGGGATGTTCTGCGTGCACTCTCGCTGCTGGAGGGGGTCACGTGTTGACCCGGTTACGTGCACGAGTAAGTGCAGAAGGCATGCTCACTGGGCTTCTCCTTTCTCTCTTTCTCTTTCTCTGTCTGTCGCTTGCGCATTCTTGTTCTACCTTCCTCACAGAGATGCATCCTCCTCTCCTCTCCTCTCCGGGACTTGGCTCTGCAGCTGCAGCCAAACTGATTGATTTCTCTGGCAAGGAATATCCTAGACACAGACCTTCCCTCTTCTTTATGAGCTATCAGTGGAGAGGGAGATGAAGACAGGGTAGGGGGGGGGGAGTGAGAGTGAGAGTGAGACCCCCCTCCTCCACTGCACCAAAAAAGGAAAGATTTAATATTTTCATCCCTGGGAAGAAGCTGTCAGAATTCATTACTATACTCCAGTGCCCATATCCCCTCTTCTTTTCTTCCCTTTTTTTCTCTTGCTGGCACAATTGCAGCGCTGTAATGTTCACAAGGAGAGGGAGAGATGAAGCGAAAGAGAGACAGTGCGAGAAACAGGAGGGAGAGAGGGAGAGATGGAGAGGAACAACACACGGATGCCACTGATGACAAAAACACATTCCCCTTAAGTAAACAAAAAGGTTAATGAGCTTTGTGCCCATCTGTGAGCTACGTCCCTGGTGTTTAGACAGGCTAGCGCAGTTGACTCCATCCAACTCCCTCAAACCTCGTGCCCTTTTACAAGCGGAGATCATCCCTCGTTCTCAAAGATCTGTTTCCTCCTTCGTGCTCTCTCACTTTTCTGCTGTCACAGCTTGATCTCTGGCGTCTGATATTTATCACTTCCCGAGAAGACCACCTGCAGCAAAAGGAGCCAACCCAGCCCCCATTTGAAAGTGTCGTTTCTGGCACCTTTGGGTGTGGCTAAGTCCACTTGGCATTTGGTGGAGGTGCAGTTTGTCGCTTTTCTTAGCCACCCTCACTGATTCAGTGGGTGTGGCACAATGAATAACTCCTGAGAACAAGACGACAGGGAGGTGGGCATGAAAGGTGCACTACATGTTTGTGAGAAAAGGCCGTCGTGTACTGAACATGCTGAAACACGTTGCATGGCATCCAGAAATCATTGTTTTTGATATACTGATTTTCTTTTAATATAGAAACGTGTCAAAATGATGTTATTCCATATAATATACCAGTAATTTAGGAAGATTAATAGGATATAACCTCAAAGAGTTTTTTAAAGTGTGCCAAATTGCACAAAATAGATCGCGTTTGGGTTTTCTTAATTGCATTTGACGATTCACATTAGGTCTGCATGATAAAAAAACTGATATTGCAATTTTATTTAATGTTTATATATTGTGATATGAAAAATTACTCAGGAAGTTTCATCAGATGATTTGATTCAATATTTAGAAATATTATTTACAGTCAAATAATAAAAAAAAAAAAGTATAAAAGCTGAGAAATGAGTTATTAACACTGAGTGTGGAATGTTTTCTTTCATGTTTTAATTGCTGTGTATTTGGTTTCAGTGTACCAAACACAAATACAGTTCTGGTTAAGGGTAGCTGACAGGTAAATGTGAGTAGATCGCAAAATGTACACATCTGTGTGCATTTTTACAGCAACACCTGGGTATAGTTGCATTTCCAGCTGTGCAGCGCAAAGATTTGTGCCATGCCGTGTCCAGTGCAATGGCCTTTAGAGCTCAGATGCTAGTTCTGAATGGCTTGTCCTTTTCTAGGTTTCTCTATTACCAAATGACCACACTGAATGTCAGTTCTCTTGAGTGATTTTAATACCAGTCCACTTTAGGTATCAAGTTCAAGCTAACAGGGAAACAACTCAGGGACTAGCAGTGCTACACGTCTTGGTTGTGTTCTGGAATATTACTCTTTCCGTGCACCATGTTGGTGAGGGCACAGATTAAAATGCGGCCGTATCTCTGGAGATAGTGTGTTCCTCTCCGGCTTTCTGCATCAAGGAGCAAAATGTTCTGGATTTGCCTGCTCTGATGCGATAAGATATGACACGGTATATTTTTGCCAAGGTCAAAGTCGCACTTGAGTTACAATTTCACATGCTTCTCTCCCTACTGATTTTCCGTACAGCGGCAGCAAGTTGTAAGCATTCTTGAGGTGGAACCATATTCCTGTTGGAATGTAGCAGAAGCGTTTTATGTTCTATTTTCAATGGCATTGAATTAGGCTCTAAAGACGGGTGTTTGGCATGTAGAATGAAGTGCTTGGGTGGCGTGCTGAGTGAATTCTGGCAGTTTCATATTAAGCGGTAATGAAAACATGAGTGGGTTCCACGTTGCGCATCCATGAAGGCAGTGCCCTACAAATGATTCTCATTATGCCTCTAATCCGACAGCTCGACTGAGCATGGCGGTCATACGCCACTACATTTTCATCTATCTCTGTAATCTCGTGCGCAGATTCTGGCGGTGGCAGCCTGGGGGTCCCAGCAGCTGTGTCTGAGGGCTAGGTAGAGTGGGGCCAGGGTTACAAATGTGCCACATTAGCTGTGGGCACCATTCTATACAAGAAGGCGTCGCATGGGGTGGAGGGTGATGCCATTTTCTCTATCACCCATAGGGCTGAGATGTCTTTCTCTGTCATCCCGGGGAGTGACTCACCAGCGAGGTGGCACCACAGCAGCAGGCAACTGTTATTTTGGGGGATTATGGAGTCGTAATGCATGTAAATGGTTGGGATTCATGTTGAGCCAGATGATTATATTAAAGTTGCATACGTACGGGTATTACCATAATTCGCATCGCTGCGTAATTATTCCACATATTTGCATACATGCTACATAACTAATTACACGTTAAGCAGTAATTACCCCAAGCGTTGGAGCTTTGGCGGCCTCGTCTCCTGTGGCTCCGCCTGCATGTGTTATCTCTGCCCCCCTCATGTCTTTATCACGTACACTGAGAGGATGCCACTCTTTCAGAGTCCTATCCATCACTGGCTTGTCTTGAAGTGCCCTGCTTTGCTCGCTAATGCAATCTCACTAGTATAACATCATCTATCATCCGGCAGGCCCGAGTACGGCTGCATGTCCTTGGTGTAGAGGCGCGCCTGCGCCGGGAGAGCAGTATTCCCTCTGACAGCGGAGGTGCGGACGCTAAGCGAGTGTGACACGCAGGGTGGGCAGCCTCGCAGCCCCTGACAGCCTTGCTAGGCGCCTGGCTGATACCACCCAGCTCCCTCTATGAAGCACAGGCAGGAAGTACAGGCGGACATTTTGCAGCCCAGTCAGTGCTGACGCATCATCTTCGGGGAACTACGAGTCATGATGTGATGTGACGTGTGCGTGTGAGTGTGTTTGGGAATGAAACGCTAGTAGTTATGCTGTAGTTTCAGAGATTCCGGGAAGGGAAGGGAAGGGTCAATTGCTTCCTTGCAGTTACATGTGCGGCCCTTGTTCCTTAAGTACTGAAACAGTGTCAGTATTATAAATATTTGCTCTTTAAAAAGAGCACGCAGAACGCTGTGTTGCAGACTGGGCTCATTAGTTAATGCCTGATAAAGGTCATGTGGTGAATTTGTCTTGCTTTGTTCTCCCTGGCTCTGGGTTTATAGGAACATTAGAGTGTACACCATCAAGACGAGTCTGGGTCTGGTTTCTATGTCTTTATACCAGTTCGGACAAAGAAAGGGAGAAGAATGGAAAGAGAGAGAGAGAGTTTTTATTATAGGGTGTGACTACTAGGGTTTACAGACCCAAAAGAATATTACTATACTGCTATTTATATTGTTCATCTGGTTTATTATTCCAACTGGAAAATGGAAAACCACTTTGTTGTTAATGTATGCGTTTTGTTTATTTCCCTGCTTGGGAACTCTCGCCTCCGTCCCTGAGGTTGAGGTGCATTTTCCACCACCATTTGTCTTTATATATGTGCAATACAGCACTATTAGGGCTGTAGTGTCTTGCAGACCCTGCCTGAAACATTCCCTCTACTTCAAGGCAAACTGCAGCAAAATCAAAAAGGAGAATATGGCCGTTTAAAGCAACAAACAAAGATTTAGCTTGGTGGGCCAGCTTTCCTTCCAGAGCCTAGAGCAGAGAGAGAGAGAAAGAAAGAGAGAAGGGAAACTTTGCTGTAACGGAATTTGAATATAAGCTAACGCAGCTTATCTTTGATGTCCAGTCTCTTTTCTAGTGTGAGATCCATCAGCAGAATGAAAATTAAGGCCTGTAATCCTCGGCTGAAATCCTTAAAGTGTAATTGTGAGATATTCACTGTGCGGGCTACTTGGTCTTCCAATCTTTGGTCCTGCATAATGACTTAGTGCTGGCCGATGATTCGGCTCCTGCTGCCTTTGAAGTGAAACTTTCAGCTAGTCATCTTAAAAAGACACGCTTTGATAGCTTGTCAGCCAAAGTGCAGCAGTTGTGACTGTAGTTGCGGCTACATTGTAGTTATCCTTCATGCCCACACTAGTTAGGTTGTGTCTGTGGGGCACATGCTAATATGCCTTTGTGGACTGCAGTGGGCTGTCTCCTCAGGGCATTGTCCTCTCGTTTCCATCAGAAGTACCTTTTAACCTTTTAATCCCTGAGTGCCCAGTTCCATTCCGCATTAGAACCAAATGCCACTTTACTGCTCCATATATCCATTGGAGTTGCTTTATTGCTGCAAAGGACTGGCGCTGGGCTTTTGAGCTGAGCTGAACAAGAGGACAATGTAAAATCGCCATGGGAAAGTTACGCTATCGTAGCGCGTGGGTGAGCCTCACTCCAGGGAGACCGGACTCTAGGTTCGCCGGTCCAAGCATTCTCAGGAGAGCCAGACAGAGTAAGTGCTGGAGTGAGACTGGCTGTCATTCAACAGGCCTCCACCGTGGGCCTGAAGAAGACATGGACAATAGGCAGTAAAAGATAAACACGACTGGTTGGTTACATTGGGGAGCTGTCATGTCATGGGATATCTCTTTTCATCTCTCTCTCTCTCTCGCTCCTGACTCTCCCACTCTCTTTCTCTCTGTTGGTCTTTGTCCATCTTTTTTTTCCTCACACTCGATTCCCCCTTCTGACTCACTTTCTCCACTCTCTATATTTCTCACTCACTCTCTCCTTCCATTTCTCTCTCTTTCTCCCTGTCTCTTTCAGTCTCTTGCTGTCTATTTCTCTCTCGTTCACTCAGTTTCTCTCTGCTTGCATTCTTTCTATGTCTCTTTCACTCACTCCTCGTCTCCCTGCCTATCCCCATTCCACCCATTTGCATCCCTCAATCCATGCTCTCCACCAGTGTCTTCCCACACAGCGGGGAAAAACTGCGGAACGCATCCACTCAGAGTGCGGAATGGGACTCCTCTATGCAAATAGTGCAGAATGACACACCTGGGCACATCAATGAGACATCCCCGCAGCTTGTGAAAGCTGAAATACCTCCTTCTTCATGGAGCCGAATGCTCTTTTCATCGCCACCAGAGTGACTAAAACTACCTTTTTCAGGCTATAGCCCTGAACTGATCAAAGGTCCTGAATGACACCAGCACTGTAAAGGAGATTCAATGCTTTCAGGAAACCTACTGATCAGTACAAGCGATGCTTAGTTTAACATTCCAGGTAGCAGTGTCTGGACTTAATCTAAATTTTAGTCACAGTGTGGAGGTAGAAACTGACCACAACCGTTGTGGTCAGTTAGAAGACAACATTCATCTACATACAGTCACTCCATGAGGGTCTGGCATGACACCATTGCCGTTGTATTGATGTGGTATTAATGGCAGTGGTCTGAAAGGTCTGCCTGGATCCTGCATTGTGCAGCTGTCTGCCAATGGTGCTGGCACCAACCAGATGACCCATGGAGGGAAATATGTTATATTGTATAGTTTAGAGCCAGAGAGGAAATGTGGCATCAAAAAACCCTGAAAAGTCTTATCTGGTTACAGTGTTAGCCGAAGTTCTCTTTTTCCTGGAAGTTGATTGAGTTTCTGTTAAAGGGGAACTGATTTGTCAAAAGTCATTCACAGTAATTTAATGAAACCTAAGGCTCAGATTTCTTTACAGTGGGGCTGAAAAGAACCAGGGCCTGCAATGCCTACAATTCATATACTGCCAATTTAATGGCTGTCCAAAACAACCGGTAAACCTACACTCGTCTAATGAGTTCTTGTATGTAATTCTGAAACGCGTACCTCTAAAACGTACCTCTGTGCCATGGATAGCTTATATACTGTAAGTAGTGGCCAAAATCTGGCCTCAAAACTCCTTTGGATAAACAAGATCCCCGGCATCCGTCAGTGTAGTCATAACCATTCCATGTAGGAACTTTCTGTGATCCAGCTTTTAGAGACATGGAACACTGCAGACATCTGGTTCCTATCAACAGCACTGTGAACAATTCTGACTCAGGAAGTTTCTCTACAATGCACCATTTCAAATTTTAACCTACTCTGCATGTCTTTGTTCATGTCCTAACTCTGAAATATCACAAAATGAGTCAGAATGCACATCAGTTTTTCATCATCTGTTGTTTCCCAGTTCCTGGGTTATGTACGCCACGATAGAGGGATGTCACGTTTTCTTTTTTTTGTGCAGCTGGCTGTGTGAGGGGAGCTTCCCCTGAGTCTTATGCTGCAGTGTTGCTGCAGAGCTGGAATCCTAGACCTGCACACATCCCCACTTTCGCTTCCCGATCTCCTTCTCTCTTTATGCCAGAGACACACGTGGTCAGCATATGCAGTGCCTGCCTGTCGCCGTCATTCTGCTTCTTGTTCCTCTTTGTTTGCAAATGTGGCTAAGAAGAAAAAACTCAGTAATTGGGTTCAGTGTTCGCCAGAAAGGAAGAGAAACCCGCAAAGGGCATGAGAGGCAGAAACCTTCGCTTGCTGTTACACCTAATCCCATGGCAACGTTAAACTCCACTGTCCAAACAAGCACTTCATTATCCCGCCGCGTTGTGTGTAGGATATTTAAAAGTGTTAGCTGTGGCAGGGTTAAGCTGGCCGCCAGCCGGATTGTGTAATGCTGTATAATGGATGGGTAGCATAATGAAGAGAGAAGGGGGAGAGAGGAAATGATGCTGTAGTAGTGGTGCATGAGTGGAGGACAGGTGAGAGAAATCTGTTCTTTGTCTGTGCCTCTCTCTCTCTTTCCGTTATTGTGGGCCTGTAACCCTCTCCGAGATCAGTGGGGGTGTACAGGATTACGTGACTGCTGCTTGACTGGATAGGCGAAAATAATTGGCTCTGCGGCCTAGCTCCATCTCATCTGCCCCCCACCCTTCATCCTACCTCCCCCACCTGCCGCCTGTCCTGCTTTGACTCCTACACTTAACTCACCTCTTCTCTCAAAGGCTGAATGATTGGCTGTCTAATAATCAATATCACAGTATCATTCTGCACAGATAGTTCACTGCAAACTTTTAGGCACTGATAAAACCTTTACCACCCTTAGACTCTCCACTGTTTTTGAAACGCTTTCATATATGTTTTACGTTTCATAGCTTGTTGAAACAAGCAGAGAGCTTTGGTGAATTCATAAATGAAGTTGAAGCTGAAACTGTATCATTATTTTTAGTGGGCACTTAATGTAGTAGTCATGCCCATATTTATATCTATTGGAAAAATGCTACAATCAGTATTTCATTATTCAGAGTTTAGTAGACCTCTGAAGTTGTCATTTTTGTGGTTGGTAGTATGCCTGTATTAGAATTCTAGGTCTAAGTAGTTTATCTTTATGGGAAGAATGAATACCATTCATGAAACTAGCGGCTATCGCACCCTGCACATGTGGTGTATACCCCCCACCAACACCCTTCAGCCCCACCTTCACTGGATTAAAAGGTCATTACAGAGTTGAAATTTTACAAAAGTTGCTATATGGAAGCTATGGCAACAAAATACTTCATGCAAACCAGCAAATTCTGTGGTGGCTACGCTCTTTTGGCACATTGGTAGTAGCTGCTAGTGTCATTTAATAGCCTTGATATTTAATGAAGACTTGTGCAGGCTCATTATAACATGCAGATGTTGTAGCTTGCTTGTAGCAATATTCATATTTTGACTTCTAAGTTCCTGAGACAATAAGAGGAGAAACATAAGAAGCACTGTTGTGTACCGCAGGGCCAACAGCTTTCAAAGTGATCAGTAACACCACACTGCGTGTTGATTAACATGAAGTAATGCATCCCTTGTAATGAAGCAACACATTAACAATGGTTAACTAATGTTGAGCATGTTACAACTATTATGGTTACTTAACATGTACACATATAGTTGTTATTTGTTCCCTTAACATTAGTTAAGCCTTGTGACCCTTGTTAATGCATTACTTCATGTCAGTTAGTTAACACCTAATGTAAAGTGTTACCAAACTCTCATTTATTTGATGGTTGATTGATGGAAACATTATTGTTCTGTAGACAGTACCTTTAAATGCTGTGTTAGGAATTGAATGTTAAATTATTACTTAGCTATATGATTAATTGTGTAATTAAATGCTTAAATTAGGCATGCACTCTGATATGGTAATCACATCCATACATATAGACAATTGTATTTGGACTTTGGATGCAGATAGTAAAGTTCTAATGAGGATAAAGTTAAAATGTTTACATATTATAAATGCTTATATAAATACGATGATGGCATGATGCTGACAACACATGTACATCAAATACATAACAGAGGCTGACATAGGTCTATGTTTTCTATACTGGTGTGACCCCAATGTAAACAGTAAACAGCAGTAGGGTAAATAACCTACTACCCTGATTCTGTCCACCTGGGTGTAAAGATTGTTACAGCAAACAGCCTGCCAGGAACCAGGGTCGTATAATGGGGGGAACAACGCCCTCTCCCTGTTCCTTGCTGATTGGGTACAGGGGATGCTATGCAATCCAGGCTGCGTGTAATTATGTGAGGAATGGGTGTCGGCCCACTGAAGCGTCATGAAAAGGCCCGGCATGCGAAAGAGGCCGCGGCGAAGCCTAAACACAGAGAAAAAGTATTCTGTGCTGCGGGAACCGAGGGGTGAAGACAATAGGGGGTAGCTTGCCGGGCGTCAGCAGGGAGAGTTAGGGTGGCCATGGGAAATGGGGCTGTTTAGGCCAAAACGATAAACATTACAGAGGTGCTACAGATGGCCCAGATCTACAGGGGAAACAATAGTGAATGGGCAGCTCTGTGGTCATTAAACTCTAATTTGTGTTGACGGCATAGAACTCCTGTTAATGTCTTTTTGTTTTTTCCCTTTCATTCACAGAGTGATTTTCCACTGCTAAAAAAGGTTCTCATTTGGGCTGAGTGGAAAAGCGGCAGCGGCTTTGACCTACGTCCCATCCTATTTAGAATTACGGACGTATGGGAAATCCATGGGAAAGCCTTTTAGTTGCTTCCGTGCATGTGTCTTTGTGGACACTTGCACAAATCTCATCCTCTAGATATATGCGTAAACATTTTGTGATTAGGGGACACAAGCAATGTTCCTTCTAAGCTGCATGCTTCTGAGGCTGCTGGGCATTAAAAACTGCACGATACAATTTAGATTAGACACGGTAGTCTAATCACATGCTAACAAGTGATTACGCTTCTTCTGTGCTAGGCTAGTGGATGTAAGCATGGCTAAATCATAAATATGTGATTTCCCTATATTGCTCCACATGCCTCCAATACATTCATGCCTCGATGGAAAGCATGAAAACAGTGTCTGACTAGGCTTGAAGTTGATCGAAGCATATGTGTGGCTAATGCTAAGTTGGAGAGACAAAGTTGGCAAGTTTTGATAGCCGTCCAGAGCTGTTTCATATCCAAATGAAACTTACTGACTCTTTACAGTGGTAGTGATGGGAACCAGAAGTCAAAACGTCTACAACGTTGTCATGATACAACTTGACGCTTGTTGAGCTAAAAGCAACACCAAGTTTATTAGACAGACAAAGTCAGAAAGTCAAGTAGAAGGTAAACCCAAACAAAGCAATCCAACCAGTAAACAAGTTTAGAGGGGAAAACCAGGTAAGCAAACAAGATAAACAATAGCATGGCAGCTCCGTGTGCTACAGAGTGGCAATACTTTGCAATGACTGAGCGAAACAAAGGGGTATAAAAACAAACAGACTGATTACAAACAGGTGGTTAGAAAGCAGAAGATGATGATTGGGAAATCAGTGATTGGATTCTAGTGGACATGTGATGATGAGGTCACGGGGTGGTGGGTTATGGGAAATGGCGTTCTAAAGATCGGTGTTGGAAGGAGAACCTGAAAGCTTGGCAAACGTGAATATAGGCATTTTATTTGCTGTCTAAAATGATCAATAAACCTACACAATTGCAGTTTTTTAATATGCAATGCTGATAACAGTAAATCCAATAAACTATGTTTTCCTTTGGTTTTATTCTGTCTTGCAGAGGCCTTCGTGCTTCTTTCTTCATTAATGTATTTAATAAAGTACATTTCAGGCTATAACCTAATTTAAAAACTATTGTAAAACAATGCCTTGGGCATCAGACAATCCATTCATAGCTAATTTATGTAATAACTTTCTGTGGGGGAGCTTTTAGAGGCAGTAAAAGCCTCAGACATCTGGTTCCTATCAGCACCATTGTGAACAATGTAACTGTATTGTAGCGTACTTCACCTTAAACCACTCTGAATGACTTGGTTTTCATTTAACCATTTAATTATGCAAACATTTAGAGAGTAAATCAGTGGACTTCTTTTTTTAAACAAGGAATCCAAAAGAAAATGTAAATACAGTCACTATTTAAAGTCCAAGTCTGACCATCTATTTGAATACTATTAGTTGTTTTATTTTATAACGTGGAGTAGTTTAACCTTGTTTATAGGTACTGTTCTGAATCTATAGACAGAAGAAAAGACTGCTGGAACGCTGTAGTACTCAGGTGTTGAGGTTACTGTATGGCATTTATGGCACTTAGTCGATGCTCGTATCCAGAGCAATTTACAAGGGGAATCATATTCAGCCAATGGAGTGTTTGGAGTCTCGCCCATAGAGTTTTATTGGTGTAGCACATATGGTCACCAACACTGGAAATGGAACGCCAGTCTCCCAAGTAGTGGTGTTATCCATGGTGCCACACCAACCACGTGATATATGGTGTAGTAGGGTTGCACAGTATATCAATTCAGCATCGTCATTGCAATGTGTGCATGGGCAATACTCACATCAAAGGACATGCAATGTTGAGTTATGCTACAACTTTTTTTGCTGCTTGATACAATAGAAAAAACTTGCCTAGTTCCTTGACTCTGTTTTAAGGCTTCTTACATAGTGTAGTCACAGTGGTCACCCATGTATGGTGCACTGAAACAGATTATAGAGCATTCAAGAAGACGTGGTTTAAACACATATATTTATTCATATTTTTATTTTCACCCCAATTTTGTACGATGAATAATGACTATAAATAATGTGGTTCAAATCATGTGGTCAAAAAGTCCTGAATATTTGTTCATATTTTTTCATATATGCAATGTTTTTTCTCAGTATTGTACAGACCTGTACTGTAGTTTAACCGTCACTCTCTGTGAACGTGTGGTTTTATTGAACATAGCACTCAGTTACAAATAAAATAAGAAGGTGCTTTGGACATGACTCTAATTCTACACACTGAATTAGGCTGCCAGTTAAGAGTTTGGGAAAAAAGAGCTTGCTTATCACACAAAGGATGGCAAGTTGTGGAGGATGAAAAGAGACTGTTGTTTCAAGTTATGGCTTTAGCGAAATAGATGGTGGAATTAACAATGCAAGCCACTGAAGCTAATGGTTTCTGAAAAAAAAAAATTGAGAAAAAAGACAATATAGTTGCTTTAATAGAACGCAGGACTGGACCTATATAAAGCTGCTTCCATTAATTATTAAATATAAAATTTTTAACATTTTTTATAAAATCTGTATTATTTATTTAGGAAATCTCCTTCCGCTATTCAGAACATGTGATCTGGCAACATCTGATTTGTGAAGTGCCCGTTAATAAGTAAATGGGTCATTTGCATTTTGCGTGGCCTCACATTGTATTGGTCTTACTCAAGTCTGATGGATCTGGGCGCAGGGCCCACAGTTTTTTTTCTCCTGTGTGTGAGAGAAATAGGTGATATTTTCTTTCTTTCTATTCTATTTTTATTTTATCACGCAGATTCAAATGAGTGATGATGGCTGACATTAGACCCCATTAAGTCAGCCTGTTGTTTCATTTGTAATGTCTCTAATGTCATTAGAACATATTTGCAAATCGTCACGAGGGCTGGGGTCAAATGGAGGGAGGAAATAAAAACATTAGGAAACTCGCAGGCCACCCAGCGGATGTGTTAAACACAGATAGGCACGCACACAAGGTAAATGAGGTGAAAAACTGAAAATGTCACTGTAGTAGGGTTATGATATTCTTTATTTTTCAGTCTTTTTTATTATTATTATTTCACGAATAGGTTAAAAGCAAATTGGCTGTCACAGCTGGGACTTCAGTGTGGCATTTAAATATAGAGACAAAAAGTTAATGTATGATAATACTCATTTCTGCTATCACATTAATGGGATTCTAGTAGCTTGTTAGGGATGAGCTAACAGCAATTTGCATAAACATATTCTGGCTGTTGTAGATTAAAAATCGACAGATGACATATTAGCCATAACCACCTTCTAGCACCTACAGACTCTGTTCATATTATCAGTTTCATTTACCATATAGGATTAGACACAGCAGTGCTACTAGAGTTTTTAGACACCTCAGTATCACTGATGGACCATGAGTAGTCCACCAAGCAAAACTATCCAGCCATTAGCATCCTTTGACCACTAATGAAGGACTAGAAGATGACCAACACAAACCGTACAGCAGCAGATGAGCTACTGTTTCTGACTTTACTATGTACATGGTGGACAAGTAAGGTAGGAGTGTCTAATAGAGTGGACATTGAGTAGACACAATGTTTAACCACTCCGCCAGCACAACACACACTACCACACCACCACCCAGATGATGCCTGCTCTGTGGTGGTACTGTGGGGGCCCTGACCATTGAAGAACAGAGTAATAAAGTACACAGAGAAACCGATGGACTACAATCTGTAACAGTAGAGCTAAAAAGTGCTCTTATATGGTAAGTGGAGCTGATAAAATGGATGGAAAGAGTGTAGAAACAAAGAGATGGATTTAAAGTTTTGAAGTGAAACAGCATACTGTGTTTGCAGTGGTGATTTAGTAGGTGCTGCCGCTGTGTTCCATTGCTACCCTCCCTTTAATTAAGCTGCTGCTCATGTAGCACCTCTCGAAGCCTTAGAGTGAGTTTTTGTCTTAGGAAATTGGTCCCTTTTAATGGCAATCAAAACATGATTGGTTGATTCCTCTGTTACCTTCCTTCCACTAACCCATACGACTGTGTGTGAACTATAGATTTTCAAATATGATTGTTAGATTTGTAAATCTGTAAAATACATTAAGCCCAGGTAATCAGCAGAAATTCAAAGTCTTGAGTGAAATATATGTGTGGACGCTGCTTTTCAGAACTTGATTAGTTCTGATTTTTGCATAATTAGGGAATGTGTGGGGGAGTGCCAGGTTGGCAGTCAGCTTGATACCATAGTGCAGTCAGTGGTTGCCTCACATTAATGGTGCGTGCTTTATTAGTATAATTTCGGTGATTCTGATAAAACTGCAAAACCTCAATTAGCCATGTACTGGTATTTGAGCACTCAATGAACCATTCGAGGTGCCAATATCTGAATAGGGAAACCACTTTTTGGGGGATTTGTTATGCGCAGTTATGGGAAGATGGAAGAACTCTCCAAAGATGGAAGAACTCTCATGCTTCTACTCATTCACTCTTATTGTTCATATATCATTATGAGTAACCTCAGTGTTGGCTTATTGTACTGGGCCCTATTGACAACACACACAGACTCAGCAGTATACAAAATTAAAAGCATAGTACAAATGAAAAACTCAAGCTACAGAAAGGTAACCATTATTTGGAATGGAGATTAGGGAACCAGCCTTGTGACTGGATGGTTGCCAGTTCGTTTCCCAGAACCGACAGGGCATGAGTGAAGTGCCCTTGAGCAGGGCATATGGATATGGCTGCCCTCCACTCCAGGCAAGTGTGCTCACTGTCCCCTAGTGTATGTGTTCACTAGAGTGCGTGTATGTGGGTGTTTCAATTAGCGAATGGGTTAGATGAGGTAGACAAATTCCTAGCAAACACGATGAGCAAATCATTCTAAATTCTATTAAACGTCTTTATTAGACAAATCCAAATGTTTACAGTCGCTCTTAGAGACAGAAACTGTCCCCCTCCCTTTCTCCACTAGCTCTTGTTTAGTCCTGTTAGAGAGTTTAAATAAATGATATCAATGGGCCCTTATCATATGACCTCCCTGCAATCGCTTTCTCCGGTTTCTCCAGCCCTGTCCTCTCGTCTGTCATCAGGAAGTTTGCGTTCATGCCACAACAGGAAGGACAAGTCACTTCTTGCCTGCTCAGCTCCGCCGATGGCCCCGTCTCAAACTGGAACCCGGCACACTCATCCTTCGAAGAGTTGCGCAGGCTGAATAGACCTATTGTGTGCATAGTGTCCTCTAATGGTTCCTGTTGTGGCTCAGGGTTATGATTCATGTGTGAGCGCAGGAGCTCCCAAAGCATTCCTCCTGTTTTCTAATGAGCTTGCAGGGGAGAGGGAGGCAGGTAGCTCTGGCTTTAACAGGCTCAGAGCCAGCAGCTACAACACGGCCATCTGCATACGATAAACAGAGGGCAGAAAAAAGGAAGGATATGAAAGATTTGAATGCACAGGGGGACAAATGTTTTGTTCCCTTTGTTGTAGCATTCTGTTATCTGTGAACTGGCTCCAATATGTGTCTCCACTTTCTCCAAGAGCGCACACTAACACACACACACGCGCTGACTGCATCCTCTGCCTGAGTCCTCACAGCACGGATGTCCTTGATCCAGACGTTGACGTTACCTAACTCTTTGTGCTCATTTTTCACTTGTCTGCTGCATAGACATGCATTGCAGAGGCAGACAGCAGTGACAGCAGTGGCTTACAAATAGACACCCACACTATTCCTTTATTTGTGCTTGATTTGGTTATTAAAGAGTCCACATATTGTCTTGTAGCTTATTTTTCCTGGGGGTAACACTATAACTTATATTTAATATAGCAGGGCAAATTTACCCACTTTGATTTATGCCCTTGAATTAAGAAGGCTGTTTTGGTTACTGCATTGCCCCATTCTTAAAGGTAAGCAGTCTGGGCTACAACGCTTTGTGTATATTCAGTGTGAATGAGTGGAGCTAAATAGCTGTATGGGCAAATATGTATTACTTTATTGTTTTTTGTGACATCACAGACACCAAAAAAATTGAATCAAGATATTAAGCTTCCATATATGGATCATGTTCATGTTTTGAAGCTTTAGTAATGCTTAACTATATTGCTATAAATATACAAATATCAAAACTCTCCTCTTTTTGGGCCATAAATACCCGTGAGGTGAGTGACTAGGTGGTACAGTGCAGTGAATGTCTTTTTGGATGTGTGGAAATGGGTCCAGAGGTTAATGATTGCATTTGGCCACAGTGTAAAGGAAGTAGCTGAATTTGCATTTAGCTGAATGGAAGCATACGGTCGTAAGGGCACTGGCAAAAATCCCAGTCTACAGGAAATTCTCCTCGGAATTGTAACAGGGAAGGGTCCACCAAATCTGGTTGAACTGTGCAATTCTTTGATTCAAGAGTGGCTGAATATTGATGTGGCCTACATCCAGAAACGTATCCAGTCAATGCCATATCGAATTGCAGCTGTTATTCGTGCTCATGGATGTATGTACATTTATATTATTCATATTTTCATAGATATGGGAATGATCAGACATTGATAATATATAGGCTAACTGAGGTTTTATGTTGTAACAGGCCTACACATTGTTTTGCTGAAGTCAGTAAATAGATTTGATCATATTTTGCCACTACAAAGCACGGTGCCAAGGTACTGTTGTTAAGGAGGTGACTGATAGGTCAGAGTCAGTGTGCCGTTTACGCATCAGCACATTTAAAGTACAGCTATCTGACACAAACCCTTTCCATTTCCTCCCTTGTGGTTAGCTGAATATCCATTCATTGAGTCTAATGGAAGCTCAAATGTCAGAATTCGTCTAAAAGCACATTTCATAGCTTTAACAATACCGTACCTGTCAAAGAAAGCCTTGTAATGCCATTTGATATTTGAAAATGCCAGCTGCTTTTTGGCTTGCAATATTTCATGATGAGATTCTGAAAAGCAAACTTTACAATATTCACATTAAGAAGAATATGAATGTTTTTCTGGCCTACTATTTTGCAGATACAAGGTTTTCGTATAGAACTGCAACTGCGCTGACAAGGATGGCAGGCGAGAAATGGAAAAAGCCCTAGCGAGGCACTGTAAAGCTGCAGTTGGTCCTCTTGAGGTTACAGGCCTCTCATATTGGTAATGTTGCGGTCCTCACGACACGTAGAAATTACAGGGAGAGCTAGTATGGGAGAACCTCTGCGGGGAAGCAGCCACTCCTGTTCTACCCAGCTGTGTAGACAGACTGAGAAAAGGAAAGAGAGAACAAGGAACACTTTGGCAGGAGGCCGCGGGCGATGTCCGTTGTATCTCCAGGTGGGAACGTTAAACTGGGGGAAGCGGTTTAGCTGGTGCTAAGGTGACTTAATGCTGGCGTGGGCCGGTTTTGCAAGGCCTGTGTGTGTCTGGGTTTGTGTCTGCGTTTGGAGACGTGCGCTCAACAGCTGTCAGCAAATGCGGAGGAGAGCATTTTGAAACCTGTTGATTGGGCTGTCAGTGCTTTCTGGAGCTTAGCTAAGCTCCGGAGGACAGTAAAGTGAGATTTCCTGTGCTGTGGCGTTTTCTCACACTGCTGCAGGGAAACTTTTGCCTGATCCTGATCCAGGGCTACAGAAACAGCGGATAAGAGCTGGTCTCAATCCAAACACCTCCCCCTCCCCTTTGTCCCTCTCCCAACCCCCTAATAAAAAAAACCCTCTTCAGCCTGGGCTTTGGAGTCTGGGCTCTCCTATGGGCTTACCTCCGGTGAACTCCACTCCACAAGTCCTTTAATACTAATAATCTGCTGGTACCAAGTCACTCTCTGATCGGTATTGTCATGAAAATACAGCCACACATTGCATTAGTCATAAGCAGAAGATACAAAATACGGAATATGCCAGATGACATATGCCATGCTGCAACATGTTTTGTTTTTTAGACTATGCTTGAAAATCATTTGCTACTTTTGTATTTCAAATTTCTCAAGCATGTGCAAAACGGTGTTGCAGATGGGTTTGTTGTTCTAGCAGGAAGTTCTGTTGTGTGTATTCTGTGTATCAGAAGTGGACATGATGTTAGAACAGTTGCACTAGTAGTTGCACCCAGAACGATTTAACGTGACATCATGAGACATGCAAATGAATCATGTTTCACAAGCTCAGCCACGCATGTGACGTAAGCACAGGCCCAATAGCCACGATTGCAGACATTCAGTGAGTAGCGATGCCCTCCATGAGTCATCCTGCTAAGGCCAGCACCAGGACTACATGCACATAGACCGTTACAATGACTGCCCTTAACACCACGTCAGTGTGGTGCTGAGAGCATTAGCAAACATGGAGGCCCGACTTCTACACGTGTAACTCAACAAATATTGCCCATATCAATCTAAACGTATCCTCGTTTATTGTTCCCCGTAATCTTCATCTTCCTGCCAAATAGCATTGAAATCCACCACTTCCTTCTGGCTGCAACCCTTCTTTAGATGATGTGCATGTGCAGATTGCATGAACAATGCTGAAACAATATGTTGCGCTGCCCTAGTTTCAGATGTATCGAGCTTCGTGCCCTGTTTTGAATCTCAGGATTAACAGTGATTATGAGTCCCATGTTTAATATCCCTCAGAGACATCATAAAAAGGTTCCACATGGCATCCACTTTGGATCTGTTGCTGCTCAAACTGGGATCAACATGCTTTCTGGGGGATCTGTTTATCTGTTTAGAGAACAGCACCAAGTACAGATGTGTACCTGGTCTACTGCTTTGTGAAGATACGCTGTGATCCAATCACTCAAACCACCTTCGCAGTGTGTCTGCTTGTGTGGTGTGAATGCATCCAGATGTGTCCCCCAGAGCGTCTCAGCAGAGACAAAAGCAGCTACGTAGTTTATTTCTTCCTTCCTCCACCGTTTATAAGTTGCGTAAGAAGTCCAAGCAGTTTAAATATTTGGAACAGCCTATCCATGTACACAAACAAGGACTGGTAGTAGATTTCAGTCTGATAACAAAAACAACAGGAGATTGACATTGTAAACGTTTCCAGTACCCTTGCTTCAGTCACGAGAGCCTAACCGGTCAATGCCAGGTGTAAACACTTAAGATAGATGGGAACACTAGGAATGAACAGGGTCTATGTGACCCAGTTGGGTGAAGTAGTGAGAATGGTATTGGGCTGATACAGATCTACTAATATGAGCCTTGATTCCAATCATGTGGATCGGACAGGGATGTCCCTAATAAGTGGAGAATGCCCTGCCACTGATATATAAACCAGACCTCCTACTTTGCACCCCTCCTCCTTCTAGGCTTACTACCACCACTGCTCCTTGCATTAACCAGCTCCTCTGTACATTGTTCCGTTCGCTTGTATTTCGTCTTCTTTCCTTCCTTCTCTTTTTCACAACAATGGAGAGTGAAGGAACTTTCCCTTGGCATTAATCTAGCCTTTGTGCATAAACATGCGGGAATGCATCCACAACATGGATGACCTTGATCCAGATGTAATGTCAACTAATTCTCTGCTTTCATTTTCTTGTTGAATACAGATGCAGTTTTCTAGGAACTACTAAAGACTAAGTGAAGTCTTGAATGCTGTTATTGTAAACTTCCTGCTCTAATTTACTTGATGAATTTGCACATTTCTAGTATCTACTAAAGGCCAATATGCAAAAAGTAAGTTAAGACTGCTGAAGAGTCCTTGGATTTTAACCCTTGTTCAATCCAATGAGTTCCATCCTCATACGAATGTGGTAGTGACAGTTTAGAATCTGCTATTTAGACAGAATTTCCAGAGAGAGTAGTTAACATTAAATTACACCACATGTTTATTACTACTGCCGATATCTGCAGTGTCTAAGGGTTAATGGGTTAACGTTCTAGGAAGTTCGTTGATCCTTTTCATGGTGCCTAAACAACACTAGCTGCCTTCGCCCAGGGATCACATTTGAACATTTCCGTTCAAGACCTTCTGGGACGCTTTTTATGGAGATGTTGTGACTCTCAGACCATTCTCCCTTCATCATCTTCTTTTCCATGTTTCCATCCTGCTGGCTCAAGATCAGGTTCTGGGGCCCAGTGGCTTGAGCTCCAGATTCATGTGTGCCTCGGAGCCAGGCTCTGTCCCAAGCCCATGGAGGTGGGGGAACCCATGGAGCTTTCCCCAAAAAGCAGAAAAGAGCCAAACATGGGATTAGTAGTCATTTTACACACTATAATTACTTAACCACCTGCTTCTACTGTTTTTTGAGAACAGTCAACAGAATGTGGTGGGCCAAGCAAAAGAGAGTAAATAGTTACTAAGCTCTCCATGCCGTAAGTCGCAATTTTCTCACTGTGCAGTTCACAAACATCTATTTATATGAATAGCTAAAAACAGGGGGGTGCAAGGTTAGCACTGTTGTTGGTTGGCACATTACATTTGTTGGTGTTGGTTCTCCCAGGTTTGGCCTGCAGTGTTAGGCTCAAAGCGCTCTTGTTAGTGTTCCAGACTTTCACCCCATGTGGCTTACCCCTGCTTGCACCTCAGCATTATGGGTCAGACTCACCTCTGCTGGGAAGCAGGTTGACATTTGAAACACTTTCATCCTGTCCAGTCACACTGTATATCGAACTGGATGTGGTGGGAGTCAGGCCAGGTGGGCGGAGCCTTGTTGTGTTTTGGGAAACAGAAGTAGCTTGCTGCTGCGCCCACGCCAACGTCACTGTTTTATCCCATAGAGCACACAACATAGAGGGGTGTCCGTTCTGGTTCTAAAGCACCCGTGAACAGCACAGGTTCAGCTTTCACAATGGTTTGGTGTGATTATGATTCTTTAGGAAGAACAATTCAGTTTCCATAATTTTGGTTTGCTAGTCTGGACCATGCTTTCAACACACGGTAGTATGAGAAGACACTGTTTGATTGGAGGACAGGTGAAAACTTTGACTTGCTTTGAGCTTGAAAGCCAGTAGAACTAAAATAGGGCTGAAAGGACTTTGAACGTCTTGGGAGTTATGGAAGGTAGAGATAGTAATTTAGGATACTAGATTGGAAGGAGGTGGAGCTTCGGCAATGGTCCTTCACTTTTTTACAAATTGAAAGCAATGACATATGTAGTTCCTAACAATATGCATTACATAATCTGTAACCTGTTATTCTCCGATTTGTAAATATACGCAAACATAAGTGGAATAGAGACAATAGCAGCAACGCACAAAGCACTATGTTCTCAGAACTGCCATATTTCAATTAACTCAAACAATTGTTTGAGTAGTCTAATTGCTAAAGCCTACTTTACAACAAAAAGAGAAATTGTTCATATAAATTTTAACACTTTAAGGCATAACAACTCTTAAATAAGAAATATTGAGTGGGTCCCCGTCGATAAATAAGGTTTTAATATTGATCTTGGTGTCTGAAAGGAAAAGTGGTATCATGGCATCTCTTATAAGTATCTATTATACAGTTATGTGCAAGGGTTTGAATGAGCATGGACAAGTCAAAGTTTATTAACACAGAGTAGTGCTTTTCAGAACAGACATTGTCACAGATTAGCTTTACAGAAGATGTGGCTCTAAGCCTCCATGAGCAAACCAAGAGTAAGAGGAAGAAATCTTAAGAGGAACAGGAGGGAATCCATCCTGCTTTGGTCGACACCAGATAGTAAGACTAAAGACTAAACAATGTGGACGAGATTTTGATTCTAATAGTATACAATACCCGATATAGAGAGAGGGAAAGAAAGCAGACTAGGATTGGGCAGTATTTAGATTAATTACTGACTACTAAGTACTAATAAGAAACAGATCTATGATAATCAGTAAATGTTACCAGTAATGAATGTGACAAACCATGAAAGTCAATGACTAAGGAAAGAAACCTACAATGATCAGGTAGACAGTGTGTTGTGGAAGCAGTATCTGTTTAATTCGGTTGGGGCAAATGAAGGTTTGTCTATAAGTAAGTGGTTTGAGTCTATGCAGGCAGCAGTATCATCAGGAGGGTCAGTGGTATGCAAGTACAGCTTGCTGCACAGGATTAGCCAGCAGAAAGCTCTATTGTGGTCAAACTGATCCAGAAGGCGGCCAAGGCTGATGAAGCAACAGCATCAGACCGCACGGGATGGGCAGTTGTCCAGACAGTTAGTCCTTTTAGGAATGACTGAGAACAGAATACAGAGTTAATAGAGTGCGAGCAATGACTCCGGCAGGCCAAGATATCACAGGGGGACAAGCTTAACAAGGAGACTAAGCAGTAATGATGCCAGTTCGAAGGGTGTTTCGAATTGAACCATTTTGGGTGGAAAATAAGGCTGTGCTTTGCCTGAGCTAGATGCCCTTACTATAGAGCAAATCCCAAAGTCAAACCAGGAGCTTGCTCTGTTTATGAATGGAAGGCGAACTGGGGGAGAGAGATGGTGGGTCTCTTCTGCAACGCATGTGCGTGCATTAGAGCAGCTTTGTGCGTTTGTGCGACTGCACGTTCTCCGTTTTTAATTAAGCTAATTAAATCATCCTAGGCCATGGCCGTCATGTTCTATAAATAAAGCGCACGTTTCTCTCCGCCATCCCTCAAGGATATTTTTCTGTCCGGCTAATGCAGCACTGAAACAGTGCGCGTGCTGACGCTCCAATGAAAATTTGATGTACTGTACGCTTCGCTGTCCCCACATTATGGCGTTTTGGCATAACAAGCTCAGCGTTTGCGTTGCTTCTTTTCCACGTGGTTTCGCAGCTGCTACTCTTCTTTTTCTTCTTTCTTTTTCTTGTGGATACTCTTGTTCTCTCCTTCTCTCTCTCTCTTTCTCTTCCATTTCTTGTTACTCTGTCAGCATCATGTTAAATGAACAGGGCCTGGATGTCACGCGATGGCACACAGGAGCAGCTGTCATGAAAGAACCCTTCACATACACACGCATGCACGTGTGCTTTATAGAGTGCTCTTCACTTTCACATTTTTAGAGGTGAGAAGATAGCCTGACTACTGCTATTGGTCTATTGTGCAGGAAACCTTTTTGAAACGCTGCCATGTCTCAGCTTTCATCATGCCACGTTAGCAAAATGTGATACCCCAGTTTACCGGGCTCATACGGACAATGGTCTAGGGGTTCAATTTTTTCAGAGCTCGTCCCATGCAGCCGAGGCGGCATTATGACAGTACAGTTATATTTAGCTTGTTTATTTTTGCACCTCGGAATTCTGTTGTCGATTCAGCAGTGTGGGATTTTTTTGTTGTGTGATTTAGGCGATTGCTGGCAAGGCTGTGTTTGGGTATACAGTATATACAGTACACAACGTTTGTTGAAGGGTGCTCTTTCAAGAACTGGTGGGGTCATTTTTCTACGCTATGTTCCCACACATTGTGAAATATTAGATGAATGCATCTATTGTACCACATGGCAAACCAAAACTGCTTTCAAACTGTCTTTAGAGCCTTTACATGTGGTTCTTTGGCTGCAGATTCTGCACGTTCCCATCTCGTTGCTTTTGACAGGTTGGCCACTGTCTTGTTTAAACATTTCTGTGGCTTGGACCACGAGTAGGGCTGGGCAATGTGGTCAAAGAAAATTTTTGATCTCCTTTGTCAGCCTTTCTTGGTCTTCGTTTTTCAGCCGTAAAGATTTAAAGAAGGTAAAAAGTCGACGGTAATCAGGAGAGTCAGTATGTGACATCACAAAATGAAAACTAGTGGCTTTACTCTAGACACAGTTTATACCTAGTCATTTTTTTTTAATCTTGAGTATCAGGATTATATCAGGATAAGGCCAAGCCATACCTCAGGAGGTGGTCTGAGATGCATTTGAGCCACATGTTACAGCAGTGTAAACACAACCATCACTCCGAGACACATTCCACAACCAAAACCACTCCAGTACAACCAACACTACTTCCCATGCAGTACATTACTGGGCACATGATCCGAGTCTGCAAGCAGTATAATTATAGAAGGGTACCGGACTGCCATGCACAACAAACTGCAGACGATTTACAGGAATCATGCAGGAACTGGATGAGCAGATTTGAATTTACTCTCCCACACAGCTATTAGATTTCAGTCAGACTAAATGAGATAACCAAGTGTTAAAGTATGTGTCAAAATCAGATAATAATCAAGACACTAGTAATATAAAGTGACCTGGTGTAAGTGTGCTCTCAGCTTTTGACATCAGTGAACTGTGTGAAGTGACCACAGGGTTCTTGCTAGAAGAGATGACGGTGGTGTTCAGTATGGTTTGACCCTTGTACAGTAAATGGTAGCATTAGTAATGTCATTGCTCACACACTATCGTAGGTAATTCTCAAATACTTATAGACATTGCTGAACCAAACAACATGCAATTCATGGTGTAATTAGGTATTTTTATAATGTAATAATTACAAGTACATTTTACCTCAGTAGCATTTTAAAATACTATTAGTATAATAATTTATACTCCCATGTATGTCTCAAAATAATACCATCATATACACTTACTTATATTAAATGTATAGCCTTCAGTGCATCTTTAATAGTTGCATAACACATCACCCCCTTATCTTCTTTCTGCTTTCATGTCCACTCTTTGGGTTGGCCTTGGCTGAAGTGTCAGTTGGAGTATGTGTATCTGCTGGGAAGCAAAATGAATGTCTTAAGTGTCTTGCCCCATGCACTTGTCAATGCAGATGATGTCTGGCCAAAGCTGACTCATTCTGCATTATCACCTCATGGATAGTATGTCTGAAGTGGACATATAAAAACCTCAGCTGTCCATAATAGGACTGCACAACGGAGAAAGAATAGCAGTATTGTGCATTGTGGTTAAATGGTTACATTGCTGCATACTGAGATGCATGATGGTGCATTAGTAGTGCAACGTGGTTAAAGAAAACGTTAGTAATAATAATTTTTATTTTCAGTTTTAAACTAGTCCTTGGTTTGTGTGTGTGTGTGTGTATGTATGTATGTATAAGCATAGTTATAATTACACTTGCATCAGCACTTACATCACCCACTTGGCTTGAAGCAGCACAGTTGAACCACCTGACTTAGTGACCCAACCAGTCTAACCATGACTTAAATACAACAGTTCTTTGTAAACTGTAAACAGCCTTCTAACCCTTTGTCTGTGTGTGTGTGTGTGTGTGGGGGGGGGGCTCTATTGTATCATGAAGGTAGCTTGGGGTCTTATTTATGATGGAGTACCCTGACCACTCTTTCTTAAAAGCATTTCAGAATAAAAGTCCTGTGTTGGTACTAGAACCATGTGATATTTAGGTGATATTAAACCAAAACCTTCAAACAAAAGTTTTACAATACAGCACTTTTAAAGTCGCCCTGTCCTGCCTTTTGCCTTCTGTAAAGTTTTCAAACATAAAATATTGCCGCAATATTACTAATTTTATAGAATTTTTCATACATTTAATCTGCTATAGCACATCTAGTTAGGCATAAATGCCCAAAATGCATTGATGCACTGAAAATGTATTCGCATAAAGAAGGGTATATATAATAACATATGCCTGCAAGTCATTTTTACATGCGGTGCACATTTTCATAGCAATGTGCTATTTGCGTAACGCTTGATGTGTCTCTGGACAAGAGTTGTAACTTAAGGAGCTGTTTATTTTCCCTTGACCGGATCAAATGATGCACTTTACGAGGAATAATCACAAAAGGCCTGACATTTTTCTCCGGGCAGCAGCGTTTATGGCTGTCGCTGGCTTGAGGCCGAGGCTGACCACAGCTGAGATTGCTCAGTTATTTCTCTAATTTCCCAACATCTTATTATTGGGGGAGTGCAAGAGTCCTTTTTGATTCGATCTGCAGAGAAATGGAATGCTTCAGGAAGATTATAGTTTATTTTTCTTCTTCTTTATTTCTTTCTCATATTCCCAGTAGGAATGAGTTCATGTTGGAGTACACCACTGGTGTGTGTGTGGACGGCTTTGCTGGGACAGTTCCAGAATGGAGTGTGATAATTCCTCTGAGGTTTTGGCAGCCAATCGCGTAGTCTGTTTGGGCGGTCCTTCACAACTGCAGGGCGGCCTGTAAAAAACATAATTGCAGTACAATGGGCGCATTGATCCGCTGTTTCTACAGCCCTGGAGTGACCCCGTAATAGAGCGAGGGTTTCGCTGCCTGTGCCGGCCCTCTATTACCCCATAGGCCCACAGAACCATTGCCCAGGCCTTGTGTGCATGGGCCTGGGAGTCATTAACCGAGGGAAAAAAAGGAAAACGAAACACAACAAATGTTGTGCAGTGGTTCTGCACACCTCTGTTGGTAGTGGTGGTCTAGGAGACTCGGCATGTTACTCTGTAAATACTATGGAATATTTGTCCATACATATACACACACATCATAAAAATAATAGTTGCCCCCAAAGGGAAGTTACACATACAGAAGTAATGTCTCTCAGGATGGCATTGGTCTAGAGTTGTAGAGGTTCCTAATGGTGTCCTGTGATAATTCATCCCATGGAGCTTGAAGTTTTTCCACAATAACTCATGGAGGGCATCACTGCCCGTCCATGCTTATGCCAGTTGAATCATTTGTGTGAAACTTGAATCAATTGCACGTGTCATGATGTCAAACCTACCCACCAAATTTAATTCCTGTTGGAATCAAACTATTTGTGCAACTATTCTTTTGATGATGACTCTACATAAACAATCTCCTGAATCTATAGTATCCTGAAACCTACATTTTGTCTGGGCTATCTAGTGCCAGGTACCACATAGACCATGCTGAATTATATTGTTATGAATTATTATAAGGGACTTCCACTTTATTACTGAAAATGTCTTCGTAATTCGGTAGCTGGCCTGTAAACAGAGTGATTCAGAGTGGTTTAATGTGAAACGGTTCAGCGCAGAGAACCTTAGCCGTTTTATTTTCAACTCCAAACCGCCAGTGAACCGACACGTGTTTTTTAATGTGGCATATACTACTCCTATTTTGGCTACATGTACCCCTCCAGCATGAATGGCTTATTAGGTTATTTTTAGAGCAAGATCTCATCATAAAAGAGTGTCTCAGGCAAACAGCAGCATTCATAACCACTTCATGTAATATCTTTCCATGAGTTAGCTTTGAAAGGCATTATACCTCTCAGACATCTGGTTCCTATCACTACCAATGTGAACAATTCCGACTCTGTTATTAAGAATTATTTAGACTTTCATCTGTGGAACTCAACTGTAATTGTAAGGCGTATTTTCAGTAACTGTTATGAATTATACTATAGAACTAATATATTAATTATGTAAGTATAAACGTTAGAAATTGAAGCATGGCCCCACATGCAGGACTTCAGGGTTTAAGGGGTTAACAGACAAGAATGGTTGCCATGATGCCCTCTTGAAACTGTAATGGGTTTTTGTAAGGGCCATTGTGGGCTAAAAGGACTGTGGCCAGCTCATAAGGGCTGACTGTTTCTGGCCAGTTGTTGGGTTTGTGGCTCTCTTCAGACTATAGTTTGTGCAGTGGGTAAGTCATTTGTGGGGCAATTACGGTGAAGTGTGTGTAAGAGCAAGAAATGTGTGTTGCATGTCTGTCTGTTTGCCTCAGAAGCCACAAAGGTAAGTCATGTACCTGCACGTTGATGACGCTCCTGTGTGCTGTTGCTTACACTGAAATAGACACCTCCTGGCACACCTGCAAGCCTATAACTCTTTCTGATTGGAGCGGCAGGCGGTGTCTCAGATGTGCTTGCCAAAGTGTCACCTATAGACACCCTTGTTGGTTTAAGGAACAGCTGCCATCTGCCCTCGGGGGGGCTCCTGCAGAATAAACCATGTCACTTTGGCTTTGTCAGTTTGGCTAGCATGCAGCACAAACGACCTCCGAGCTGCAGCCTTTGTGACAGTCCGCCGGCCAAACAGACGCTGGGCAAATGGAGTCCGCCTGCCAAGACATGTTTGCTGTCCGAAGTTTGCTTCAGTTTTGCAGTGGGGCTATGATGTAGTGTAGTACAAAGTAGTGGAACCCCATCAATTTAGCATTATGGAGGCGTGCCTAACTGTGCCTCGAGCCATGTCAAGCTGGTGAAATGAATTAGATTTTCATATGCGGTTTTATGACATGCTGTGACTTTGTATGACATACCGTTAGCTATGTTAGCTATGAAGATGAAAAGTGTGTAGCATAGCTAAAACAGTTGCAGTAGGCCTTGCTAGAAAAACCAGCACAGACCTGCTAACACTGGTTCTGCTGTGAAGTCATTACTGTGTACACATTCACACAATGTCTACAGCTGCTCAAAATTACCCTATGTTCACACCATCAGGTGACAGAGCCACAAGCCAACAGTCATTTCCAACAGAGTTTCATTTTTGTTTGTGGCAGTGTAATATGACTGTAAAATAACTATGGAAAATGTGCTGCTGTCTGATCGTCTCAAGTGATTGTAATAGGCGATGATGTAATAATTACCTCAGGCCTTTCTATTGTTCAAAATCATGAGGAAAATGAGCAATACTTTAGGTATGCAGATTACATAATGCTAATTCACGGAATAGGCTTCCGTTACTTGTAAGCTACATTGGCTGCTAAAGCTAAGGACCACAAACATGTCTTGGCTGATTAGCTGCGTGTAGGGTAAAGAGGAAATTGTATATTTGCTGCATTGTTTATAAAAAGGACTGTGAAAGAGGATGGAGGAGGCTCGCCCTGCCCTTCTCCAGGCTAATCAGGCAAACATCATACGGATATAACCCTCTTGTCATCTCTCAGTTTTCATCTCTGCCATGCAGGGGATGCTAAGTAGCACTGGATGAAATGGGATGCAGCGTGCCTTTTCTGCCCCACTAGGTTCAGAGATGGAAAAACACTCGATGGCCTTGTCATCTGGCATTCTTTTAAGTAGGTCACTACAAGGTTCACTTGCTTGCAGCTGAGTGAATCCGGTGCATGACTTGGAGGCGCTCATAAATATTTAGTAGCTTGCTTTTGTTTTGGTTGCTAAAATTTTCTTTTCTTATTTTCTTTTTTATTAAAGACGCAGGATCACAATAGCACATCTACCGTGTTTGTTCCAATCATTTTTCTTCCCTTTTGTCTTCCTAATATGACAATGAAACCCTTTCCATTGAAATTTCTGAAAGAGCTGTCTGTTTTGGGAACCTAACCAGGTTAATAATTGCAACACAATGCGGGTTTACCCACAGCAGCATGAAGCATTACCTTTGATCACTGTTGAAATGTGTTTATGGGAACTAAATGCCTGAATCATGAATACAAATTTATTTGAATAGCGAGTCTTAATTATCAGCGCGAACTGCGCTGTGCGTTTACCTCCTTTTATTCTGGAACGTTGTGCACAGGAACGCTGCAGACAGTGCTTTCTGTTGCAGTTGTGCAGGAGATGAACTCATAAGAGCTCCTTGCTGCATGAACGACCATAGCACATCACTCTCAGGTAAACAGACCGGACCTAGGCTGCAGAGGCAGAATAAGACACTAGTGATGCACATGAGATGCACATGTTTTCTCTTTCATCTTAGAACAAGGGAAGAATCTGTGCCGTTAATTTGATGAATAAGTTGAGGACACACATTGTGGAGGTTCTTGTACTGAACTGCACTGCAGGTGGGGATTCTCTAGTGACTGCAAGTGGACAAGCTTGGCTCTGGAATGTAAAAGCTGTGCCAGGTTTCCTCTCCACCTGTTCCCATAAGCAACAGAACAACTGAATTACACCTATTACAGTGATGTTTCCTTTTAGTTTAAAGCAGTGTTTGCCAAACTGGTCCCCTAGAATGTAAATTCTATCCCTGTGTGGGACCAGGCAATAATGCTGAACCTGAGGACTGGTTTGAGAACCACTGGTCCATAGCGCTATTTGAATAGGATTAAGTTTTTTCATTGGAAAGGGCGGTGATGTAATCATACAGGTTTCTTTCTGACCTTAGGCACATCTGAATCTGTCATGTCAACATTACAGACCTGTGTTGATACAGAGTCTTTTACCATCTATGTAAAACAAACCATAGAACTAGCAGGACTAAGTATTAGTACTGGGCTAGCTAGTTGGCATGCTAACTTAAGTAGGTATCTTCACATGATACATAGACATAACTTAGCATAGCATAGCGTCACATTCTCAAAAAATAAAAAAAAATCGTATCCAGTACTGATCATTCATTAACGTTACAGGTGGCGTTTGATAAAATAGCACTACCCCACCTAACTATGTCAAACTAATCCATTCAGAGTAGTTCTGAAGGCTGTGCTTATACAGCAGCACCTTCACCTTTCATGTGGCTCAAAGCTGGGATATTTGGAGCTGATGTTAATTCTGGTCATGTTTAGCTCCGGTGAATTCAGAGTGACTCCTCACTCAACCGCAAGATTACCATCCCGAGTGTGCTTATAGTGGCACTAGAACGACAGCTCATTAAATTCAAAGATCCATCTGCTATGCAAATGCCTCCAAATGAGCATCCACAAGCATGGCCTCCTAATTGAACACACGCAGCTCCATAGCAACGTGGTGTCCAAGGAGTCCACTTCAGCTTTACTTGACTTGATTGTGGAAGCAAGCAGCAATGGCTAGCTAATGATTATCCAAAGGATTGCTGTGACTACTTGTACAAGTCATTGCTCCATTGATTCATGGGCGTCAAATCTGCAGTAAAGACAAGTTCCCCATCAAGAGTGCCCCCCCTACTCGTGACCTCTGTGTCCCTGTTACTAACTTAATGATGTGCTTGGATGTAACGTCATTAGCTGTGGATTGCCACGTCACTCAAGTTGTTTAAATTTCCTCTTTGCCTGTCACCTATATGACAACACTTTTACACAATGGTGTCAGATGCATCCACTGTCTCTCCCATCACTGTTGCTTGAGCTAGTACTGTCTGCACTGGGCTTGTCAATTTTTTATTTTCTTTCATTTCTTTTTTTTTTATTAGATGGTACACAGCGTAATGATGGTTCTTGCAAGGCACCCTGCTGCTAGCTTCATAGTTAGTGTCATAATTTTTGATTTAGTGTCAGAAAAAAAACGAGGCCAGTTTAATATGCTTTCATCTTCTCAAAAAGGCCATTTTTGCCAAGAATTATAGGATGAATTTGTCCCAGTCTTAAAAGAGCTAGCCACATTGAAAAGGCGCTAAATCAGGGGCACTCTGCAAACAATATCATGCGCTGGTTAATGGGATTTTAACTGACATTGGTTATTTTGCTCCATTGCTTTCAACTTAGTTCATATTCTTTGCTTTAATCTTCTCAGTATTCAATATTCCACTGTGAACTTCCATCATTTGAACATCTGATTAGTTTTATTTTCCCCTCCTTATGCTACACTATGCTCTCAGTTTCAGAGGCTTCAGCATAGATCATATTCGCTGTCACCATTTCAGACTTCTCCTATGAACCTGATCGTACCACCATATGGAAAACAGGCCAACGGTAATGGTAGCAAACGCCAAGGTCAACATTCACGGAAGCTGTGGTAGCACAATAGGCCCCTGTGTATCCAAAGTGAATCATACCAGGTCAGACAGGTTGGGCCACTCAGCATGCATTTGTGGGAGGATCTTCGAAATTAATCTACAAACTTGCAAAACAGGCTGTATTCAGTGAGCTGAGACCGCCGGGCAGATCAGGACATGCTCGTAGTCTGTCGGAGTATCCAAAGACCGCACAATAGCATGGAGCAATTTTGAATCTATTCCCAAGGTCATTTTACAGCCATTTCATTTCGCGGTGCGGATCGAAGCTCCATTGTATAATGTCACAGTAGTTTGAGGATAGAATTAAGATTGGGGAGGATAATGTTGCAGCATCCTCAGGTGGAATGGCTTGGCCCTTTCTTAAGAGTGGAGGGAGAGAGAATTTGTGCTTGGTCTGTTAATCTTTTAGGCTTGGGAGTATAGCTCCACAGCAATCAAAGGCCCAGAGACTGGATTGAGATGTCCGTTTTGGGCTTAGCCAAACCCTCATAGATTTCACAGAGCATGAGAGAACGGTCCCAGTGACAGTTTCCCTGATCCCCTCAGAGAAATCCAACCCCAGACTGCAAAACAGCATTATTAAAATGTAAGCCAGAGTCAACGCTGCAGTGCCCGCAACCTGTTGGGCTGCTAGGCCTGAACTGCTGAGTCGCCTCCAATGAGCCATATTCTTGTTGGCGCATGATCATTCACAACCTCTTTCATTTAATGAAACATCAGAAATGACAGTCATTTATCACACCACTTACAGGAACTACGTTATGCAGATTTTATGTATTTTAGTAACTCTTTAGCACGTGGACCAGTTGCTCAGTCAGTGCACACAAACACATGGCAGACAGGTTGTTACTTGTTCTCTTCAGTGTTTCTGTGGATTGTCCTTGGGCAACTTGTGGCTCCCTTTGAATTTTTCATTTTCAATAAGTCTTTCCAATTTCAGCCTGCGAGAACAGAACAGTTAGTACCTACACCTTCAGCCTGCTCAAACTGGCTTAAATGCTGATTACTGAAGAAAGTCACTTGAACGTATGTAATCTTTAGTATTTAGTCCCCTTCAGTTTCTGTTTACCACTGTCTTCCATTTGCACGATTTTGGGTTTGGCTAAATTTTGGGAAATTGCTTGGGATTCTTGGAGTCAGTGGTCATTTCTTAGGAAATCATGGTCTGGATCTTGGCGGCTGCCTGACCACGGCCCTCTTTCCTCATTATCCATCCCACACCATTATCCCTTGTGATCGCTCTGGATATTAGAGTGATCAAAAATAGCTTTTGTGCTGCTGAGACCACTGTATTTTTCTACTTGCTGGCACACGTAAAACAGGCAACAGGATGGGGTGGGGAAGTTGAGAGCAAACAAGCCAGGTTGTCCTTTGAGAAAAGTCTGCTTTTTCCTGTTGTCAGGGAGCAGCATGTATAGAGGTTTAATGGGGCCATTGATCCAGCTCAGATGGAGGCCACGCCCAGTGGGTGGCTGGCTGGCTAGCTGGCTGAGAGGGGAGACAGGTGTTTGTTCGATAGCTGTCCCACTTCCCTGACCTTAAAGCTTTTAATCAGCTCTGCCAGGGAGCTTGTCAATCCTGTCAAACCGTGAACAGTCCAGAGCCAGCCTGCAGACGCCAGGGAAAGCGACACTATATATATATATAAGGAAGGACACAGTATGTATAAGATAGCGTGGACTAGGTACCCATCATTCTGGGAGAAAAACAGAGCCCCCTGGGGGGACAGTGTAGATTAGGCAACTCTGTTTTTAAAAGGTTTTATTTTTAGAGATGGAGAACCTCCATGAAATGTAAAGGAAGGGTTCTAAACAAGGGTTTGTCCTAGAAAGCCCAGACCAAGAACCATGCAGGAACCTTTACATTTGGGAGTGTAGCCATCCATGTTGAGATACAGATGGACAGGGTAATGATGTACAGCAAGGTGTAGCAAAAAAGTACCATTCTACAGCTTTACCTTTCAGCCATTTAACAAATTTACAGGACAGTCCCAGAGCTCAGTCAGCAAGCCAGCTTTTGTTTAGAGGGAAATCAGCAAAGCTTATTTTCATTGTCATTTAGGAAACGTTTCTTTTCTCTTTACTCTCTTTCCAAGTCCCTGTGCTTGTGTTGCTTAAGATGACCCCTGTGCTTAAGGATGGTTCTAGCATTCCAAAAGGTTTTTACTGTTTTCAGGGCGGAGAGGGTGTGGGTATGCGGTTCTCCTCGGCTGGTGAAAGCTTAATAGGAGAGACTAGGAAACTAGGAAAGCTCATCTAAAAACATTTCTCTTCTCTTCTTTCTCTTTCCCAGGCACTGTGCTCATATTCCTTAAGGTGACCCCTGTGCTAATGGATGGTTCCAGCATTCCAAATGGTTTTTACTGTTCCCAGGGCTGGGAGGGTGTGGGTATGCAGTTCTCCTCGGTCGGTGAAGGCTCACTGAGCGACAGTAATTTCAATCCGAGCTAATAGAGCTGTTGAGTCTCCCTGTGACTCCCTTTTTCCCCTCTCACTCGCTGCTCTCTGATCAATAGTAATACACTATCGTGATTTGTCAGCCTCAATTATTTATATATTTACGTTCCCCCTTTCTCATCAAAGGGTATCAGTCAAAAAGCATTCTATTCTTGCAGGATCATTTCGGCACCGAAGAGATCCAGGGCAGCTCCAGCAGATAGTTAGCATTCATCCTTGTGAGTCGGCCAGATTGACGCACTGTGAAGTTTAACTACAGAATATGTTTGAAACCAGGGGCTAATTACAGTGCAGCCTTGATGGCCGTTAATGGCGAAGCCCGTTAGCCCAGCAGTCAGAGTACAACGTGACTGCGGAGAAATTGCCTTGAACTCCGCAATTATCCGCAGACATGGTTCACTCTTTCAACTCGGCTCCCAGCCCTTATCTGAGCTGGTTCTTCTCAGGATTTTTTTTTTTGGCAACCCCCTCTTCTTTTTTTTCTCTTTTCTCTTCTTCTGTACCTTGTGCTTAAAAGGATCATAAAACGTGTAGTCTTTAGTCGAGGTCGTTCATTCGTCATAACAAGCCACTTCTGCTTCCTAAGTGGTCTCTGGACAGGAAGAGCTTCTACAAGACTGCTATATTTCAGGTTTTCAACACTGGTGCGCAATCCCACAAGTCCATTTCCCCCCGTCTTTAAACCAGCGTCCCCTCATCCTTGGCCCACCCACCGGGTCGCCTCCAGACATGGAGAGCAATTACCCCTGGGCCAGCTGCAAGCCGAAGCGTGTTTAGAAACTCCTGATGACTGCTCACCTTCTGGTTTTCCAGTCCCAGCTTGGTCGGAACCTGAACTGAGATGTTCCGTTACCTGCTTCCTGGACAGGCATCCAAAAGTCTTGATTTCTTTTATGTCAGCATCTGACTGTATGACTGAGGAGTTGTTATGGGTAACAGTAAGTGAAACCAGCTCTCTTGTTTTTCACAACCCGTCTTCCAGCTGTGGCTAAGTGATATTACTTCCAACTCCAGCTCATATTTTTCAGTGAATTGAAAGACCTGGTGCCGACAGTGCCACTGTTTCCTTTTTAGAAGTCCAGGGAAGTCAAACAGGGTGGCCGTGTTGCAGGTAAGTAGCTTAGGGATGTAACGATGCATTATGAAGGTGGTGATTGAACAGCTTTGCTAAAATAACCTATTTTACTTGTCCCAAAACATTTAGCCGGCTACTGACAGACATTATTGTTTCTGTTAAGTTATGCAGTGTACAAGAACCCAAAACAAATTAAATAATTGAAGTGAGGCATATGATGGTAAAATGTTATGATCCACTAAATATCCTAAGGGATCATTATCCATTCTGACCGTATTCCGAGATGAATGCTACTGTTAAGCGGTCAGCACTGTTTGGATGAGCGATGATGTTAAACTCATATTGGTATAAGCAGATGATTGCTTCAATAAATGCGGCATCAAATAGGGGTTTAGAATTTTCCAGTATTTCCCTGATTTTTAATGCAGTATTTATTGTACTCTGGAACAGTGGACCAATTATCTGCTACGCCTACAATTGTTTTTTATTTGTAAGCCTATAGAAATACTTCTTGGGTTGATTTTGTGGTACTTTCTGCAATTTATTGAATAAATCATCCCACAATTCCCACATTGGTGCATCTCTACCCCAATCTAGCTCCTAAGCCTTTGAATGTTATGTATTGGTAGATCATTTTTCCTTTTCCTGTCTCTGCTGAGATGCCATTTAATTAGCTGTAATGGCTCGTGTTCACATGTCCGTGAAATTTTTGGTCCGAATGATGAAAAATGTCAGCTGCGTGTTGCGCTGCACCTCAGACTGCGCTGCTGGTTGGCGTGGAGAGTTATTGACAGTAGGACACGCATTAAGACTGATGGAGTGTCGTTTGTATTGAGTTTCCTCCAGCCTTTGAAGTGTGACCTGCAATAACAGTCTACAGGGCTGGGTAAGACGAGCTGACAGCCGACTGCGACGTCTCTTTGATTAAATCTGAAGTCACGTTGGAGCTTTTATGGAATTATTTGGGAAAGAAATTGGATCTGGATGCGCACTCCTTGGACGCATTTTGAAAGCCAGTGTGTGTTGACTATGGAGTGAATGGACAATGCAAGAAGTGAACACAAGCGCCTACATTCTCTGTGTGTTTATGTATGAGTGGGTGGTTGGATGTGGGTGTGGAAGGGAGGGGGGTGGCTGTGGGCTTACAGTAGGGTATGTGGGCGCCTGTGCGTGCGTGCATGTGTATGGGAAAGAGTGGAGTTGGAGTGAGGGGCTCACTGTGGTGTGGTGTGTGTGTGTGTGTGTGTGTGTCTATGTGTGTGAGTGTGTGTTGTGTGCGGTTAAGCAAAGAGGAGGGGGAACTACAGCCTTTGTACCCAGCTGGGTAGCATATGCATTAGTGAGTGAACGTGCATCCGAGCCTGCGGTGAGCATTCCGATGGTTGTGTGTGGAACATGGAACGCTCCCCAAATCCCACTGGAAAGATCCATTGTGGTCACCGTGAAGGAAATGGTATGGCCCGACAGTCTCACTCACTAGAACTGCCTAGAAACATAGTAATTTCTCTCTCTCTCTCTCTCTCTCTCTTTCCATCTCTCTTTGGGTGATACAGTTGTATGCAAAACTCTGGCCGCTCCAGTCAAATGACATATTTTGCTGATTCGCTAAGTGATGAATCCACAAATAGCGTTTAAGATGAACTGGAGGTGTTTTGCTTTTAAGCAGTGCTTAAAAAAAATGTTCTATTCCATAAAATATAGAGGATATTATGCTTTTCATTTTTCTCTTCCTGTAAGTCTGTTATGAAGCGTTCTGTGAATGTAAAGTGTCTAGTCCAAAGCACACACCAGAAGGAGAAATTCTCTCCCAGAAAAAAACACTGCCTGAAAGCATTGCTGGAATTCCGGTCCTTTTCTCTGTTACAAGGTGATGTCACCTCATAACACAATCCTCATCAGAGAGCAAGGCTTAAAGACACATGAGCTATAAGAAAATATATTGTGTTTTGGGAACAATGATAATCTATTCCAGTAGATCCCCACAATATAATTCTGAACACCGAAAATGAGCATAATAATGACTAATAATGAAATTAATGGCCAGTTCTTATATAGGTAAATGACCTCTGGTCCCCTAGTATTGTGCGTCATACAGAAAGCAGTCCTGGCTGTAACATTTTTTTATAACTTCACGGTAAATGGGTGGGACGAAATGCTAAAGGGTTGAATAAGTTAGTATATGTAAATGATCTCTGTTCTGATTGGGTCCATCCTAGCTGGAACACCAAGAAGAATGGACTGGACTTAACTGCTATAGGTTGGTATGTGTTAATGATTGGTTGCCTTGTGAAATGCCTCATTTAGACAGGGGCCAAGGCTGTAACACTCTGTAGCTTCAGTCTGAATTAAGTGAACTGCAGAATTTTGTCAGATGTGTGTACAGTATATGTGCAGTTTATTTGTGACACTGAATTCAAAATGGGCTGTTTTTGAAGCTAAGTTTTTATGTATGATCTGTATAGAGTGGGCATGAATGCTTTGGGGGGTTAGTATTTACATAGCTCTGCTATAGTATGCCAGGTTTTATATATATATATATATATATATATATATATATATATATATATATATACACACACACACACACACACACACACACATACACAAACATTCTCTTTGATTCGTTTAGCATACCACTACTCGGGAAGCATGGGTTTATTACAGCATCCCTTTTCCCCCTCCTTCGCTCGCTCTCATTCTCTCTGAAAGTGCTCCGTACTTATGTGATCCATTCAACATGAGAGTCCACATGTGCATGTGCATCCCTGAGAGCATCACAAGTCTGCCATGTTTTCTCAGAATGTAATTGAAGTGCCCTCCAAAATGCTAATAGGTGTGAATAACTTTGCCAGTGCCCTCCGTCTTTGTGTCTGAAAGCGCCTTAAGTGGATTCACCCCTTGGTTTTATGCAGCCTCCATCATCCTAACTAAAATTCAAGATAGCGGAACATCCTAGAGTGCAAGCAGTCTGAGAAATTGCAGAATTATGCGTATGTGTAAGTAGCGGCGGCCGCCTTTTTTCGTCTTCAAAGCGTACCATTTCTCTTCCGCTTCATTTTGAAATCAAAGTGCGGTAGCTGAATAATGCTCCATATGTGCGCTCGTACTTCAGGCTGAGTTTAGTGTCGATTTGGCTGCGGCTCTGCGTCTCACGCTGCTGATGTCTTATGGCTGCACTAATGCGGCACTCTGATGTCATGCGTGTTAAATGCACAACCCAGGGGATCACAGTCTCTTGGTTTTGGAGTACCACTGCCCCATTCCAGCAGGCCTAATATACCTGAGGATGGTAGTAAAGGAAAATACCATGAGCAGGATGTGGAACTACAAATATATCATATTAATCATTGACCAATAGTGCTCTATATACTATATGTTCATATAATAAACATGAATTAAATAATTAATGAACTCAGAATTCAAATAGTCAGTCGATTAACCAATTATAGGATAATCATTGGTTGCAGCCCTAATAGCAGAACAGTCTCCCAGTTGCCAGGGAGTATACAGAAACTCATTAGAACAGACGGCATCTTTGTATTAGTTGATTAATCAAATTTTAATTGATAAAATATTCAATTGTAGAAATGATTGTTACTTGCAGCCCTGTTAGCAGAACAGTCTCTCAGATTCTAGAGACATTACAAAAAAAGTCAGAGCAGAAGGTGTGATGGTTTGACTAATCGATTAATCGGATAACAGTCAGTGTTCTTTGTCTGTGCCCCTTTTCGAAACACATCGCCACAGAAGTCGCAATGGTCAGACTAGGCAATTATTCGAATAATATTCGAATTGACGGATTACTCAAGCACAGACTGGTGTAATGGACTAGTGATGGAGCAAGCCCACTGGTTTCAGTGAGTTTAATAAAAAACTGGTTAATCAATTTGGTCAAATAATCAGCAGATTAATAAACTGTCAAAATAACCATCAGCTACAGCCGACCCAGGCTACGGGACAAATGGGATCTCTCCTGATGAAGACTGTATCTAGTTAAACATGCTGAAGATAAACAGTGTAGTAGCAGAATTGGTAGTTCCAGCATGCCTTCCTGTGAGAGTCTCTGGTGTGTGCTTTTGCAGGTCACATGCTGAGCGCATGTGTTAATTGCACACAGACAGGATTCTCGTCCCGCTGCCCGCTCCAGATGCTGTGTGAATTCCCACTCGGACAACGTTAATAAATCTGCCGCAGCGAGTCGCATGCTTCGTCACCACGGGCCGTGAGGCGCAACAACATCCACCATAGAAACGCAGCGTATGCGTCCTCTCTCACCGCTCCATCACACTGCTGTTCTTCATTGCAATTAGCAATGCTCTTTGATGTAGGCCAGCAAGTTTTCATATATCATTTTTTCTCGACCCGCCGCACCAGCCTTTAAAAATGCATGTCTTGCTCGACCAAACTCATCTGTGAGAGGACTTTGGAGTCCTTCTCCATCAGAAAGAGACACTGCGGGGGGTTTAGAAGATCTGGGAAGCATCTTGTATCAATTTTTTTTTCACCTCATTTTTTTTGTTTCTAAATGAGCTCTCTCTTTAACGCGCCCCACTGTTACTGGATTGCAGGAGCAGACAGGAATGGAAGTGGACCCATCGGGTGGTCTGTAGAGTAGGAGTTGCGTTGGAGGGAAAAGTCTGTCTAAATGTCAGAAAAGAATGTTTTTTGTGCTCTGCTCTCTCTTAAAGGTCATTTAACATCCACCTCAATGTCAATGTTAATGCAGTTGGGGGGAGATGCTGGGGGAGTGCCCAGCCCCCAATGAAGACTATTTGGACTATTTTGTCCAAGGTTTTAAACCAAATAGCCAAGTTTGACCATCTGTTTTGTTTCTGGTGTCCTCATAGGACCTGTTGATTTATTGTAAGTGAACACAGTGGTTGTTTTTGAAGGGGAATTCCAACAGTCTGTCAAAATGCTTGCATAATTTTGCATAATTCAATCAGAGGTAAACACCAGCTTTGGTTTCATGACATGGTTCTTTGTAGAGAGCCTTGATGACTCTTTACAATGGTGACAGCAGGAACCAAGAGTCGGAAATGTTGATTCCATTATACCCATAAACTTAATTACTGTCCAAAAGGACCAGTAAAATTTCACATTTTCATATATGTGAGGTAGTTAATGGTTAAATAGTTATAAGTTTTCTTTGGGGACTATTCAGCCCTGCAGGCTTCGGCCTGGCATATGTTTTATGGCAAACCTTTATCTCCAAATGTAAAACAGCGTCTTATCACCACCACTGTGAGCAGCTCTAACTCAGTAAATTCCTTTGTTATGGTGCATTTCACATCAAACCACTCAGAATGGCCACATAGTGGTTTAACTGTTGAAAATAGTGGAAAAACTGATGTAATTCCTCTGCAGGTTAACATAGCTTGCTCTGTAATAAAGTTACATTACATAATACCATAGACGTAGTATTGTAAAATGAAAGTAGCAACTTTATTTCTAAGGCTTAGGAAGTTATAATATACAGTATCACCGCTGTCCAAAGCAAAACATTCCTTTACATATTTGTCAGATTTTTTACTTTTATGCATTATTTGATCACATGATCAGCCATTTACATTGTGTAAAAATTTCATGATGAAAGAACCAACAGAAATGGGCCAAAACAGATGAAAGTCTGGTTCCATTGACTTACATTAAAAAAAAAAATCAGTTTTTACCCTCTGCTGTAAAGTTCCCATTTTAGAGAGACATGTTTTTCTTTGGACCGCAGCAATATTTATTTAAACACATTAGAAACATGTTTTGTATTTGGACTGATCCAGTCTTCAAAATCTGTTCTAGCATTTAACCCCTTGGATTCACCTGTTTAATCAATTTCCTTATCAGTAGCTAGTCCACATTTTCCCATGTGAACGTCGAATTCTCCAGGCTTTATCTGGAATTTTGGCTGCAGGAGCAGATGGACGCCAAGGCCGTATTTACATGACCGTCCCTGGTCTACTATTCCCCCCCGTTTTTTTTTCTTGGCCCGGACTTTTCGATGCTTTTCAATGCTGGCTCTGCTGAGCTGCAGTGTACCGAGGCCTCCGCCTCTGCAGAAGACCATCCAAACCTCTCCTCTCCCCACACACATTCACACACACACACACACACACACACAAACCACCACATGGATTGAATTATGGGCTTTTTGCCATAGCTCATATTGTTCCAAAACATTCACACTGTATTATCGTGTTTGAGTCGCAGAGCTCGCGATGTTCTCTGACACTGGAGCTGGAGAACACGCCGAGCCAAGCCTAATGAGTTCCTTACATTTGCAGTAGTTGTACATAAGTACTATTTTTGGAGCTATTGTAAACAGCGCTGCGGTTTATAATGCTCTCGTATTTTTCTCTGAATGTGATGGAGGAGTCCTTATGAAGGATGTATTCCTCTAATGTGTTTTGCTGCAATGCTGTAATCTGCTCAGCAATGGACTAACTTCCCCCTTGACCACCTAGACCCCCCCCCTTGCCCTGTTTCTCTCCCCACACCTTGCTCTATGTGTATATATATTTCAGGCTCTCTCTTCCCCTCCTGTCTCAATCTCTCTCCCTCTGTCTCTCTCCCTCTACTCTTACCTCTGTCTCTCTCCCTTTATCTTTGTCACACTCTGTCTATCTCTTGCACCTTCTACTGTCTCTCTCTGTTTTCTCTCATCTTTCTCTCTCCTTCTGTTTCTCACCTCCACTCTTATCTTTCTCTCTCCTTCTTGCTTACTCTCATTCTCTTTCGCTCTCTCTTTATCTTTATCACACTCTTTCTGTCTCTTGCACCTTTTATTGTCTCTCTCTCCCTGTCTCTGTCTTTCTTCCTTTCTTTCCTCTACTTATACCTATTTTCTCTCCTTCTCATTTAATCTTACTCATTCTCTCTTCTTCTCTCCCTTTATCTTTATCACACTCTTTCTACCTTCTACTATCTCTCTTACCCTCTCTCTCTTTTATTTTCACACCTATCCCCCATGAATCTTCCCTGCCCACTCTTCTCCTGGGGACAGTGGTCATCCTGGGCTGGTAATCCATTACTTAAGGCCCCTCAGTAATGGCCTTGCCCCGTGTTTATTTATTGATTAGTTATTTTGTGCATTAAGATGTCTAACAGCTGTTATAGATTTGGCGCTGGAGGACACAGCTGTATTATTGAAAAATGAACAGCTTTCATTGACACGTGCTCGCGGGTGTGTTTCGGTGTATGGCTGGGTGTGTGGTTGGAGAGCTCTACCAGCACCAGCTCTACCTTTTTTTCCCAGCTTTTATTTTATTTTGTGCAGCTGCTTGTGGTGGCGATGCTTACTGCGTGCCTTCTTAAGTGCCCGTTTGTTAAGTAGTTGTGAGTCAGAGGTAGAGATGGGTGTTTTAGATGTGTGTTTGATCTCGAACTTGGGAATAACAAATTCAGGAATTAAAATAACAGCTGAAATGTAAGCCATAGTGTAGTGTAGACTTCTCTAATAAAGCTGGCATTAAACATAAGTTAACTTTGTTATGTGGAAGATACAGGGGTGGGACAATGAAACTGAAACACCTGTCATTTTAGTGTGGGACGTCTCATGGCTAAATTGGACCAGCCTGGTGGCCAGTCTTCATTAATTGCACATTGCACCAGTAAGAGCAGAGTGTGAAGGTTCAGTTAGCAGGTAAGAGCACAGTTCTGCTCAAAATACTGCAATGCACACAACATTATGGGTGACATACCAGAGTTCAAAAGAGGACAGATTGTTGGTGCACGTCTTGCTGGCGCATCTGTGACCAAGACAGCAAGTCTTTGTGATGTATCAAGAGCCACGGTATCCAGGGTAATGTCAGCATACCACCAAGAAGGACAAACCTCCACCAGCATCACGTAGTGACCTGGCCACTATCCTGCAAGAAGAATGGCTTAAAATCCCTCTGACCACTGTGCAGGACTTGTATATGTCATTCCCAAGACGAAATGACGCTGTATTGGCTCAGAAGGAGGCCCTACACCATACTAATAAATGATTGTGTCCTAAAACCAGGTGTTTCAGTTTAATTGTCCAACCCCTGTAGCTGTTTAGTTCTAAAGGCCGGGTTAAAAAGAGTCCTTGTGTATATTAAACTGATTCGGAGTTGTCTGTCATCAAATCGAAACTGTGGTCAGAAACTGTCCACTGATAAAGGCCCGGGGGGATGGGAGAGCTGATAAGTAAACCAAGCACACTGAAAAGACTGTTCATTTGGGTAAAATGAACATAATAAGACGTGTGGAATTAGTGATAATAAGGAAAAATGGGTAGCAAAAGGAAAAATATTAAAGATGACCTCATAAAACTCTTTTTTTCACCAAAAGAACTGGTTCTTAAACTCAGCTTCTTAAACTCATCGTCTTAAGTTCAGCTTCTTAGAACCTTGGTGCTTTTCAGGAAACCAGGAAAGGAACGTCAAAGTATACGCCATCAATGTCAACAAAGGGTGTTACACAGTGATAGTAAACAGTAGTAATAAGATGATGGAATACATAGATTACCTATAAGCATTTGTGCTGTTGGTATTGCAGTGCTATTTGTTCAGAAGATAAAGGTTACCAAGAGCGATAGCTGATGCTCAGTTCAGACTGATATGGGCAATATTTATTGAGCTACACACACAGAAGTAGTGCCAATACTCTCAGTAATGCAACATGCATATGTCCTGGCAAGTTGTAGAAGGTCCTAATGGTGTCCTGTGATAATCCATCCTATGCAGCTTGAATATTCTCACACAGTTCCTGCAGGTTTTGTGGTAGGGGTGGATGGGAAGTGACACCAGGCCTTCTTCTCCACCAAGACGAAAGAGTAACTAGTCACTGAATATGACCCGCTGCCATTCTGAGTCACTCCATAACATCTGCCATGACACCACTGCAGTCTTTGATGTGGTGTTAGGCACAGACGTTGTAATGGTCTGCATGTATGTGGTCCTGGACTGTGCAGGTGTCTGACAAAGGTGCTGGTACTAACAGGATGACTCATGGAGGGCATCACTCCATGCTAAATATTTGCAATTGTGGCTGTTGGGTCAGTCAGGTACATCAATAAGGCCCGTCCTTGTTAACATTACATGATCTTCTGAGTGTGAAACTTGAATCATTCACATATCTCAGAGTGTCAAACCTATCCACCAAATATCATTTCTTGTCGTGTTGATTCCTTGTGTTTGTACAGGTATTCTTTTATCCTGGTGGAATGGTGCCAAATGATTCAAAATTTTATTCGCAAACCGGATGGGAACCCTTTCCATGTTGGAGGAAAAGGGCTAATAGTGGCCAGACAGCCAATCATCTATTTGTTACTATGCGGTTTATGCAGTTGGTGTACACTTGTTGTTCTACAGGTCATTTTTTGATATGCAAGCCTGCTTAGTGCTACCAACAACATATGGTGATGTCATTTATCACTACACTGTAATATAACTCTGCCCCAATCCAAGGCCTGTTAGGTCGTTGTATTCAGTTAAAGCTGTGTTAAGATGTTTACATTCTAGGCTACTGTTATTCTACTAGACAAACCCCTCCTTTCACAAAAACACTCACCCCTACCCCACATTTACACAAATACAAACACACCCACACACACACACCCCCCCCCACACACACACACAATGCTTCCTAGCCTCACAGCTGTCCAGCGAAAGCAAGCATCAATTATTTAGTGGAATTCAGTTCCAGATAAATCCTCGTTCATCCATATACCCACATGTTTCCATAATGCCAGTGAGCAGAAGGAGCAGTTGTTGCTTCACAGTCCTTTCTATCACCTGTGTCCATTTTCTGTCTGTCGTTGGCTCTGCAAATAACTGCTTTCTGTACACAAGGCAAAGGCTCTGTAATCATTGACCAAGAGTTTTTGCATCACCCCCACTTTTGCCCAGTGCTGGTGTGTTATCTGGTATCAGTGATGATGTCATTTGCTGATGGGGCAGGTAGTGACAGGGCTGTGTTTGTTCTTTTTCTTAGTGTAACCGAAACCATGACGATGCCCTTGTTTATGAGACCGCCGTCAGTGTGCGAGAGGTTGTCTCATGTGCCTGATCTCCCTTTTGTTTATTGTGGTTATGCATCGTTACCCTTCTGGGGCTTTCCTTTTTTTGGGCCGTTGGTGTGACAGAAACTGGCAGGTCTTTTAAGCAAGGTCACATACGGGGGGAAACCAAAGATTTCTGATCCACCTTTTAAAAGCCCACGCACGCCGCTGCACACCTTCAACTTTTTCCTCCACCTGTGTTTGTGTTTGTGCTCAAGAGTGGAGGACGCCTCTTTAATGACATGACTACTAAAGTGGGGTTGCTGTGTTTGGGCCCGTTATAACACCGGGCCTATTGCTGCATGTCACCAATCAAAACATGTATGATTGCTGACAGGCCAAGCTGTGAAAGATGAATCACTGCTGGCTTGTTTAAAAGAAAAACACTGAGATGTAAAGGGGAAGGAGAGAGATAGAGAGAGAGAAAAGAAGGAAAGGTGGAAGAGGGAGGAGAGAGATAGATTAAAAAAGGGAGAAGGACAAAAGAAGGAAAAGAACAAGAGGAGAGAAGAGGCCAAAAAATTTGAGAAAGAGATGGCAAGAGAGAGAGAGAAAAAGGGAAAGAGTGAGGAGAGAGAAAGAGTAAAAAAGGGAGAAATATAAGAGAAAGAAGGGAATGAGAGAGAAGGGAGAAAACAGGATGAGAGGATAAAAAAGAAAGGAGGGAGAGACAAAGAATAGTGGGAGAAAAGTTAGAAAGTAAGAGCGAGAGAGAGGAAAGAAGGAAGCAGGCGAAAGAGAGACAGGCAGAAAAAGAAACCAGAGAGAAAGAAGTGAGTGCAAAAAAAGGAATGAAAAGAATGATATAGAGAGGAAGAGAAAAAGACAGAAAAAAGAGGGTAAGAGAAAAAGAGATAGAAAGAGAGAGAGATACAGAGGGAGAGAAATGCATGCTGGTGCATCCCTCCTGACATTTCCAAAACGCCTTTTAATCATACGCTGGGGTAGCTGCGTGGGCTCGCGTGTTTAGGCTCCGGAACGCGTAGGGTCACATCCTTGCGCATCCAGAGAGGGAGCTAGCATATGGTTGTGTGTTTCAGCGTCCTCCTTTCAGGTCAGGAGCATGTGTTCCTATTGCGAGCGAGACTGATAACGTTGTACCCTGAAGCGAGTGCTATACTATTTATTCATCTGAACCGTTGCGCTGCGTGAGCGGCGGGCGAAAAGCACGGTTCGGGAGTTCGCTGTTTGTAACCTCGTCAGACAGGGTGCGTGGATCTCATGCATGAGCCTGGGCCTAAGCAGATGGCAGATGATAGTCTTTCAGGAATCGAGTACTGAGAAATCAAGGTGGGGAGGGGGTGTGGAGGGGAGCTGCTGGGGAATGTAGAGCAAGAGGGCAGTGGAGGGAAGCAGCGGTGCTGGCCATCTGCTGTGTGGGTTTCCACCGAATGTAAATATTTGCAGAGGGAGACAAAGTAGGTTTCGGCTGCGGCGATAAACCATGACAACTTGCAGTTAGCCGTTCAGTATCATACAGCCTGGTGGTCGCCGACCCTCCCTCTGGAGATGTACCTTCCTGAAGGTTTCACCTCCAACCTAAATTCACTGTCTTCAGCTAATTATCTATACCTGAAACCAGCACTTAGATGCTTCAGGTGGGTTCTGATTAGGGTTGGAGCTAAAGTATGTAGGAAGGTAGGTTTCTAGGAGCAGGCTGGGTTGGCACTGATATAACCTGTACAATCATGGTGATGTAACCAGCATTACGCTTTGGGGCACCATTAGCAAGAATAAGAAATTAGCATTTTCCATGCTAACACTTCGACCAACATAACCTCACCTAACCAACTAATCACCTTGCGTGTTTAAGGTGGTAGTAACCTTAGGCCCCTGCAGATGGCGTGGTATGAAGTTGATGGGCCTATACATACCTGCAGGGTGTGCAACAAGATTCATAGATTGAAAGGAGGTGGTACAGTGCAGTGAATGTCTCAATCGATGTGTGAAAACGAATCACAAAGCAGATGTTAATGACTGGCTAAAAGGAGTGACTGTATTTGGGCGTGCCAAAGGCCATAGTTTAAGAGAGGTAGCTGATACAGCAACAGGTCTACCAGCAGTGGCTAAGTCCACAGGAAATTCTCCTCAGGACTGTACCAGGGAAGGCATCCACCAAATCTGGCCCAACTATGCAATTCTTTGATGCAAGAGTGGCTGAGCATTAGCGTTATCTACATCCAGACACTTTTCCAGTCCATGCCACATCTAATCACAGTGGTATCTGTGCGTGTGGAGGTATTACACATTACTTGGTACGTTTCAGTGGGGACCAACCTTTCGTATGGTGAGCTTGCATTACCATGTGTAATTACTCTGTATAACTCGATCCACTTGCAGTGTGAAATGATGAGGTTTCACTCTTAGGGGCTCAAGCACTGACAAATCAATCAATGCAAGGTCTGTGACCTCTGTGATTACAGCGTGATACATCTGTCACAAATCAGCCTGGTCAATACGAACCTTGTTGTCATTCCGCTTGGTGGTTAGCTTTTGGAATTGTACGCTTCAGAAAATACGGCCCTGAAGAGTAATTTTGATTTCTGAGTGCAAGATGACATCCTATGAATTCACAAGTTGAACAAAATGCATTGTTATTGAGTTACAAATTTACCTCCGACAGAATGCAGAATTACTAGCTGCAAGCTATCTCCATCACGAAGCAGGCAAGTGTTAAGATCAGAATCAAAGGCTCGTGTACAGCAGAGAGTGGGCCTAGCTGCTTGATATCAAAGCACTAAAGTTTGGTGATAAACGGACGCGCTCCCACACACACTCTCACGCAGAAGCCAGGGAGAACGTCTGCGCGGGCGGGCCGCTATAGGACTCGTTACCGTCTCTCTCATCGATCGCGTTCGTGTCTGCGCCTCAATGCCTCCATTTCTTCTGCTAATTTGATACAGTGATGTGACGTGATACTCCGCTTGAACAGACTCGGTCCACAACGTGCGGTGGATGGACTGCTTGGCAGCGCGTCCACTCTCTCAGGAACATAAACATATTTAACTGCACTGCTGCAGAAAAGGGCCCTTCTTTTTTTGCCCCCATCCTCTCCGAAGGACCTCTAGCGCTATTAGATTACCCATGCACGGCCCTTTTGTATTTTCTGGAGTATCCAAACAGGCCATTCTGTGGTTCTCTAATGAGATGGGCAGAGCGCCACTGGCTTTGCTGCAGCCCTGAAGCGGGCCCTGTGTTGTACCCAATCATCCTCCTGAGATGCAGCTTCGGCTGCAGCTCCCAGAGAATGGAGGCTCTGTTCAGGGTGTGTTGGAGAGAAAGAAAAGTGGCGTCCAGCGTGTACCGGCTGTGGTCTCCTCCACGTGCTTCATGTATGTATATAGGGCATTGATACTGTAGTAAAGCAGCCATTATCCTGCACAGAACTCCTCTCTCCCTTTCTCTCTAACTCAGGCCCTATCTCACTTGCTTTCTCCGTCTGTCCACTTACCCGACCAAGGGCTTACCGCAATGGACTCCACAATAACAGTCTTTTCATACATGCTTTTGAAACGCTGCTAATAAGCCACAAAGGGCACTTTCTGGCACAGATTAATTGCATTTACTGCTGGCTGTTGGGTTAGTTAGTAAATGAATTGGTTTTGTCAATGCAACTGGTCTGTCTGCTTCCGCGAACCACTGTTCAGATTCAGAATGTTTTCTTCCGGCATTCTGATTTAGTATGACTAACCCTTCGGATGGTTCATAAAGGCTGCTGTCAGGTACTTGAGCGAGGCTTTTAGCAGTGCATTGACTGTTTTGCATGGATGGAAATGGCCTTAGTTTGATGGAAATCATTTTCCAGCACTCCCTGAACAATGGCTATTTAAAATTTTCACTATTTTGGACCATAGAGTGGTAAAGTAGGCGTACTTTCTTCACTACAAGCTCACAACCTCTTCACTAGTTATTATACAGTATCAGTTTTAGAAGACTAGTGGACCGCACACTGTGCCTCATGGCCTTTTTGCGTCAGATGCTGAGGAATCCAGGGCAATCAAAAGCCTGACGCTCAGCATTTTCAAGGTTTGCTGCCTTCTCCCAGGGGCGGTATTGAGGAAACAAACACAGGCCACACGGATGAAATGAATCTGTCATTAGCCGCCTATGCGGTAATTACATGGAGTAGAGAGCTAGCAGTTAATGCCGCCGACATGATGCTGGTAATGCTAGACTTTAGTTTGTGATTACACGTATGCCACTCAAGGTTGTTCCATCTCGTGAAAGCCCTTGTGATGCTGCTTTGAGACGGTCCATAGAAGGCTGGGGACTGAGGATGTACGCACAGCGTACGCACAGCCCAGCTAATGGTCCTCATTGTAGAACACTGGAAATGAATGAACTGCTTCCCTGTATTCCCGAGTAGGCATCCAAAGATCAGGGAGAGAGTATTTGGAGATGCAGGCCTAGAGCCAAAGAGATGAGATCAACTGTGCTTCCTTATGCTACAGATTTTAATGCGTGGTCTACCATCACATCCCTGCTGATCTTCTATCCTGGTTAGCTTCAAATTGGCCAAGCCCCACATGAACTCCAAACCTGTTTCCTAAAATCATGTAGCCCCCTAAAGCCCACTGTGAATATCTTACCCCACTGTGTTCTTATATCTAGCAGCATGTGTTGTAGCAGTCCAGCAGATCATCAACAGACTTTAGACATTGGTCACTTCATTATCTCATGTATGCATAAGATTCTGGTTTCTTTGATTAATCTTAGTCAATTAATCTTTGTCTTTTAATCTCATATTGTGACTATTTATGCAGATATTATGGAAACTATTATATTTTTATTATTGCTTCATGTTTATTTAACCATTCCCCTAAATATTAGAATATATGACTAGTTTAAAAAGGTAGTTAGGTTAAATTAGGGATGCTAGTGGTGATTTAAGATCATCTGTGTGATGGTTAAAGCACTGAGTAGAGTCTGCACCTAAACTTTGTTCTTTTAATTAGTTTCCCTAATTTACATCAAAGGTCAATGCTTGGCAGTTTGCTCAGGTGCCTGGGATGTTTGAACATTGCCATGCATACTTTACACAAAGATCATAGCACAAATTTCCGGTCTGGAGAAGATATGGCAGAAAATATCTGATCTGGCAAATGAAAGAAAGGAATGAGATCTGCTTTCTAATGTGGGAAAAATATTTTGCCTTTTTCAGCCAGATGAACTTAGAGGACCCAGATTTAACCAGTGCTACTGCAGCCTGTGCAGAACACGACTATGTTCAGGAATTATAAAATAGGAACAAAATATAAAATGTTTCTGCTCAAATCTAAACAGAGTTAAACAGTCATCATGCATTATTGTGCAGAAACTTTGTCATTATGGATGATTAAATTATATTAACAGCTAGCCCAGTTGGCAGGTATGTGGATCATCAGGCTCTAGAATGTTTACACACCAGACTTTGTAAATGAATTTAGATCATGATATCATTTTTGCAATAATTCATCAGACAGTAATGGTTATATAATCTTCCAAGCTTAGCAGTGAGTTCCTGTTTTGAATCTTGACTCCTTGTTGCACTAAAGTAGTTTCTCTGCCATTTTTGCATCTTTTCATCTGCCTCTTCTGTTTTCATCCTCCGTTTCTCCATCACTCTCTTTTGTAAGAAGACATATCCGCATCCACCTCCATCCCTTCTGCGGCTTCCTGCACTGCAGCTCCAGTGTGAGCACTCCAATTACTGTCTCTCACCTCCTGTGTTGCTGTGGGGCTGTACCAGCCCAGGAGTGCAAGGAGCGCTTGGAGGGGCTGGGTTCCTTAGCGCTTAGATTGGGGGTCTACAGTTGTGATTACCTCCACTGGTCTACTGCATGTGGGGTCCCACTGTGGGTTTGTTGCAGCACACATGTGGACTGAAGCAGGAAGGCTGGAGTAGGGATGGATTTCTTTTCCCTTCTTCCTCTAGCTAGTCTCATATTTTTGTATGTTCTAGCATGTTGCTACAACCTCATAGGTTTTTTTAAGAGTAATAACCCGACCCAAATAAGAATTATCCATTGATGCATCATCTGTAAACACATCTACTTATCTACAGTGGTGGATGCTTGAATGGCTTTTTTATTTAATTGGCTCAAAGTAAGCTAACAGGGTGGAAAGGTTGAGCGAATCACTCTCCTCATAGGTACAAATGCTTAATTTTTTTTTCAGCTGTTATTGAGAAAGATCTATACCTTAACAGTAAAAATACACACAATTAAAATAACCATTCAGAATGATTTTTATTTGGGCAAAAAGTGAACCATAACATCTGTCTAGGCTACAGATACTATAGTAGCTCCATAAAAGGATCTAGAGTGAGGTTTTCCAATTTCAAAACCAGCAACCCTCCTTCCTCTGATGACCAGGGTCTGGTCAGATAGTAAACATTACTGCTTGGAAGCCAAATACCATCTATGTACTCTCATCCTCAAAATTACTGTTCCACCCAGAAGGATGTGTCGATTGCAATGCTAGTAGGAAGGAAGATAAAGTTGACCAGGAACAGTAAATGATGAGACATTTAGACTGAGTAGTGTCTCTCCGTATGGCTAACACAACATGCCAGACATCCTAATGGTGTCCTCCTGTGATAATCCATTACATGCTTCTTAAATATTTTCACACAGTTCCTGCAGATTTTGCGGGGGGTGCAGGTGGAGTGACAGCAGGTCACCTAGACATGTGAGGCGAGACAATAAAAGTTCGTCTTCGGCCTGATCACGGTGCCTCCACACCAATCCCTTGGTTGCCTCCACCCAAAAAATGTGGGACTCGTCACTAAAGATGACCTGGTGCCATTCTGCATCACAGTCTGGCACAACACCATTTCAGTCTTTGGCAATGTTGATGTGGTGTTAGGGACAGTCGTTGTAACGGCCTATGTGCATGTAGACCTGCGTCGTGCAGCCGTCTGCCAATGGTGCTACTACTAACTGGTTGACTGAAGAAGGGCGTCACTTTTTACATCACTGCTCGGATGTCTCACAATGTCACATTTCATTCCTATTGGTTGATTCCTTCTGGGTGCAACTATGCGTGCATCTGTTTTTTGGCTCTGAGAGTATTTATTAACCTTATGCGGTTATTCATGCACTACAGATTACATCTGTATAATCTTTCAGTCTGGGTTATCAGTTATTATCCTATAGCACATATATGACAAGTGATTTGAATGGCAGCATACAATTTTTACCATCATCTCATTCATCCGACACGGATAGTTTTCTCAAATATTGAGAGCTTTGTCACCATGTCTCCTGCTCATCCAGCTCCGTCACGGTGGCTAACACAAACCATATCGGGCTGAAATAGCAGGCCGCCCCGAGTTAGACAAGGACACAGGTGTTCCCCAAGGTAGGCTGTCCAGCTCCCACACTGTCAAACACAATTAGTCAATCAACCCGTCGCCTGGTGCGCGCAGCTGCTGATGGCAGCCTGGACTTGGTTCGAAAATATCTCAGCCGCGCAGGCCGACGGAAATGAGAGACGATGTGCTGGCTTTGTCTCGTCCAAAAAGGTCGAAACTTCCAGTGCCTGCCTTTCCAGGTGTTAGTGGCCGCCTCACAGAGTTGAAATAAGGGACGGGGACATCAATCCCCGCTTCCTGCTGAACGTGGGGCAAGAAGCTCGGCGGGGGGGGAAAAGAGAGAGGGAGAATGAAAGGGAAATATCTTGTTTACTCTCCCCGCTTAAGGCCTGGGTCGTGCATTTGCTGGGAGCAGCTCTTCGCCTTGCAGGGTGCACAAATGTCCTTCAGTCCTTCTTTCAGAAGGCTTTTTTCCCTCCTGCAAAACCTTTACTCACATATGTATGAAGCTTCTGTCTCCTGCCAGTTTCTGCCTGCTGAAAGAACGATGAGGCTGGGCCCTGCCAGCCAGCCAGGATATCAGGTTCATTTTTTTCAGTCTTATTTTCAAGCTCCGTAAATTCAGTTTAATTTACTCTCCCAGCCATTCCATGGATCCGTCTCCTTCTGATCCCCTTTGACATGACTATGACTCAAAGCTCATCATTTAAACCCTGCTTGAGACCGATATGATTGAAGTTCCCCTGAAGGCCTGTTCCTTCACCAGTTCCCCTGCTTTTTTTCCCTCAGAATGGCTAAAAGTAAGCAAACACAGTGGGAAGGTTGATTCAATCCACGCTTTTCGTAAGCATGAATACTAACATGACTGCCTTTTTCCAAAGAGACAGTCTGCTGAATGTTTTCAATATATATATATATATATATATATATATATATATATATATATATATATATATATATATATATATATATATATATATAATCATATTTATAGAGAAAGAGAGAGAGAGAGAGAGAGAGAGAGAGAGAGAGAGAAAGAAAGAAAGAGAGAGAGAGAGAGAGATACGTTTAGCTTTTAGTATAAAAAAGCCCTTTTTACCATTTGGTAATACATGTTTTTTGAAAATTCAGATTTTACCCTTATTAGACTTGTTTTTATATGTTTGTATAATGTTACATAATTTTGTTTAGCAAAACCCCTGAACCCGGGAATATGCAGATAACATAAGCTTACCATTGAAAATTTCACAACACACAAACCTCATATGTATGGTGATTTACTTGTTGCTTGCTATCTCTATAAATGAGAACAGTAACGATACAGCTATTGAATGGCTCAGTAGATGGGCTTACACACCTCTGCCGATTGATAGTGATGGCACAACTGATTTTCTCAAGCTGTGGGCTGTGGACCACCAGTGGATCATGAAACACCCTGGGCTTGTACTCTGGTGGAGGCAGTATTTTGTAGTAGACCAGAATAGTCATGTAATACTGCATTAGTGTTATAAGTGTATAAATATAAACACACTGCATGTACATTAATGTACACATACATATATTAAAATGTCTGTGGGCATCTTCAGTTTAAAACAGTATGGTTGCTGGATTACCACTGATGGGGAGGTTTCTTGGGACTCTTTCACAGCTCCCTTCTTCAAATTTGGACATATTGTTTTTCTATAAGAGAGGTTCTTGTATAATAAAAATGCATTTCTAAAAGTTGATTTTAGTTTTCTGGTGGCCCGTCGTGCTATGTAGTTATTATCAGGGGGGCCTTGGTGTGGAAAAGGTTTTGAACCCCTGTTTTAGACCAACTCCTTAAAACCTTAATTTGAAGATATATGTCTGTATATGCTGTATCACAGCTTTTATATATGCATATATAACTTCTGATTGATATAGACAGTATATATACCCACAGTTTACACCCCAACTGTACCATAGCAAAGCCTTTTGTTGACAGTCTTGCTCTGTGTCTAGGAGCACTTTCATCAATCTTCCAAGTCAATAATTATTATAATTAATGGATCAGCATTACTCACAAATGATTTAATCAATGGGCCTAACTTCTTGTACCGCACCTTCTTCACCTCAGAACAGGCTGGGTATATCAGAACTATATCAGGAAGCAGCAGACAGCAGGTTTTTGTGCAGACTTCCATTTTATATATTGAAATATCAAATACAGTTACTGTTGTTTTATCCTAGCCATTTCAAAGAAGCGGTTTTGTTACAGAGACAATGGCTGGTGATTGGTTCTCACAGAAGTGGTATTTTTCTGCATGTCTAGCTTTTATGAGTGACATGAATTAGGACGGAAGTTAGTCCCTCTGACACAGGCCCTGTGTGAAAAAGATAATCACCTCTTTAGTCATGAGAGAGGAAGAGTTGTGTGAGTGAGAGTGTGTGTGTGTGTGTGTGTGTGTGTGTGGCCGTGTGGTGTTGACAGATCGTGTGTGTGTTGTGTGTGAATGTAGTGGGTGTGATGTCCGTGTGTGTGTAGTATAGTGGGATTGTGTCTGCGAGGAGTGAAGCGCAGTTCCAAAAGTCGGACAGCACCTGAAGGCATGGTGCAGTCAAGGGGAGATAAATCTGTCCTGGACCTCTTAAGATAACCCAGATCTGTTAAAGACAACAGGAGCCAGAAGCCCACTGGAGACACATCTGTCCACTGCCACACACACACACACTCACTTCCTCACCATGGAAGCCACTGGCCCTGTTCAGACTGTGTGTGTGTGTGTGTGTGTATTAGGGCTGAAGAAATTATAGCTTGTTAATCATTACCATGATACAGTCTTTTGGAAAAAAAGCAAGCTCCATTATGCAAATAAGTTCTCCGTCAAATGGGCGTCATGTAAAGTGATCCAGCGTACATAAATGAATACAAGGTGCACGTCTGGGTTCCTGACTAAATTTCAACTTTACAAAGCCTCACAAATGCAGCTGTGGTGAACTCGTTTTATGACAGCAGCTTTCCTCTGTTAATCCAGATTCAGATATTCAGGCTCAAGATTAATCCCCATGCGCATGCACATGATTGACATTTATGACATTTATTTAAGATTCAAAACAGCCTGACATTTATGAATGTGAAACTTGAAGAGAACTTGAGTGGCCACTTTCAGGGACAAGAAATCACACTACATAAAAACATGAAAGAAAATAAAAAAAATTATATTGGCAAAAAGGCCGTTCCGTTCAAGCGTCATGAAGAGTTACTGTGGGGCTGAGTTTTTGATTTGTGTACGGGCTATTATGTATGCAGTGGAAAGGCTGAAGAGGAAAACAAAGTGACCTGGCAAGGACTGGATGGTCAAACCTGATTAGCACAGGAACTGGTTACTATCTGTAATACCAAACGTAAAGTGGATTTTTTAAACCCTGCTATTGTTTCAATGTTGTAACCAGGTTTCCCATAAATTATAATTTCATTAAACGTAATAGAAAGGTGGCAGAATAATGTGTTTTACATTCTAATAAATATTATAACTTATTATTTGATAGCCACCATGTTTATAGACTTTTAAAGGGAATGTTTTATGGTTTTACAGTGCACTACAGTGGTGATAGGAACTAGATATCAGTTCCCCAAAACCTTCTTCAGAGTCTTGGTGATGAATTCTGGGGAAAAGTGACACGTCACGATTTGGAGAAAGAAAAACGCATGGCCATAGATGGGATCTGATTAGACGCTTAACCGCGCTCTAAACAGATGAAAACGTCTCACTAGTCCAGCATACATATAACATATGAGAGTCCTACATCAGTAGTTATAGATATAATTCCAGGAAATGACTGGCCAATATGATAAGATTTAAGATTAATGATATTAATTAATAAGTATTCATATATTAACACTTATATTTATATATATATATATATATATATATATATATATATATATATATATATATATATATATATATACACACACACACACCTCACTCAATAAGTAGCACAATAATCGCAATATGATGCCTCACTGTGCCACTCAATGCATACATAAGAAACAGAGACACCAGTATCTGTAGGGGGTAGGGAGTGATAGGTAAATGAAAACAATGGAATCAAAGGGACTGGAGATTAAAGAGAGGGAGGAGGAGAGATCAGAGTGGACGGAAGGGGGGTAAGAAAATGGGAGGGCTAAGGAAAGCAGAGTGAAAGAAAGAGAGTATAGGAGTGAGGCTTTTGTTGACACATTGAGTGGAGGCAAAGGGTGAAGGCCTTCATCAGACAAAAGGCCAAAAGCGCTCTGCGGGAGGAGGGACAATGGGTGTCTGAATGTGGGGCGGCCTTACATTCAGGGTTATCTGTGAAGAAACGGCGCCTGTTGATTTATCAAGGTTGGAGAGACATCCCCTTGCCTTGTTGGTCTCCAGTCCCCTGTGGCAATTAGGTCTTGAAATGTCCCTGGCGCTGCGTTTAATTCTCTCACTGAAGTAATATTTTATTGTGTTGCTATTAGACGTTGATAGAGTTGTTCTCGTGCATTGTGAGCTTTGCAAATGTTTTAGCCCACTGACATGTTTTTTGTCATTGACAGAGTGTCAGAAAGACTTCGGCTACCGAATCAAATGTTGATGCCCCTAATTAGTTTTAAATTCCCATGTAAGATATAGCAAAACAGCAACAATAGTTCCAATTTCAAGTCCTACTGCCTCCAAACTACCCCAAGCCTAACCACGGCTGGGCCACAGCCATTCACTAAATACCGCCTTTTTTTAAATTTTTTATGTAGTGCCGCGTGAGTGCTCTCATGGTGGGCACGCTTACACAGACGGCAGCTCCGTTTCTTTTAATAGGTGCTCCAGGCTGCCACAGAAACTGTTTGCAAGTGAAAAGTAATTAAGGTTGGCGAGGTCTGGCTTTGGTGGGGGAGCTCTGAGAGGGGGGTTTTTAGGGGAAAGGGGGTGGTGGTTGAGTGGGTGGGCTGCCTCCAAGGCTTCTTCATCAGGCATGCATCTAGTTGCAACATCTTATTATGAACGCCTCTTCTCAGCAGACTGAGCCCATAGCTGCCTCTGTTGACAAGCTTATAAAGCAGTACTGTGGTTCAGTGAACAATCCAAGTTACATGCTTCCACTTTAGCTTTGCCAAACATGTTGTGACTGATTTGCATTATGGCAAAGTGCAATGTTTGTTTGCCAGGCTATTGCATTAAATTGGACTGCGTAGAGAATATCAGCAGGCTTGGGTGGAAATTTAAAGTATGCATGTGTCGAATGAATGAGTCCCTGTATTAGTGTTCAGTATTGTCAGGTTTCCTTTCCATAATATGCTTACTGCTTTTGTACAACTACACAACCGCCCCCTCTCACTCACTCCTTCTGTCTCTGTCTATCGTTGCAGTGGGGAATGGGCAGTCTGTACAGATGGACATAGTGAAGTCCGGCTTAGTGGGCTCCACGGTGGAGCTCCGCTGCGTCTTCATCAACAGCAAGCCTCCGGTAAAGATCTCCCAGGTCACCTGGCAGAAGATCTATCACTACGGCTACCAATGCAGTACCGTGGGCCATTGCCAAACCCGGCACACTGGGTGTGGTCTGTGCTGCCCTCACGTGTTTAAGGCCGTGGTGAGCTTTCAAGCCACACCCAAGCTGTGCGCCAGAGGACGCCCTCGCTGGAAGACACCACCATTGTGTTCAATAACCTTAGGCTCTCAGACGAGGCCGCCTACATCTGCGAGTACACCACCTTCCCTGCAGGAAACAGGGAGAACATGGTCAACCTCACTGTCTATGGTAAGACAACTTCGCCCACACCCTCTTGTTGTTGTGGAGTACCGAGGTTCTAGTTTGCATATAAGTTTTACATAAGCTGTCTCAATTATAGATCTGCTTGCAGATAAATCTATACAAATATGCTTGACCTACACATAAATAAATAAATAAATAAATAAATAAAAAAATACAACCAATAATGTAAAAATATATACATATATATATAAAAAAAAAATTTATAGGCCAAATAGCTAGTAGTAAAGAAGTAATCCAATCTAAACCCAGTCCAGATAAACTGATTAAAGGTTGTTAAAAGGCCAGTACAGTAAACTACAGTGCTGTGAATAAGTACTCATTCTATTAGTTGTATGTCATGCAGTTGTTTTAGAGCTATATAGGCTAAATTGAATATAACAAGAAGACAACCTGAGCGAACACTGTAATTACAGTTTTCAATAAATGATTTCTAAAATTAAAGACAAAAAATAAAACATGCTATCCAACATTAACTGGTCCTGTGTGAAAAACTAATAGCCCACCTTATCTCAAGCTATTAACCAAGTTTAGCTAGTAGGGATCAATTGGAGTAATTGGGATCAATTAAACAAGGCACACCTTTTTTGATTATTGCCTGCCATTGTGAATAACATCACCTAAATAAAAGCTTTCCAGCTATGTTAGGTCAGACTATAGAGGTCAGTCTGGAAAGCCATTTCTAAGTTGTTCCCCATTGACCACAGTGGAATCTATTATCTCCAAAGGCAGGAAACAGTTGATTATCATTTCACACGCACTGATCACTTTATTAGGAACACCTCCTTCTATCTACACTCATTGCACCATTTTATCAGCTCCACTTACCATATAGGGGCCCTTTGTAGTACAAGTGCATGCATCAGTGACTAAGATGTAGTATTGACAACAAGTTTTAGTGCTATGTTTGTTAAAAATAAATATATATATGTTTTTTTTTAACAAATGTAGCACTAAAACTTGCACTAAAAAGTATATTATATATATATATATATATATATATATATATATATATATATATATATATATATATATATATATATATACACACACACTTTTAAAAAAAATTACATTATGTTCAGGTATTTTATGATTTCATAAGGAGTAAGTCTGCAACCAGATTACACTGGGAGTCAAACACAGTACCATTGTCAGTTTGATATTTGGATTGGATCAATATTTAGAGCTGAATGTGCTCTGCATGACTAACACATTCTGTAAGTGGATATGTCTTTATCTTTGGACCGAGTGCAGTTAATTTCACTATCTAAACTCGAAGCCAGGGGATGTACTGTTTTTCACAGGAAACCTGTCAGGCTCTGTCGATGTTATCTGTTTTAAGTGCAAAACAACCACCAATGTTAACAGATGTGGACATGATGGCTCCATGTGCTGTCATATCCAAAGGTTGGAAAACCTCCAGTGTTACCTCCATATGTTGTTGCTTTTCTAGATGATTAAGAGGTTAACCAGTCCGTTACAGGGTCTACCTTACCTAAGTTGAACCTTTTTATAGTGTAATTTTCTCAAATATAACAAATAAACAGTGCAGACATACGGTCTATATTGTGGATTTGCACTTACTTTAATTTTAAGAACATATGGAACCAGACTTTTTTTTGTTTGGTAATTCTTTAGGAATTTTCCGAACAATTTAAAAGGCCCCTGCTGTTTTCAAATGATGCATAGAAATAACAGTGAACAAAAATGGAGTTTTATTTTTAGACAGAAACAATAACTAGATGTGCCTTTCCTTAACAATCTTGGGTAGCGAGAACTAGAGCCTTAACAGAACCTTTTGTATTTGTCTTTTCCTGCTTAACCGAAAGTAAACAGTAAGTACCAAACAGAAGCCAGCCCATATATAATAACAGTGTTATCATAAAGATTGAGTCAAGTAGAATATTAAAGCACATTGTGTTAGCACAAAAGCACAGTCAGTTCGATATTTGGATTATAGCGCTGAATATACACTGACTAGCACATTTTCTGTAAGTGGATACGTCTTTATCTCTGGACAGAGTGCCCTAATTTCAGATATCTGAACTCCAGGCAAATTGCTCTGCGGATGTAATGGTTTTCATTGGAATGGTTTTCATTGGAAACCTGTTCCAATCCACCTTTGATTTCATCAAATAAACATCCACTTGTATTGTGAGATAACAAGCACTGGTGTTAGCAGATAACGTTCATTAGTATCAGCAGATAACGTGCAAAAGGATAAGTGAATAGCAGCCATTAATACTAGCAGATGTGTAAAATATTTATCCATATAGTATATAGTGCAATAATATATAATATAATAAACATTTTCATAAAACTTTCCATGATATGGGCCCTTTCATAACATAAGTTCAAGAAACTACATTGCCTTGTAGTCTATGGCTTAAGGAATGTCACATGGTAAATGTTATTACTGAATAAATTTTGAACTGTAGATCGCAGATCGTAAAGGGCAAGGTCAGTGGTGGAATTAAGCACAACAACGGAATTTGATATACACTTGCTGGGCTAAACATAACCAGCAGAGGAGAGACCAAGCCAAAACCAGTAGAGTATTCCAAAGTCAAAAACCAAAAGAGACAAACCAAACCAGCAAACAAAACGAAATGGGAAAGGGCAAACAAGCAACAGGAATAACCACTCAGTATGCAAACAAGCTGACAATACCCTGCAAAGAAAGACAAGCAAAGGACTATATACACAGACCTGTAACGAGCTACAGGTGAATACAATCAGTAGGGGGGTTGGGTGTGGGGGAGGGGATTAAGAAGGCAGTCCATTATTGGTAGTTTGTGTGGTAATGACATCATGACCAGGTGCATGGTGGGAAATGTAGTCCATTGACAGAGGTAAGAGGAGAGCCCCGAAGCGTGACAATATGAGATACTGTGCAGATTTAAAAAGCATGTTAACTGCTCTGTGTTTATTTACTCAGAAAAATATTACAATAAATTCTATTAATATTAATACAAGAAGTAGTGGTTTGATTTATTTGGACTTACATTTAATCACGTTTCAGTTTTTACAAGCACAAATGCACTTACTGTACAGGTAATTGATTTAAATAATGTGATTAGGTGCATACCATCCACACACAGCACTGTATGAATGCAGATGTGATGACCATTACACTGCTTTGCTTTGCCACGTTGATGAAGCAAGGTGTGATCAATTGCAGTTGCATGGCTGTTTAGCTCCTGTTACGCTATAATGGGTGTTATTTTGAGCTTTATTTTATTCATGCTTGGTAGGCGCTGGAAAGGAAAAGTCCTGTATGCCCTTGACTGGTCTCACAGCTTATTTGTAATGTGCTTGGTTCAGAAGTTTACCACGCCTGAGGTGTATTGATCGCCTTTCGCTAGAACAGAGGAAGCCTCCTCGCCTAGTCGTGCCCTCTTCAGCTGGGATGCGCATATAATGCATTCACACGCATACACGTGCATTAAGACGCAGCCTTCATGCCTCCTTTTCATTAATAGACAAATGGCTGCAGTGGAAATCAATAAACCCACAGTGTCTTGTTCTCGCCATTAGATTTGGTCATCTGTGAATGGGCTTAGGCCTGTTGCTATGTATGAGGACAACAGAGGGGTATGTGATACATCATCTGACAGTGAGAGTAAGAGAGAGAGGGAGAGAGAGTGAGAGTGAGAGAAACAGGGAAGAAGGAAGGTGTCTATGTACCTACCTACCTAACATCTATCCAACTGTCCGCCTACCTACCTATCTAAAATCCATTCATCCATCTATATGTTAACCTTTTGCATTAACAATGAATATTTGAAATATATGTTCCATTTTTTGAATGAACCTCATTACATAAATAAATGTGCATTTTACTTACTTCCAGTTTCACAAAGACACTTTCAGAGCCCCGACAAAGAACTGCTGCTGGTTTCCTTTTAACTAGAGAGCGCTAGCAACGCTTAATAATGTTAGGACGTTAGTTCAGCTCCTAAAGGCCTAAGAGCCTATTATTTACCTAGATTCCTCTGAGAAGTGGATAATGTTCTACTGCCAGTTTCAAGAATGCAGCCCAATCCTAACTTGAAGTAAAAATATTATTATAGTACTTGCATAGATAATATTTAATCCAAACAAATTCATACAGATGTAATTTAACCATTAGTGTTTATAGCATTTGCAGTTGTACAGTCCTAAATCAGGGGGTGCTACAGCCCCCTCAGCTCCTCTACGTCCTGCATCCCTGGAGAGAACAGTAGCTTACAAAATAGGTTGTGCACCGGCTGTGATTGCAGATGTAATTAGAAATGAAGTGTTGGTGTGTTTTTCATTAAGCCAAGCAAAAGGAAGCACTTGGCTGAAGTAGTCTCCGCTTGCCAGCGCCACTCGTCAGCTCCCAGTCCATTTTGTGCAGCATTTTTGTGCTCTCTCCTTTGAGAAAACAGAGGCTCTAAAAGTGCCAACGAACCTGAATGGAGATAACCAGCTCCCAGCATTCAGAAAGGCCTCTTCATGTCCTATCAACCGATGGCACAAACCCTCCCTGTACTGCTATCAGTTCCCACTGACACTCACTCACGCAGGCACATCGTCTTTGCTTTGATGCCGGGGCTAGTTTATTACTAATTGGCAGCCCACAAAGAATTTAGATTGGATGACTTTGGGGCGTTTGGAAAGGCAAGTGGCTTTTGCATCTGTTTGAGCTTTTTGACTAATGTGTTTGCTTTGAACAAGATGGGGCAGAGGATTTGCTCGACTATGTATCGCCACAAAACTGCCCCCCACCCTCCTGTTTTTCTCATGCAGTCCAATTGGATGTATTCATTTTAAAATGTCAGGGATCACAGCTGGAGGCAAAGTCATAGGCAAGGTGGAGTGGAGCAGATATTGGCTTTCTATGAGTAATAAGAGCTCAATTTTTGCTCAGTTTTTTTTTTTTTATGATGTTATTGCAGCTTAACCAAGCATTTTTTCCCCTTCACTGCATAAATTTGCACCCTTGATGCTACTGTGCTAGTTTTCAGAACTCATTTACACAATGCAAATAGTTTTACAGAGCACACAATTGACTGTATTGGCCGGCTTCAAGAATTTATGTTCTATTTATTTTCTCCACAGCTCGTCCTGTGACCCAGATGACCCTAACCACGCCCACCATCATCGCCCGGGGTCAGAAGCGTAAGATGACGGTGGCTACCTGCCTTTCGGCCAACGGCAAGCCTCCTAGTGTCATCAAGTGGGACACCAAACTGAAGGGCGAGGCCACATTCCAGGAGACCCGCAATCCCAATGGGACAGTCACCGTCCGCAGCAACTATGTGGTGATTCCCAGCCGTGAGACCCACCGGCAGAAGCTCACTTGTGTCGTCACTTATCGCACCGAGCGCTTCACTGACAGCGTCATCCTCAATGTTCAATGTAAGAAGAACCATTACAGTGGATTTAAATAATTGGGTTGTTGTATTATTACTGACATCCCACGTTTTTACTAGTACTTAATTTCTCCGATCACCAGGATGTAAACAAAGCGATTCAGTGGTGAAAGAAAGAGTAAAAAAATAACTCAAAATAACCCATAAAAAATGCTTCTAAAATACTTCCCCTGCCTCTAATAGCCATAAATTGATTAATCAGCACATTTTTCAGGCCATAAACTAAATAATAATAACAATAATAATAATAATAAACAAAATAATAATTATTAGATGTATAAGCATCTTTCATGACACTTAAGGACACTTTACACTACAAAAAAACAACATAGAACGTTATAGTTACACAAGGAAATGTGACAGAACATAGAATATAGAATAGAAAAACCACAACAGCCAGTCTATCATATTTTGTATATATTAAAATGTAATAAGCCTTAAAATGTAGCTGGTTTTAATTGAAGCTCTTAAGATTAAGCAGGCAATCATGCTTAAAGTGCTCCAACACTCTCTACAACCCCATAGGAAGAAATATCTAACATCACATCACTCAATGTGAGTGTGTGCTATTTCAAGCTAAAGCTGTTAAAGGACTGGAACCAAGTCACTCTTTTTCCCCTCTGATGCCCAGTCGTTTTCTGCTGATATCTGCCTGATACAGGGTCCGTGTCATTTCCAGCCAGGGGTTCTGAGCCCATGTAGAACATCTGGACTTTCCATTCAGGCAAAACAACATATACATCATATACTATGTTTCTATCTATCTATCTTGTTTATATAATGCTTATATATGCTGGTATAAAGAAAGCATCTATGAAAGATGCAGTCCTTTATTAATCCCAACATAAATCCAACCATTTTACCTATTATTGTAGGGCTCGATAATGACAATATCGCTGATGACTGATTGTCATATCAGTAATTGCGATAAACTACTTATTAACCATCATACATCATATACATTTACTAAAGTACATGTCCAAAGTGTTTCCTAGCTGTGTTTTCCAGGCAGCTAATGCTGGTAGTACTGTTTTAGTTACACAGAATTATGTTTTGTTTTTTTTTTGCTCTTAAAAATACAGTAAAAAGAAAACTATTATATGTAGGATAATATGTAGGATGAAATCCTTAGAATAAGCTTCACAGCTAACAGACTAACAAACATGTCTTATAGCTGAAAAAACTTGTTAGAGTTTAAACACACCCAATTCACATTTCATTATTGTCCAACAAACACAAGTATCTTCAAAATGGCAACTTTACAGGAGAGGGAAAAGAAGTACTTTAATTTTAATGTCCGTCAATGGAACCAGACTTTTTCCATTCATCATGAAACCTTTACACGAGGTAAACAGCAACAAATATGTTTAATTGATGCATAAAAGTCAAAATCAACCAAAATGGAGATAAATGCTTTTAAATGAAGGCTGTATTATATACAGCGGGAGCCCAATGGTAGGGTCCAGAAATGGCACCAACTCTGAAATAAAATGCTGCATAATGAAAAAACAACACAATATCACTTTTAGCGTACCATGTGAACGCTCAAAAGCCATGGTTTTGGTTTTTTTGTGGGTATGCGCTGGGTGGCCATTTGTGTTTTTAAAATTATTTTATCCCATTTTTTAAACTATTGACATGTTTTCAAGTAAACAGACTTGTTTATAAACGGAGGAAGTGATTTTTGAATGACATCAGACATTACACAGCACATTAAAAACAGGGGCTACGATTAGTTGGCAGTCATGTAACTGGTGGGACAGTCCAATGTTTTGTTTGGCAGGTGGGATTGATAGAGACAAAAATGAATGTAGATAGTTTTTGCGCAAGACTGATTGCTTTTACAGGTGGACAGTTGGTGATGCCCTAAAATGCAAGTTCTATGACCTAGGTCTAACCGCAGAAAACTAGAAGGTGTTGAGAGGGTAGACACAAACAGAATGTTTCTCAGGATATACCCCACTAGAGGGACATCACTTCATGTACCTACCTGACTTAAAACGTGCCGAATATCCGCTGGCCCAGTGCCCTCCAAGGGTACCAATTTCCAGCAACGTTTGGCCATTCCTAGTCATAGCTCTTAAACCACACAAGCTTGGCACATAGGAAAATAGGAATTGTCCCACTCTCAATGCTGTACAGTTGAAGCATGGTATTGTGGTGTTTTCTATAGTTTGCGGGGTGTTTTTATGTAGGAGAGTCCCTGTCAGGCCCTTCCTGGTACTGTTGCTGGTGGTGGTCATATAGGAAATCCTGCCATTCATCAATACAGCACCATGGCAAGCTTTCTTATTGTGACACATGTGTTATTATGCAGACAGCAGCATAACCGTGGGTGAAATCATCTCGCTGAGAATTGTTAGTCTGCCATGCTGTTGTTACCCTTGGAAGGTCACATGGATATGCAAGTATATATATATATATATATATGGAGTTGCATATGCATACACCTTGCTGTGTTCATTAGGAGGAAAGAATGGCGGGGGTCCTTCTCTTCACCCAGAGCTTGGTGATGCATCAGTCTGGCGGTTGCCTTCATGCCTTCTGTGGTCAGCTAGCAATTACCTTCTCCTCCAGAGTGCATTTACACTCTTGATTAGCCTACATGGCTAGTAATTCCCCCGCAAAGAAATACAGTAGCGCTGCAGGGACAGGCTTCATGAACTCTGGATGAAGCGTGTGGAACCTTAGCTCTCGGTTGATTGTGATGTGTGATAAGACCTAGCCATTTGGGCCTATTTTGACCAAGGACCTAATTCACTAAAAGAATGCATGCACTATTAAAAGCTTAGCCAAAGCCAAAAACACGTCCAAAAAATCTCTCCAAAACATTTCAATGTAATTTTATCTGAAGAGATTTTAATCCAAACAATTTTGGAGCATTTCTGTCGGTCCAGTCATCATAAAACCATCATGCACTGTAATGCTCAAATGATGTAGAAAAAGAAAAATGAAGAAAAATGGAAGAAAAGTCGAAGAGGGAGATATAGGCAGGTAATTTGGGATAATAGATAGTAGTATGGGGACCATTATGACCCCTGGTTCCCATCACCACCACTTCAAGAAGTCTGTGTTGCTTCAGTACAATGCACCATTTCCATCAAAAAAAATTATATTAAAATCTTATTCAGGTTATATAACACCGCAAACCAGGATTTTTCTTCCTGGCTTCTGTGTGTTATATTCCAATTGCTTATGTGTTAAATGTAAAAAAATGTAAGACCTCCTGACGCTATCTAAAATAAGAGTACCCACTATCCACTTTCTCAGCTGAAACATAAACTGAAATGGTTGTTTTAGCACACCTGTATTAATGCTACTATGTACACTACTGGACAGTCCAAGTTCTAGACATTTCAAAAAATTCTGGACAGTTCTGTAAAGTTCTTGAGCGTTCTCACAGTTCCAGAAGCTACTTGACATCAACTTAAAGCCACAAAAGTTCATGGGGACCAAATGCCATTTTCTATACATCTAAAGTCTACAAATCATAACAAAAATGTATGATGTTTAATGATGTGCTCTTTGTTCTGCAGATGAGCCTGAGGTGAAGATCGAAGGCTTTGATGGCAACTGGTACCTTAACCGACAGGACGTGAAACTCACCTGTGACGCAGACGCAAACCCGGCCGTCACCGTCTACCAGTGGAAGCTGTGAGTCCGGCTTTTAGTTTGCTTTCATTTCTGATATGGACGATGTTTCTTCTCTGCTGAAGGAACATATGTTGCATGTTCATTAATGCTTTTTAATTAAAAAAATAATAATAAAGTAGGCATATGGCAGCAATTAAGCAATTTGCACTTGCACTTATAATGATGCAAAACCATATCACACGTTTGAAAGGCGGGCGCTGAGAAGTAATACAGCCTAATAAGACTGCTGAGGCGTGATATCATTTCCTCTCTCGCTGTATCTTTGGTCCAATCGCAGGTTGTTTACATGGAACCGAGATAAGACCCGTAGCAGCCTACAATGGGTTCGTTAGACTTACAGTGAAGCATTGGGCCTCCGCAGATGCAGAGCGATAAGCTTAAGATCAAACATAAGGAAGGTGAGGGGGGTGGGTATGGGTGCAATAAGCAGTGCAGGCTGGTAGAAAGAGAAAGGGACAGAGAGAAAAAGGGAGAGGGTGGTTGAATCAGCATTACAGATCTGGGGCTTGTGGCCGTGAAGTAACAACGCAAGGCCTACTTCCTCTAAGATTATATCTTTGCTTTGGCTAACAAATGAATGCCTGCAAATGCTCTTCCTTGTTACCTTTTTTACAGACCAGGCCGTGCACAATGCAAATGTTTACACCGTGGAAGTCACTGTGGGAAATTCCGGTTTTCAGTATTTAGTCTGCCCACCTTTTAGCTAGGGTGGTCACTTTCATAACCCCAAAAAAGGAGGCCATCCCACCCCAAAAGGACAACATCATAAACGGCGGAGGTGGGGTGGGGGTCAGGCAAGATAAAATGAGTTACAATCATGACCTAACTTATATCACATAAACGATTGCTATACTCACCGGTTGGGTGGAATGGATGACATTTGCTAGTCAGATGAGAGCTTACTAATTGTCTAGCATAAAGAGAGCTGACCTGTGTTCTGCCGGTAGGCGAGTCATGAATTCACATGACCTTGGTAAACCAATGAAATGCAAGGCATGTTCACTGACATGGACGTGAGCCAATGGCACACCTCATTTTTAAATAGTTCGTCCCGAAAAGAGGACTGATATGCGTCCATCCATGTTAAAAAAACAGACTGTCCGGCATAAAACAGGACATGTGGCCACCCTACTTATACCACACCTTAGAATTTGGGTACTGTGGTCTCAAATGCATTCAGCTAAGACCTGGATGCTGGAGTTTCCAGTCTATTGTTCTGAGAACACCAGCAGCTCCTTTGGAAGGATAGGCTGGGACGCCATGTGCTGAGCTAATTTAGTGCAAAGTCTAGCATTAGCATAGATGCCGGCAGGGCATTATTTGTCGTATAGCCGATTTTTTTTGTACATAAATACCAAAAAAAGAAAACAGGCAGGCCAGAAGCTGTGTCACAGTGGAGGGGCTCATGGCAAGGTGTTGTTAAAAATGGGTGAATTATGCAGTGAAATTGAGAGATAAATGTGGCAATTTGTCCTGTAATTGCTGGGAGAGAACAGGGAAGGGAAAATGTGTCACTGGGCTTGAGTGGGGGTGGATTAATGGCTGCCAGCGCCCTGGGTGCTGTGACTCTATGGACTGGGTTAGATTTTAATAAGAGAGAGAGAGAGGGAGTACACATGCACTTGGCTGTATTAGGTAGCAAAGGGCACAAAAACAATAGTCCTCTCTCTGGAGGGAAGAGACGAGGCCCAGAATCTAGAGGAGCCATTGCGTGTGTGTGTGTGTGCATGTGTGTGTGTGTGTGTGTGTTTTATATGCTAGCATGCACGCAGTCATAATGCAGGAAAGGCAAGAAAGACAGAGGGTAGAGCAGGTCAGATGAAGATACAAGGCGGAGGGAGAATGAGAGGGAGTGGAGGGATAGAGGTGAAAGGCGAGGAAAGAGGGCGATGAAAGAGGGAGAATGGAGTCAGGAAGTGAATGGAGAAAGATAGAGAAGTGGCAGAAAATAAGATAGAGGGACTACACAAGTGAGTGTGGAGAGATGGGGCATGAGTAGCATTGTGAGAGAGAGAGTATGGATCGACATAGCCGAGTGAAAGGAAAGAGTATAGCTGACAGGGACGAGAGAGTGAGAGAGAGAGAGAGAGAGAAAGATTTACATAACAGGATGGGTGTGGCTCAAATCGATTTTATTCTAAGCTGTATGAACACAGAAATCCAGTCTACCCTAATCAGATTTTTTTCTGTAGTGAGTGGAGCAAGTTTTGGAGTGGGGGTAAGAGGGATGTCATGGGGTGCTCAGACTTTTGCATATGCCTGTGTATGGTTTTTTTTAGGAGGCCTTAGGGTGAAAAAATACTTGAGTAATTGCATCACACACTGTGGAAAAAAAGAACTGTATTATGTCCACAAAAATTTTTACATAATCACAATTTAAATTTGAATAATCTGCACTCATCATCATAAGAATACGTTCTAGAATGAACCCAAAATGAAGTGTAGGATTGAAATCCTATTTGGAAGGAAGATTTCCAGGAACAAAAATGATGATACATTTAGACTGATATGGACGATATTTATTGAGCTACACATACAGAAGTAGTGTCTCTCAGTATGGCATCAGGCCGCCATGTTTGCTACTGCAACATACCAGACGTCTCAGCATGGAGTTGTGGAGGTTCTTAATGGTGTCCTGAGATAATTTATCCAATGCAGCTTCTGCAGATGTTGTCACTCCATGACGGTCTGGCACAAAGCTATTCCAGTCTTTGTTGATGTTGACAAGCCAACGGTAGTGACACATACACAATGACTCATGGAGGCCATCACTGCTTGATGAATGTCCACATTTGTGGCAGTTGGGATACCTGCTTACATCACATGCATGGCTTAATGTGAAACTCGAGGCATATATAATATACACTCATCATCAATAATTTTATGAATGAAAACAGATAGAGAAGTTTGAATATGTATGCAGCTAGCTAGCACCAAAGGTGACTGGGGCTGTCAAAGTCAACCTATTAATAATGTGTTAACTGGCTTAGATGGCTCTTGGCATAGTGACTGGGTCCTTCGGATTGATGAATCACGTGTTGTATGTGTTTCTAAGCTTTTTAAAAATGTTTCTCTATAGCACCTAAGAAAGCTTCTTCTATTGTTTCAGGCTTGGCAACATATCAAGAACGTAACCTCTTTTTGTTGCTATATAGAATTTTCTAAAATGTACATCTAGAACCGTGTATAAATCTGAAGAACCATTTCACCATGCAGAGAAACCTTTCAATTCAGCAATGAAATCCTTCAGAATCATCTTTTTGTGCATGGTACAGTGTTTTTGTTCCAAACAACATTAATACTTGTGCACTGGAATAACCACACCTATCTCTAATATGAGTAGAGAGAGCGAACTGGATGTGGTAGTTAGAATCTAAGCTGAGAGAGAAAGAGTGAGAGAGAGAGACAGAGAGAGGGAGGGAGGAGGAGCGAGACAGTTATAGGGAGAGACGGTGCGGCGCTGCTGACAGATCGGAGGGGACGGCCGCTGCTGCAGTGTGCAGCTATTGCCAAATGTGTTGTGATGGTTCCCCCGAGCTGCTTTCTGGAGGTCATCAGCGGCCTGCTACAGAATACTGCCATGTATGCTCAACATCCACACACAGGCACACATGCACGTGAATATGAGAGCACGCATTGGCACACATGAGCCATCATGCATGTTCAGTGTAACATGTGTGTGCACACGTGTGTACATCATTACGCCAACATGTGAGGATCACTGCATATGTGCATTCTAGCCTAACCGTACTTCCACAAGCTCACATGTACACATGTGCACCGAGAACACACACAGAACTCTTCTGTGTCGTGTGCTATTCATGTCTTCATGTTATGGATGCATGGATGAGCAATAAATAATGTATGTAATTATTGAGTATGTGTATCTCCATCTTAGGGTCTACAAATAGAATGGTTTTGCCGCTAAATAGAGTTAGAACTAAAGAGTTGTTACTGAGCTTTAGAAATGCATCTTTAGAATCAACCAAAGCTTCAATAGACCTTCCTGCGATGGACTGGTGGCCTGTCCAGGGTGTTTCCTGCCTTCTGCTCATTGAACATTAGGATAGGCTCCAGCACCCTCTGTGATCCAGATGGATAAAGCAGATCTGAAGATGAATGAATGAGTGAGAGAGTGCACTGGGCCTGGGCAGAAGGACAATATAACCCAATGACGATGCACAAAAGGCAGTGTTGGAAAACTGACAAGAGAACCAGAGAGGTGACCTACAGAGGACTAAATTGCCATTAAACAGCTTGTTAAATGTGAAAGGAAATTGGGGTTCATGTTCCTGTAGAAACTGTGCAGGCACCAAAAGTCAAAACAGACATTAGCATGCCCGTCCTTTTCCGTAGTAAGCTGAAGTCGGCTGAACCCTTCACTCTCTGCCTATGAAGCTATGCAAGATGAGTGATTACAGAGGATGAGACAGATTCCTAACAGCTCTTTCACTGTTTATAAATGATTCATGGACTCCGTTTGGGGCCGAGTTGCTGAAGGTTGTTGTGTCAAATCCCTGTGTCTGAACCCAGGGAGACCTTTGCGCTGGGGCATCTGCAGCCCGGCCTAATTTTGGCTCAGTGCTCATTAATACTGCTTCCTCCCTCTCGCCGGCTCTGATAAATGATGCATTTCGTAGCTTTTAACGGTGAAGTGTGCTGGTGGGCCGCCGCAACACTCTGCCTGGTTCTGTGTTGAGAACAGGAGGGTGAGGGGAGTGCTTCCAAAGGCCAGGTTTTGTTTATCCAGTAGGAAATGACTAATGATTACGAGCGCCTGCGGTGGTGGATAGCTTGGTCCAGGGAGCACATCATGCCTGCAATTCCATATTTTGTTTCTCGTTGACTTTCCCTAATCCTCCTAAACTTTATATTAGTGTCAGGGATTCATAATGCGTAATTCTCTGGCTGGAGGAAGTGTGAGGTCATTTGAAACATGAAGGGCAGTTTGTCATCTTGCATGCTAGTTATCTAAATGAACTAACCTTGATATCAGTCCCGCTAGTGGAGAAAAACTGTGAAGAAAAATCTTAATGCACCTTGAAATGGGGCAATGCCTGAAGTCTACGGTTTTATAGTCTCAAATCAAAGGGTTTGAGGGACTGCCAGTAGAAGCCTTGCTCAACGTTTCTGAGAATCAGAATGGCGGGATTCCCTGAGGGAAAGCCCAAAAGTCAGGGAATGTCTTTCTGTTCTAGAATCTGAAAGCAGGCCTGAAGTTCTCACCTCAGTTTCCCGGCTCAGACTGAACAGTTCCTGTCTTAGACAGGGAAGTTTTGTCAATACCTACATGAAGAGCCAGGGTGTGGGCAAGGTCAGGGCTGGGTTAGATGGATCGAGATGGGGTGAAGAATTCCAGACCCTTAGGAAATCTTGCTGTCTCTGAGCAAGATAAGGACAGTTTGGGGTGGAGGTAGCATCTGGCTCTGGAATGCCACAGAGACCCTTCTCTCCAGGCTTGGGGAGGAGCGATAGAGTAGGGCAGGTCTGGACACGGTGGACTGCTGAACCGTGACCAAACCAAGCTGTAGAAAACGCAACACACACATACTTCGACATGGCTGTGTGGTCAAGCTCTCAGCAAGAGCCAAGTACGGGGTATGTCCCGCATTTCTCACCTGATCAACAGCCGCTGAGCCTGTTCTCCTGAGGCTCCCCAGAGGCCGGCGAAACCAGGGCAAAACAGCACAGCTCTTTCAACATCAGACCTTTCTTTTAATATTTCCTGCCCTCGATTTTTTTTAAACTACCCAGCTCTCCACATTCTTTTCCTCAAGGAACAAACGCCATCTCCACACACTCCTTGGCCATAGTCTTTTTTAGACCAATAGATCACTGGATCACTATTTTAGCAGCTATGTATATGGATTACCTTTCTTCCAAAAGATATTCTCTCAATTGGTGAACTGATGCTTGCTATCATGGGGGTCCAATCTTCCATAGATGGATAGATCTTGTTTGAGATCTGAAATAGATCACTCAAATCAGGGTAGAAATGTAATCAATCAAGTCTGTATTGATTTGCAGTGATCCTTCCCTTTAATGGGACAAGTGGTCCCAAACCATGTCCCTCTCGGCATGACTCAGGCTGCAGCCTATTCTTTCTTTATCTTTCTTTCTTTTTTTCTTTTTCTTTTTGCTTCGTGTCCTCTCTCTGCCCCTCCCTTTATCTCTCCTTCCATCAGCTGTTTGTCCTCCTCCCAACGTCCCGAGGCTCTGTGGGCCTGTAAGAACCTGCAGTGTTCCCCTACTTGTACCTCTGTTTGCCACGTGCTTAAAGATATTGATGCATCTCCCATGAAAGTCTGAGAGGTATGCCTCAGCATTTTCCCCCTCACCTGGCTTTGCTGCAGGAGGCTGGATTTGCCTGCTGGTGGGGTTCTCTCCCCATCTCAACCAGTATGGAGCAGTGATTTTTTTTTTTTTAATTTAGCAACCTGAATAATAGTATGTTGCTGGTATTGCATTTTATAGACAACTGAGTTCTACTTAAGCTATAGGCTTATTATACAGTTATTAAGCTTGATGTTTATCATTCACTACATTTTCTGAATTATTCAGGACTGTGACTGCTTTATAGGTTATGTAGGTCTGAGAGTGAGAAATGGACGTTTCCAAGTTTGCAGGGATAAATATAAAATGATTACTGTGACTACATGGCATTGGTTCTTTTACTATTACTATGAAACCAATGAAACCAAGTATCAAGGAAATGCTGAAACCACAAACTGTCCAAATAAATAAATAAATACGTTTTTCATTCGGCAGTGGTTTATTTTCACTGCTCAGTGGGATTTATGCTATTCTGAAATTTACTGAAAAGGGATGTTTTAGACAGTGGAGGTACTGACAGAACAGTGATGACTTTAATAGCTTTTTGCAGTTGAATTATTAATTAGACAATCATATAGTAGCATCCAAATATTAGAATACTACCTTCTTACATCTACTCTCATTGTGTAGAAACATCTCATCTACACTTACCTTATGGGAGCACTTTGTAGTTCTACAGTTACAGACTGTAGACCATCTGATTCTCTTTATACTTTGTTACCTCCCATTCACCCTGTTCTTCAATGGTCAGGACCCCCACCGGACCACCACAGAGCACGTATTATGTGGGTGGTGGGTCATTCTCAGCACTGCTGCTGGAGTGATTAAACACTGTGTCCACTCACTGTCCACTCTATTAGGCACTTCCACCATAGACGATAGGTCATCTTCTGCAGCAGAGTTTTTGTTGATCATCCTCTAGTACTTCATCAGTGGTCACAGCCTACTGCCCACAGGACGCTGCCCACAGGATACCACTCACATGATACTGTTAGCTATAGAGTTTTGGTTGGTGGACAGTTCTCAGTCCAGCAGTGACAAAAAGGTGTCTAGCAGCACTGCTGTGTCTGATCCAGTCACACCAGCACAACTCATACTAACACACCACCACCGCCGCATCAGCGTCACTGCAGTGCTGAGAGTGACCTACTACCCATTAAATACCTGCATGTGATGGTCCTGACCATTAAAGAACAGAGTGAAAGGGAAGTAGAGAAGCAAATGGCCTGAAATTGTAGAGCTACACATAGCATCTATACAGTAAGTAGAGCTGATAGAAAGGACAAGGAGGGTAGATACATGTTGGTGGTTTTAGTATTCTGATGTGTGTGTGTGTGTGTGTGTGTGTGTGTGTGTGTGTGTGTGTGTGTGTGTGTGTGTGTGTATTAGTAAGTGTTATTCAATAATAACTTATTAATATTAAAATATGATTAACTAGGCATCCTAAAGTGAGCACATGGTTTATTTATGAAACATTTTGGGAACAACAAGAAGTTATGACATAGTGTAAAACTATTGAATGTTAATAAATAATAAAGTGTAATTACTTATTTATAGTCATTTCTTATTATGTGCTATGTATCTCTGTTTCGATTGGCTGCCCTGTATGGACTGGCTAGTGAATGCTTTCGAGCTTTGTAAACAATGTTTACATATTGCTTCAAAATTTCCATGAGGGTTCCATGAAGCGGGCCCTTTAGAGACCCTTTTTTAAAAGTGTTCCACAAAGCACCTACAAAGGTTTCTCTATTTCCCTTTTTTGGTCCTATATACGGCCCATTCCTGCTCAGGGCGTATTTTATCTTGAAAGTGCTCTGATATGTTAAGCATGAGCATAAAATGACTGAAGATAAACCCCCTGGAAAATGTTTTATCCACTGTCTTTCACAGGCTTAACGGATCGCTTCCCAAAAATGTGGAGATCAAAAACAACACGCTGTTCTTCAAGGGCCCCGTGACGTACGAGCTGGGCGGGACATACGTGTGCGACGCCACAAACAGCATCGGCACTCGCTCAGGCCTGGTGGAGGTTAATGTGACAGGTAGGTGGAAAGGCTGCTGTTACGTGTGTGCGCGCATGCATGTCTAAATCTGGGACGAGATCTACCTGCACTCAGGCAATCAGGACTGAAGGAGCGTAAGTGGGGAGAATTTGGAGTTAGGTATAATAGCAAGCTATAAGGGCTGTTTAAAATAACACAGTCCTTATTTTCCGATTGGCCCCATACAGCTTGTTAATGTCCATCTAAAGGAGAGGTAGATAAATATAGAATGCACTTATGCTAAGCCAAACACATTCGAGCATGGACTCTATTAAGCATGAACGCAGATGTAGGCAGCCACACACACTCAGAACACTTACGCTGACACACGCAAATGCACACCGAGTCTCCCCCATGCTGATGCTGGCATGTCGGAGGGGCACAGGTGAAATATGCAGGACGGCTGTCCACCTGCTGGCTCTGCTTCGTCTCACTGTGCAACACACTGAGAGACTCTATTATCATCATTTGACATATTAATTTTTTTTCCTAACCGTATTTAGTATTAACTTCCACCACGTAGATTAACGGATTGATAATCAGACACGTTCATCTTTTGATCGCCACCATATGTAAGCAATTACATTTCCATACTACACTACGAGTCTACACTTTATACACACACAATTAGGGACAGTGAGTGCTTATTATAGGACTAGATAGCAAGGCTATGTCAATTACTGGATTCATTCACTTGCATTCCTCAGCTACCTTGGCCTTGGATGCAGGAGAACATCTCCCCTCTTGCTGTTCTTCAGCTTCAAACCATCACAGAGCAAAACTGGACCAGCTTCTCTGCTAATTGTGGCCTTAAATGCTGACAGAATGCTGATCTGCACCCATTGAGGAACGCTTTGGTTAATCAAAATCAAATAAGGTGTTTAAAGTGTTATCCACACTGCTGCCGACAGTAAGAGGGCTGCACAATGGATCATTTGTTATCATCATGATAATGGCCTTTGTCATGCTGCTAAGAATAAAGACTACTATATGAGCATCTAGAAATGTGATGCTCTGTATACTGTATTATACTTTGCTACTATGAAGGAGTTATCCTGGATATTGTGGCAAGGAGGTGTTGTTAAGGAGGTAACTGAGGCAGAGATAACATAGCCAGCTCTGGCGCGGGTTAGCTAGATTGACCATTAGATGTTTTCACTGCAAAATAAAGAGGTAGCAAACAAGAGCGCATGTCTAGCATTAGCGTTAGCCAACCTAGCTGACTTGTTAATGTTTTTAAACTATACTACACGTATATATCACAATATATTTCAAAGTATGGTATTAATTTCTATATCATGATACATATCGTATCATCAGGTGTTTGCCACAGCCCTGATGTTGTCCCTAGGGATAGAAAAAAAGACCTGGTGTGTAAGATAAGCAGTCCATTATCTTATCTATAGAGGCAACCTCTTTTAATCTTCCAGCATCCAACATGGAATAATAAAACCTATTTCTCTGTGTGCTGTTGATTTTGTGCTACTACGGTTTTTGGCCTCCTAACACTAGCGTGTTAGCTAACACTACAGTCCTATGTTTGTTTTTGCTTTTTCTTGTTAACAACAGCCTGTGGGCATGTCACGTTATTGATTCACCAATGCATTTTAATATATCGCGAGGCTTATTGAAATATGGAACAACAGCAGTATTTTGTTCACATTGTGCAGCCCTAACACAGCTAAGCAGAAACCACTGGAAACTGGAAGTTATATATGCGGAGACTGCTGAAGTTTTGCTCTGATGATGCCCGAGTGTCTTTCTCTCTTTTCTCTGCTTCGGTGATGGTTTAGGGATGCTGTCTGAAATGCATCGCTTTGCATGTGATCTGGTGATGTTCGCTCACTGAAACGACTTATTTGGGTCTGCTGACTCAATGCTGAAACATTCCATTGGAAATACAGTCATGTCATCTGTTACCTTGTCAGGTCCCAATGACATGCGCTGCCAACATTAGCAGGGTGTTAATGGAGGTTTGAACGGTTGCCACTGAAGGGATGGCTAGTGAGGAAATCGTCCATGAATGCTGAAAGAGTATTGAGTTGGGTGGTTGTCAGTGGGGATGATTTCTCGCTCTGTCTCAATACTACGCTAACGACTTTGTGGCTAATGATTGATAGCATGTATAAGTAGCATCTTTCGAAGTCTTAAACAGGCCCTGATCTTGCTGGAGCCCTGAGCACAGTCCGTACAAGGCATGGCACCACTGTATTGGTCTCTTATTCATATTGCTAGCTGAAGGTCACTGATGCGGCATGAACCCATTACTTCTTCCCTTCTCCTCAGCTTCCATTTCACAGTGTGCGTAGATCAGTCCCACTGGGTTTGCGTCCGGGGTGATGACAGATCACCCAGGCTCTATGGCAGCGTCCAGTCTATGATGGATCATTCCATCGAGAGGTCACTGAGCTTTTGTGTCTTATGCTATCGGTCAGCTTGTGTGGAATTATGGACCTCAAGCAGATGCAGAGTGAAAGAAAAGGCTGCTGACAGTATTGTTGTGATGTTGGCAAGCTACTAGATGTGCTTGACATACGGCAACCTTGCGCGCATGCCCTGTCATTTTTATACTGAGAATCCACTGTTTGTATCTTGACTCCTTAAACTGGAGGCGCTTCATATAATGCATTTCTCTACTGAAGTGAACCCACATACCATCACTTGCAGTTCATTTATCCATTTACAGTAATAAAATAGAATTTAATGCTGGACCGCATCCCTCTTAAGACTTTTTTTGAGACTTTCTTTGGAATCACATTTGCTGTTAATTACATAATGACTTCGTAATGTGTAATTGATTCTCATTGCTGTTAGTCATATGGCTGAATCTGTGTGGGCCAATGTCTGCATCTACCTCATGGTTTGGGACCGTGACAAGAGTCTAGTGGCCGTAGTTCTATGGCAGGACAAGCACGGCCAAATGAGATGTTAATGAGGCTCTTCCATCTGCCACTGTCCGTGGCTGAAGTGGGAGTTGCCATGGCTGAGCGCATATGGCCTATTATAGCTAATTCTCCAAGGCAGGAGCGCCGCTGATAGTTTCAGCAAGAGCCGTGCTCTCAAGGACTTTTCGGGAGGGAGCGTTCTTAAGGCCGAGTCACGCTAGGTCTTTGTCAGCGGGCAAAATTGCTTTAATTTCAATACAATTTATTTCTGATGACAAGTGTCACCTTTGCTTCCACATTGAGCTTAACTTGAACTTTGGCAAGAAGATCTGCGCAGCCCTTAGGCAGCTGCTTTAGCAGCACTGAACAAAACAGAAAATTTCATCTGATATAAAAATATATAATATAAAAAAATATTTATATATTTATATATAAAATATATATATATTATTCAGACCTATATATGCCCACTTACAACTTAAGGTTTAACTTTTTTAATAATGTAGAATAACTGAAGATTTTAAAAAACTGCAGCTCTGGAAATTTGAAACTTGCAATTTGGATATGTAGTCAATTAATCTTTCAGCCCTATTTCCACTAATACTGATAGAAATGATATGGATTGGGCCCTAAAAAGGGCATATATGGTTTTGATTGTCACATAAAGGAGGAAGCAGGATGTGCAGTGTGCACGAGATACAGTACCTGTCAAAAGTTTAGATACGGCTAGATGTACAGGGTTTCTGATTTTTAGCTTAACACTGTAACTTAGAATAAAAGTGAAGACATTCAACTATAAAATAGCACTCATGGAATTACACAGTGCACCTTAACAACCTCCAAAATGGAACTTTAAAGGAGGATTAAACAGCTTTCTTAACTTGCAGTGAAGGTTGATAAAATATTCTTTTCTAAGCAATTTTGGACCAATTCTGATGATCTGTTCATCATTAATATTCACCAAGGTGAAAGAGTGACTAGCATTTCAAATATATTTTAGAGGTGCCAATATAACAGAAATCTAGTATTGTGTATCTAGTATATATAAAGAATATATGTGGTATATCGGGATATATGTTGTTTCAGATATCTCATCAGTTGGGATTGTTAAGTGTAAGCCTGTAGAGTCTGTAAAAAAATGAAACACATTCATTTAGGTGGGTGTGTCTAAACTTTTAACAGGTATCAAGTATATATAGCAACAGTTGTATGAAAAAGTAAGTTCCCCCATCTTTCATAGAGAACAAATATCTTCATATTTGAATGCATAAATACCAGGTCCTTATTTGCTGAATGTAACATATTGGGGAGCAAATTAAACATTAAATATGGCATTTGCAAAATATTTGCATATTTTATCATATACGTCTTTTTTTTTCTAGTGTGTTAAACTCAGCAGATAAATTGAAACCGTGTAATAAATTGTCTCTCTGTTCAGATTTTGGCAAACGACTGTAGATTAGTATAACCTCCGTACTTTAGCTGTTTCCTATCAGCGCGAGCTTGCTAATTGCATCAACGTGCATATATCTTCACCTTTTATATTGTGGTCCAGGCTTTGAATGCCTTAATTCAACAATCATTCACTCGTACACTCACACATCCACTCCCTGAAGATTCCCACAGGAGAAGCAGAGCTAGGCCGTGACTCGTTCCCATAGTAACAGTGACAAATGAAGGAAGTTTGGGGATGTGCCGCTCCTGTCTTGCCTGAGCTGGGTGATGCAGGGTTCTGCAACCCCACCCCGAGCTGCTTGTGAATTGTCAGCATAAAAGCTTCTCCTCGCTTGGCCTGCCTACCTGCCCCTCCTCACACCTGGGCAAAAAAGGAGGCATTGTGTGCCGGAGGTGCAGGAGAGGCCCAGAGCGTCTCCCGCCTCCAGGAGGGAAGCAGCTGCCCTGCTGTGTGGTAGCGATGATACCATTGTGGAGATGCAGGTTCTCCGAGAAACGGAAAAACTTTTGTTCCCAGACAGCTGCAGCCAATGGCTGCTTCGTCTTTTCTTCATCAGTCTCTTTGTCTTTTTTTACTTCCTTTCTCTTTCTCTCCATACTCCCTCCCTCCCTCTCTCTTTGACTGTCGTGGTGAGACCGCATTGACATTGGCCCTGGCTGCCACAGGTAGAGGCGTGTGCTTACGCTTCATTAACTTCAAACGCTATCTTTGTTCCCTGGAACAGCCTTGGACAGGCCTGGCTGAGACCTGTCAGATTTTTTTGCCCCGCTGCCAGACACATTAGACTTTCAATAAAGGAGGCCGGAATGCCAAATGAGGTGCTCTCACCAAAGGGGAAAAAAGAATCAACCAAACAATGGACCAGGGCAGTTTGTTTCCTGCACGTAAGTGGAATCCTAAGTGATCTCCACAGCCGCTAGCTTTCTCTGTTGCTCCGACCCTGAACGTATAGAACAACCTCCCGTGCCCCAGACACACAAACTACTTAACATCTGTCTTTATTTCCAGCCACTCTGTCAAATGTGGTTAGTGCTCACAAGACAGAATGCAAATCTATGGAGCGGGATCAATATAGAGGAAGACGCACTGATCTGTCAAATGTCCATTATGGTGGTCAGGCCTCCTGAACCGGGTGTGGACCCGAATGAGCGCTTCGACCCACCTGAGAACATCTTAATTAAAAATCTGCAGAGCAGTCTTTTGCAGAGAGGGGTTTGCACGCTTGTCTCATTATTCTCCATTAGCTTTACAGCTTTGACACCCCGCCTGATGGTTCACTGCGGTGTTGATATCCGCCCCTCCACTTTTCACATTCCTCCATAAGTACAGGGACATTTTGACGCTGACATGGAAAAGAGAGTGGGGAAGAACATTCTGTGTGTTTTGAGGTGCAACCAAACCTGAAACTGGGTTCATTTCGAGGGCAAGCGTTTTTTTCTGGTTTGTGCATTGGGATGAGTTTGAGCAGCTTTTCTCCCATTTCTCTCATTATCCACATGGCACAAATGCCTGACCTGACCTTTCAATCACGGGTTGCTATGATCTGTGGTTTAATTAGCCCATTAGGTACAAGACTGATTAGAGAAGAGGAGAGAAGAGAAGAGTGGGATGAACGAAAAGGAAAGAGAGGAGAAGAATATGAGACTATGGGAGAAAAACAGAGGAAAAGGAAAAAAAGAGTGGAGAAAAATGGTGAGAAGAGTGGAGACAGGAGACAACAGAAAGAATAAGGGGGAAGAAAAGAGTGGAGGAGTGAAGAAAGGAAAAGAAAAGTGGAGAAAACAAACCAGGTGGAAAAAGGACAGAAGAAAAGCAGGGAGAGAAAAAGAGAGGAGCAGGGAGGAGAAGAGATGTGAGGTAAGGACAGAAAAGAAGAAATGGCGGAGACGAGGGTATAAGAAGGGTAGAGATGAGTGGATAGGAAGGGTGAGGAGATGAGACAGGAGTTCAGGTCATTAGAGAAGAAGTAAAAGACAGGAGAGGAAGAATCAGGAGAAAAAGAGGAGAAGGAAAAGTGAGGACTGGAGGTGAATAGAAAAGGACATAAGAAAAGGAGGGAGGGGAAAGCAGAGGAGTGAAGAGGAATGGAGTACAAAGGAGAAGAGATGAGAAGAAGAAATAAGGAGAATGGTGGGAAAAGAAAGGAGAGAATAGAAAATAAAAGACGGCAGAGAAAGGAAGTTCAGCGACAGCATCTGCCCGCCATGTTCTTGCTGGTGTTCTCCGTGTGCCTTTTATAAATTGCCTCTTCTGTGAAATGATCCCGGGGGAAATGTTTGACTCCAGTCCAACCGAACGGTTTAATCAGCTAATTACTATGGGATCAGGGAGGCTGGCTTAAAGAATAGACACAATTACAGCGAACGTACATGCAGCCACTTCTGACTGTTTCATTCATTTCCCCCGGTCCGTTTGGGAATTGCACAGTGGAGTGTATTTTCCGAATGGGAATGACGTATAGGTTCCATGGTTGTTTAGGAAAAGTCGAAGTGTGGTTAACCCTTGAAATGGATTCCTTCATCAGCAAGACCAAGAGGAGCTGTAATTAAAGAGATGAAGAGTGAGATTTATAGGCTGGGTTCTTTTCGTTTCTTCAAAATCCCGCACTCCATTTCAGTGTGGGAAAGCCGTCAGATCTGTAGGATTCTGTGGTTTCGAGCAACAAAATGAAAAGGATTTTGTCATATCCTCCCGCAATTATATCATTAACGCCCTGAGAAAGTGGCGCTGTGGGGCTCTTTTCGCCAGCATAGCTCGACACTGACCGACTGTAATGTGCATTGTTTATAATATCATTTATCAGACAGTTAATGTAGCATCATCCTCATTTCCTTTTGCTCACAGGGCACTGCGGGGTATTCCTGCGCAGCCAGACAGTTTAAGCCCAGTCGTAGGATCACCTCAGAGGAATGTTTCTTATTCCCTTTATTTTGAATTCAGGCTAACAGCAAAATCCTCCTTTGGTAAATACCCACCTGACGTGTAATCCGACTACAAATTCTAAAGTATGGTTATTAACACACTCCTATAAATTTCCATCCATGTGCTAGGACATGTGTTCTATCTGAACATAGTGCTAGTATAGTTATTAATGACGTTTCCGGCCCACTACAAACTACTGCCTCCACCTGATTACAGGCCCACAGACCACTAGAGGGTGCTTCATGGCCCACTGGTGATCCGTGACCCATAGGTTGAGAAACCCTGTGCTAGATGATTGATTTAGCACAGTGACAGCCCTAGAGACAGTGACGTCCTACAGTAATACCATGTATGCTGTATATAATTTAGGTGATAATTGTTTGAGTAAAGTGTCTGTTGAGGTGTACTGGTTGAACAAGCTCAGATTGAGAGGTGCGGTTATTTCCCATGCTGTTACTTGAAAAAGTGTGTTCAGTAACACTCTGCAGTGAGTGTCGACAAACTAACATGAGATGACGCATAAGTTAACATGAAGCGTTACATTAACAGTGGCTCCAGTGCTTAATACTAATAAATACTACAATACTTACGTTAAATAAACATGTAACAGTTGCTGCACGTTTACTTAACACCAGTTTTAATGTATTACCTCATGTTAACTTCTGGCTTACTCCATGTTAGATAGTCCATATCTAATGTAAAGGCTTACGGAGGGTATGATTACCAGCACATGCCCACTTCTATCTCTACTTCTACTCTAAGTTCCACACCCTACCACCTCTCCATCCCTTCTCGAGTCCTTTTCATCGTCCTGTTTATCTGTGTTCATAAAGAGAAGCCCGACTTTCTAACTTAATAAGGAATTTCATTGATTTTCCAAATATTAAAGACATAAACATTCAGAGTGGCTTAATGTGAAATCCACCCCTCTAGATTAAGTTACTGAGCCAGAAGTGTTCACAGTGGTGGTGTTAGATGTCTGAAGAGTTTATTGCTTCTCAAAGCTGGTTCAGTGAAAAGCACAACACAAAGTGATTACTAAAATGCTGTCTGGTGTCTGAGGCATTGCTATTTGATAGTTTTGGTTTAAGGTTTCATTAACAAAAAAAAAAAATGTATATGCAACCATTTCAGAGAGGCAAGGCAAAATAGCACCACAGTTTTTTTTGGATTCACCACCAAGTAAACCCCTGGCCTGATAATACCAAAATAAATAAAGAGCTATACATATCATATCATGCATATATGGCATTTTCAGTTTATCTCTATTTAATATAGCGGTTATGGTTGTTGTATTAAACGCTGCAAATACTGAGATAATACTCTTGTTTCATCGTTTTGGTGGAAACGAAATGATTGAAATATAATCAGGATTATTTTCTTGGTAGGTATTCCCACTTCGGGAGCTGAGCTGAAGGTCAAATGTGTCAGATTAACCACTGATATGATTAGGAAGTGACAGTGGAAGCTACCAATCATGATTTGAATTGTAATGGGTGGGACTAGTTTTGGGAGGAATAACCTAGGCCTTCTGGAAGTGGTTGCCGGAAACCAGGTTAGGCTACCACTTCCAGAAGGCCTAGGCTGATCCTGTTGTTAGAAATACAAAGCAGCAGCAGCAGCTAAGGCACAACTCTTTACTGAGTCACTGTAAAACTGTATAATCTGAAATGCCTGTTTAATGTACATTAGCTCAGGGTTAGCCTACAAATAGAATATAACAGGGGTGCTAGGCAAAGTTAGCATTAACATAAAAGTATAATGTATACTTTAAGGTCCGCTTTTAATCTAGAATAGCCAAAAACATTTCAACCACCATTAGCTAAGCATTGACAGACTGCTAAAATCCAGTAGGAGAGCTAGCAATAATGTAAAAGTGTTATTTATTTTATTTATTTACCTATTCATTTCTTTTTTCAGTGTGCTCTAATGTGTCTGCCTAATGTCTAAGCTTAAAATCTGCTTTTAGTCTAGAATTATTAGTGCTTGGTCACCATTAGCTCAGGGTTAACTTAACTATTACAACACACTAGCAGTGCTAGCAGTGCTAGCCAAAGCTACATTATCATTAAAAGTGTTTTTCTTATTTTTTGATGAAGATAAGAAATGTATGGCCTAAATTCTCATAGTCTGGTTTCAGATTACATCCATGGATTTTTAGACCACTACTACTGTATTTGATTGGTGATTTGGTGGTCAGATGGATTGTACGAAACAATTGTCAAGTGACGTTGGCATGAAGCCTTATCGGTGTGAACGTACCATGTCACTGTTCTCAGATGCCTCACCTTCCTGCGCAGAGCCAGCCTTCTGTGCAGACAAGGCCACTGCCACCGTTAGTGGAGTTAGCGGCCCTAGCTTGCAAAGCTGTCTGTCTGACAGGCCTGCTTAGAGGGAAAAGGAAGGGTGTGTGTGCGCGTGTGATGTCACCCATTACGGCAGGGGCTCACGCGCCGTGGCTTAACGTGGCAGGAGTGACTTCACTCCCCTCAATTTAGCAAGAAAGAGAGAGAGAGTGGCCGAGCCGCCTGCCTTGGTAAGGACCGGCTAGCGTGGCAGACATCTGTTCACGCTCTCCTGAACAAGCAATTGCTCGCTCTGCTGTGAGAAAATGAAGTTGAGAAAGAGAGAGAGAGAGAGAGAGAGAGAGAGAGAGAGAGAGAGAGAGAGGTGAAAAAAATGTCAACCACAAGGTGAAAATGAGATGAATAAAACATAGCATTACAGATGAAAATATAAATAAATAAGAGAATTCATGTGACTGGAAGAAATGCCCGAGTGAATCTGATATTGGGATTCATTTGAGGCGATAGAATAAAATGGAAGCCAAAAATAGCCCACAAGGGAAAAAAGAGAGAGAGAGAAAATGAAAGAGAGAGAGGTGATGTTTACTGGCATTTATATAAGCATCTAGGTCCAAACCCTGTCTGTGCCCGCTCTCCTGTCACATATCCTCTAGAACTGCCAGACCTAGAGAGAGAGAGAGAGAGAGAGAGACAGGGAGAGAGAGAGAGAGAGAGAGACAGACAGACAGAGAGGGGAGAGAGAGAGAGAGAGAGAGAGAGAGAGAGAGAGAGAGAGAGACAGAGTGAATAGACAGAGAAATAGACAGAGAAAGACACAGGAAGACAGAGAGAGAGAAAATGACTCAGAGGAGTAGGAGTAGAAGGGATGAGGGTGGGGTATTTGTGAGGGAACCTAGACAAGAAGTTTCCGTAATGGTGATCATCATTTGCATGAAAACATTACTACTTGTAAGCATATACTTCTGCTGGGTTCCCGTCATCATTTCACACCACTCCTGCAACACCGTGGCGGGACGTAAAGCAACATGGGGTTGTGCCGGATGCAACGTACTTTTATTCCACGATGGAGCTGAGCATCATTTCAAATGAACATCCAGCTGAGCACCACAGAAGAAAACATCCTAGAAAATATGCCATGCCTTTGCCACATGCCATACCATCTTTTACTCAGCATCCACTTTACTAGGAACACCTACCTAGTACTCCACTTGCTTGCAGCTTTGATGTCCACCCACATTTTTGATCCACTGTAGGCATCAGTACAGGACCGTGTGTTTATGGTTGCGTAGATTGTCATTATTTCCATTCACAAAGAAACCACACCAGGTATCCAAGTTGGAATTGGTTGGTCTTTGCACCAGGGTACTGAGTATGCCAAACTGGAAAGTGTGGGTGATGCTAGAAATGGCACAGCTCATTCATTGGCCTTAAGGGAATCATTACATCGTAGCCGAACTTACTATATATGACTCCTAAAAGTATATCGTCGCTGTCCAAAGAAAAACAAGTATCTCCAAAATGGCCTCAAAAAACCTCATCCGATTTTAATGTAAGTCAATGGAACCAGAGGTCCTTCCGAGCACTTCTGGGCCATTTCAGTTGGTCCGTTCATCATGCAAATCTCACTGTGTGTAAACGGCAGCGGCTGTTTTCAAATGATGCATAAAAGTCAAAATGGACCAAAATGGAGATACATGTTTTTCTTTGGACAGCGACGAAATGCATGTCTCAAATTGCCACTGTTGTTATCTTTATCTATAAAAGCCTGTTTGTCGGAACCTGACGGAACCTCATTTGCTCATGTCTTGCATCATTTCTCAAATATGCATCAGGTTCAGATGTTACTCTTGGCTTCTCACAGCCTGCCTCACACTTCTAAAAGATTTTGCCCTTACTTTCTTCTTTTCTCTCTACGTTCATTACCCTAAAGCAGCTTTTAATCCGGCATGATGGATTCATACACTCATGCTGAGAGAATCTAGCACTGAGCTTCTGAGAAAATGGAGGCAAGGATGTAGCGAAAAGGCTCAAGTCTGGTTCTGACTCAAAACCTGACGATGATGTGTTACGGGTCAGGCTGGAAGTTTCTCGGGCCGGATTTGGACTATCATTTCAGGCCTGATTAAAGCTCCTAAAGCTATTACTGTTCCCACTGGCACTGCAGGAAGAATTGCCAAAGCCAAAAGCAGCTCTGTGGTCAGAAAAAAACAGAAGGACTAACTGTGCATCCAGCAAGGTGTTGCAAGGAAGGTGTTTCCAATAAACTGGCCACAAAAACAGAATAAACTGTCCATCCCCTCTTTGTATCTTCGCTCTCGAGACATGCAGTCCCGATGAAGCATTTTAACGTCAGCTCACCATGAGCTGCCCTAAGCTGTGTGAGATGTGTTTGTCTCGCCTGTCATGCCAACGCTAGTCTCAATCTGACTGCTATGGCACATTGTGCTGAAGCCTTCCAACTCCTCTTCCCCCATAGGAGTGTGGCGGGGGGTGTGTGGGGGTGCATCATGTGGCTGCTGCATTATTCATGCCTCTGTGGGCCACGTGAGCGCAGTGTATATCATTAGACTCTCTGTGTCACAGCGCCTCCAGACTGGAAGCTTGAAAGGTGCGTAGTGGGGGGTCTGGGCCGATTTCCCCGCTGGTGAGTGCCACGGTGTCCCGCGAGGCTCAGCAGGCGAGGCACCTGAGTGAGGATTCTGTCCACGCAAGGCTGATGGAGTGTGAAGCCAGGCTTGCGATCCTCTCCACAGGAAGCGGCGAGCGCTAGTCAGTTTTCTGCTTAGCTTCTGCCTCATTATCCAAATGAGACATTAGCATCTGTATTCGTATCCTCCTTGTCCCTCCTTCGCTCTCTCTCTCTCTTCCTCCCTCTACATGGACTGACCGAAGCGCCTCTGGAGAGAAAGAGAGAAAGACTGCAGCATGGGAGGAGCACAGCGTGGCACGCTGACAGCTTGTCTGTTTTTATCCCATGGAGAGAGGGACCAGGTCGCTGCAGGGGGAGAGTAGCCATGGGTGAGGGGGACTAGACAGCACTGATATATCACAGCAGTGGTATACACTCACCATGCTGCTAGCTAGGCACCGGTCTCTGGTGGGCTGAATGGAACAGATGGACAGAGAGTGAGAGTACGGGTGTAGCATGGACACCACAGCTAGGGCTTGTCCATTTGATGAAGATTATGGATCAAAATGCTCTATAATGCTCTGTCTTGTGTGCCATTGACCTGACAGACTGCAGTACACTACAGGAAGCGCTGGAGTGATATGACTTACTTGTCACAAGGAATGACGGCAATAGGCAGAAAGCACAGACAGGCACAGTGTCTCCAACAGTTGATTAAGCGAATGATAGATGTTCACACCGTGTGTGTCCACTCTGGTCAAGATCTCAGCATGACTCCTTTCCTTCCCCCAGCCCCATGGCACTATGCGTCCCTGCAGCGAGCGGCCACCCCAGGGAGGGCATGTAAATGGGTCAGACAGTAACCCTGGGTCAGTGCTGCAGTGATGATTCACTCATTACGCACGACAGGGCAAAATATAATCAGAGGAGGAGAGAAAAGCAGCCCAAAACAAGCAGAGCACTGTGGGTAAACAGGCCATTTCTCTGATTCTCTCTGGGCTCCTGGACTTCTATCCTCTCCTCTCCTCTCCTCTTCTCTTCTCTTCTCTTCCCCTCTCTCCTCTCCTCTCCTCTCCTCTCCTCTCTTCTCTTCTCTCCTCCCCTTTCTTCTCTCCCCTTCTATCCTCTCCCCTTCTCTTCTCGTCTCTTCTCTTCTCTTCTCTTCTCTTCCCCTCTCTCCTCTCCTCTCCTCTCTTCTCTCCTCTCTCCTCTTCTCTCCTCTCCTCCCCTTTCTTCTCCCCTCTTCTATCCTCTCCCCTTCCCTTCTCTTCTCTTACTTTTGTTTAATTTTGTTTTCTCTTCTCTTCTCTTCTCTTCTCTTCTCTTCTCTTCTCTTCTCTTCTCTTCTCTTCTCTTCTCACTTCTCTTCTCACTTCTCTTCTCACTTCTCTTTGCTTTGCTCTTGCCACTTTTCTTATGTGCCCCTTATCTCCTCTTTTATCCTCTCATTTTATTTTGCTTCTCTTCTTCCCTCTCCTCTTTTTTGTCCTCTCATCTTTTCTTGTCTCATTTAGTCTCCTCTCATCTCCCCTCCCTTTTATTTTTTTTCGAGTCTATCCTTATCTCTTCTCATCCCATCTTCTTTTGTCTCTTTCTCCTCGTCTCCTCTCGTTTCCTCACATCTCTTCTCCCCTTGTCCCATCTCCTGTTGTCATCCAGTGAGAAGCTTTCTTTGTATTTCTCACAGAGTGCTTCTCATCTGCCAACCCTAGTATTCCTTCTTTCAGTATTTGGCTCGAGCTCTCAAGCGTATCAGCTTAGAGGTGCAGTAGTCTCCCTAGCCTTGTATTCACCACAAGTGGCACACGAGTGTCATAACAACCCACAGCCTCTCCAATCATCCATCAGTGAGCGGGATCTTTTAGTATGGTGAGAAAAATGTGATTAGGATGGACGCTGCAAAATTCGTCCCGTTTGCACCTTCAGAAAGAGATAGGCAGAGCCCAGGGTGCCGGCACGAGCCCAGGTCAAAGCGTGGAATATGTCATCCGTGCTTGATGTCATGATTTCCTCACCGTTTCCCACTTATCTCTTCCAGAACAGGCCGCAAGCCGTCTTTCACACTAATTTCCATTCGCATTTCTGGTCTAAAGGTTGTAGTGGCGGTGGTGACATTTTACTCCTATTTACCCAGAGCTAAAAGCTGCAGGGGGAGGCGAGGGAACGGACAGATAGCACTTAAAGAGCCGGTAAAACCCAGATAGAAGAAGAAAGGGGAGGTACAGGGAGAGCTTCTTGGCGGAAAGGGACACTTTGCAGCTTGCTAAATTGTGGTTGCCGATTAGGTTTTATTCTTTGTGGCAGCATTGCATTGCTGTGAGTTTCTGAAACCCTGGCAAATCCCGGCAAGAGAGGAACTGTGTGTATCTCTCACTCTCTCTCTTTCTCTCTCTCTCTCAAATTACTAAACGCAGCCTCTCTCTTTGTTCCCGTTCTAGGGCTCTTATGATGTCGTTTTGTACTTCCTGTCATTTCTCTTTTCGTCTTTTTTTCTCCCTCTCATAAACAGAGGAGGTGTTATATCTCTCTTTGTTTCAGGGCCTTTTCAGAGATACAGGGTTTTGTATCTCTCTTTCATTTGTTTCCGTATTTTCTCTCTAAGCTTTTTCTTAGTGATGCTGTTAGATGATCGGAATGTGTAAGGTTTGGCTCACGTCTGAGCTGCTTGTGCGGGCAAGTTCTTCTCCCAGAGGCCTTTACAACAGCCCTGCCTCACCCCGAAACCAGTCACCAACAGATTAGTACGTACATGCATACAGACTGTCCCATGCATATGGGTTCACATTGACTGAGATATGTCACACGCTTACAAGTCACGTACATTAAGGCTTGTTGGCAGATATGCATACCAGTGGTGTAGCATATGCGTGTACGGAGGGGACAGTTAGAATGTCCCACAGGTTGACAATCTCCTTTTAGCCTACCTTTTTGCTTTGCTATGTTAAATACAACAAATAATTGCTGATCTTGTATTAAAAAACCTGGTTATTATAATAGCCGACAGCATAGTGTGGCAGGTATGGAATAATTAGCCAGAATCTTACCTTTCTCCAACACTAGGCATACATGTCTACAGCAAGTTGTCAAGGACTCTCTATTCTCACCCCTTTCCCGTCTCTGGGTCAACTGTATCACTAGCCTAGCTAACTAGGTAAGTAGTAGACTATGCTAGGAATTAGCGAGACTTAGGTTAGGTTCCCACAAGCTATAGAAACAGTCAAGCAGACAAGTTTTATGTTTACCTGCTGCCGTTTGGAGTCCGTTTGCCGACCCATGACGACATGCAGTCATGTCAGCTTATCCATGGTGATATGGGCTGTTGAATATTTACTTAAGGAGAGCCTTTACTATTGCTGACATTTGTTTATGATGTGGAAAGCCACAGAGATGCTGTTTTTCTGCAGATTTTAGTGCACAGTTTTGTGGGAAAAACACATTGAGGGAAAAAAATTATATACACACACACGTTTTCTGCAGATGTTAGTGCAGTTTTCAGTTTTGTATTTACTGTGTTTAACATTTTACACAAATTTATATATATATACACACATACATACATACATATACATACACACATACACATGCACACACAGTCACAAGCATATTGACACAGCCCTACAGACATGTGCATACTCGTTGAACACACACACGCAGTCACGTAAACCTGGGGCCTGTTTCATGAGGCAGGATTTCTTGCTTAACCAGCTAACGTTAAGCTTACTTCAATCTAAAACATGGATTTCTCCAAACATTGGAGCACTTTGACCTGCAACCATATGGCAGCTTTTGATGCTTAAATTAACTTTTTTAGGGCATGCTCAATTTGGGAATTAGGATCAGGTGGTCCAAGAAGTTTCTTTTTGGGTTGCTTTTGTAGTGTCACTCACATAAAGAAAATGCTTTTCAATGGAGGAAGAAATTGTACATAGTACATACACAGTGTAAATCAGGTATTTGTCATTGTTGGGGAGAAAACTATTTCCTTTCTTTATCAGTTTTTGCGGTTTTGCATAATTTGAAAAACCCAACTGGCTGTTACATAGGGTGAAAATTTAACAATGGACCAATGAAATTGGTTTAAAATAACATGGCCTTGTGTTATAATTGTTGAAATGAATTAAAATTCATGAACTTCAACAAATTTCTTAACAAATCAAATTAAATCAAATTGAAAAGTTTATTTGTCACATACGTTGTATGTGGCAAATAAACGATAAAATGCTTTTACAACTGCCTGGCTGAAATGATAAGATAGCAGTAAAATGCTTTTACAACTGCTGACTAAAAAGATATAAGAAGATATAGAAGAATAATTGAAATAGAATAAAAAAAACTACAAAGATATTAAATAAATGCAAAATAAGATACATTTTAAAAAATGATTTACAATGCATCATCACTGTCCAAAGAAACATGCTCCAGAAAATCTCCAACTGAACAGGAGAGGGCAAAACCCTAATTCAGTTTTAGTGTCAATGGAGCCAGATGTATTTCCAAGCGATTATGTGCCATTTCTATTGGTGCATCCATAATGAAATTTTTCACCCAATGTAATCAGCAACTGCTTTGTTTAAATAATCAGTAAACACATGTTTTTCATTGGACAGCAACGATATGCACATATACATAAATATGCAATATAGAAATATACACACAGTTGAGCTTTTACTTTTGTCCCGTACGTGTAACACTTCAGAGCAGGTTTTGTTATTACTCCAATAAGTTTTAACATAACAGCATTGCTTTTTAGCGGTTATAAATTATGTGCCCTCCTTTGAAAATCAAGCCCCTCTACTCCTCCTCACGTCTCACAGGATTGAGTATCAAAGCTGGAGTATCAAACCTGGGTTAACAGTGAAAGTTGCTAACCTCAGTCATAAAACGAGTTAACATGTATGCTTTGTGAAGCTGAAACTCAGTCAGCAAGCCATTATCTAAGCTAAATGCACTTTGTGGGACAGGCCTCAGGCTTCACCAACACACACACACACACACACACACACACACACCCCAAGCCTGTTTTTCTATCTTGTCTCATGGTACTCCAGTAATATTAGTGACGGATAAATCCAGAGATGACATCTACTATCTAGCAGTGCACAGAGAAATACACAGTGAGGTCATAAACCCCAACGATGCCCAGAAAAGAAACATGATATTTGGATTTATGAGGGCGATGGCAGTGCCACGACAGCTGACTGATGCGGCGGGGCTTTATTTTGTTGGTTGACATACTGTAAAAGGCAGTTTATGTTAATTGCTGTCAGTCGCTAGGGTTCAAGGTACAGGATGTAGGCTTTATTACGGTCAGGAAGCATTATGTGGTCATAGGAAATCGGTTGGAATCATTACGACGAGAGGCACTGGCTGACATTTATCGCTACAGCTCTCGTCATTCTTGCCAAAGCGGCTTTTCAGTAGCTCTACCCCACGTCCGTATCTTGCCAAAGTCATAAAAATGCTAGGGAGACAGGGAGGAAAAAAAAGACAGGCTGTGATAGATTGAGCTGTGGCCTATGTGCAGTTTTAAGCTATTCCTGTAAGGCAAGATATTAGTCACCAGTCCTTATCTCATTGTTAGTACTCGTGAGGAAGATATTAGGCCTGACATCATACACTACCGAAAGACATACGCTAGATCAGATGAACAGGCACAGCTCCTACTTTAAACCATACATCATGCATACACCATAAAGTAGACTTCAAATATGAGGGAAAAAATGTGGGGGAAAACAAAAAAAACGGGATGATTAGCAGAAAGGAGCGTCTTGGCCGGCGTACAGAGGGGCTTGCGATTCAGCCTGCCACATATTATAAATCTATCATGCCACAGGATTGAATTATAACGCATGTTGCCACCTATTAATCTAAACGGGTCCTACGCGGCTGTCGCAACTCAAGGTAACCTCACTATCTGCATATTCCCAGAGGCTTGTTAATAGGCGGTATCTTTTGTTTTGCGGAACGGCACCGGGGGCAGCTGGCAAGGAGCTTCGAGTAGCGCTTTATCTGCCTGCTGGCAGGTGTTGCCTTTAGCGACAAGACGTGGAACATTTCCCCCCGACCCCCCCTCCCTCCTCCTCCTCCTCCACAAACCCCCTCTCCCCACCTACCCTCACCATGCTTCTGTCAGCTACTGTAAACACTAAGCTCCCCCACACCTCCCCTTCACCCCCGCCTTCATTAGAAATCCGATCCATCGTTTTATTAGCTGGTGTCGTGCTAATATGATTAACTCATGACATAACCGCCGCAATTGACAATAGGCCCACGCTTTTCCTAGGAAAAGCAGCAAAAGGGCAGTTTCCTAGGAACGTTCCCAGCTCACTGTTCCCACCGCAGACACCCGAGGCTGAACGCGGTTTCGGCTAATATATAGAATATGACATTGCTGCCACAGAACGTCTAAGGGCTAGTCAAGTCGAGGCAAGTCAGGCAGGGCGGGATTCACATGGAGTCTTCAGCATGCGGAAACAGGGATGCAGAAACAAACAAATGAGAGTTGCTAAGAAAAGAAGTGTCTTCCTGGAAAAAACGGCTACCTGTCTGCTGATAAGACAAAGGGTTGGAAGTCCAACTGTGAGGGTTTGTTTCAGTGCCCATCCCTCATCCCTCACTTCAATTTCAACTGTGAGGAAATGTTCTATCGCACGCCAAACATCGTGTTCGTGCAAGTCACACAGCCCCTGTTCCTAGGCCAGACACCAAAATGACTGTCTTGCTCAACTGAGACACTTGTCGTTGATTATTTCAGGAGCTGTGAATTTCAAGGACCTCCTTTATATCCTGGGGGGTTGGGAAATGGTGTGCGACGTGCTTTTCTCAAGCCATTATTAACCTCTTTTCACAATAGTCAAAAAGAGCCATTTCCACTTATTTTGGAGGTCTCTCATTTAAACTATGCCTGCTTTTCCTCAGTAGTGTTGATGGAATATATGCATTGCATCTGAATGCCAATTCTTATGTAAGATGTATGAGCTGCAGTCGTGCTGTCTTTTATCCCAGCACCTGCAGTTGTGGCTTAAAGAGCTGAGGAGTTGTTTTCACAGCAGGAGGATCGTAGTCCACCTTTCACTCCTCATTGCTCATTATCAGCTCACCAGAGAATCATATCAGCGTTGTAGTTCCAACCAGAAAGGTGCTTCTTCTCAGGGCAGCTCCCAGAGAATGAGTGCAGGAGCTTGCTCCTATTGAAAGCCAGTTTTAAACGATAAAGGGCGCAGCAGTGCCTGCAGTAAAACAGAGAGAGTTTCCACAACAGTGTCGTTTTTATCTGGTTGTGACTCAAGAGTGAAACATGCAGGAGTATTTCTTTCATATGGCTTTCCCAGGATTTCGCTCCGGGGTACAGCAGAAAATAGACCCCAAACGTAATATCCGTGCGCCCACATTTTACATGACCATGGTTTTGCGGATAAGGGGCACTCAGTAGATCTACAGCGCTCCTCATCAGCCTTTATGACAGAGTGTCAATAGAGCTAATGAATACTCAGGTTTAAAAACTGACACCAGATTGATTAAAATATGCCTGGACCAGCCCCTAGACTCTGGATCGGGACATCAGTACCTTCCTGACTAGATCCATTATTTTACTTCTGTCTATTCTCTCTCTCCTACAATCCAACTTCGCAACACGTTCCCAGAATGGAAATAGATTTCACAGATTGTCTGCATATTTGCGTTACATACAAATAACTCCAGATGAAGACAGTGGTTCCCAACTCTGGTCCTGGAGGACGTTCTGCCCTGCACATTTTAGTGTTTGCTCTGTTCCCATCTCACCTTATCCAGCTAATCCACTAATACCTACATTGAATTGGCTGTGTTTTGGCAGGAGAACACAAAACTGCGCAGGGCTGGTGGTCCTCCAGGAAAAGGGTTGGGAACCAGTGGCCTACGCGCCGGGCCTATTATCGGGAGATTGTGAGATCAGTCACTAGCCTCTCTCTCTCTCTGGATAGCATGTGCCTCATTTGCCACCATTACCCAGCACAGGGATAGCCAATGTGGGTGTCTATTGGCTGATGTAACAGGATTGGATGTTAGCATTGTCTATGTTGAGCTGATCAGTGATGTTCTGTTGGTGACAGTTTGAAGCGGTGTGGTAGGGATGCATATGTCACCTTCTAACCTTGACCGTCCAAGCATGGTAAAATCATGTGATGGGTCTAATTGGCAAATGTTCAGTTGGATAGAAATGTGGTAAAAGTCCAAATAAAAAAACGGTATCTGAATTTGTCCTTTAGAGGCAGCATTTTACTGGATGTCTCCACAGCTTGTGAGGCCTGCAAGGCTAACAGCTTGGATCAAGAGTTTTTCCAAAGTCCAATGCTGCCTAAATATGCATGTTCGTGGAGACACCTGATCTCCCCATCTTTACTCCCCCATAAGGAAACCGTTTCCTCCGTTTGAAAGTTGCTGCAGTGGTCTTTTCACACTGCTCATTCTGCTCTTCGAGGTGTACATGGGGTCAGGGTTACTTTTTCTCTGCAAGTTGCCATGAATACATCATGGACACACAAGGATGCCCCTGCAAGAGAGAGACAGAGAGATCTGGAGAAAGAGAGACAGACAGCGAGAGAGCGAGGCAATTTGAATGATGGAGAGGAATGCAGAGAAAGTGCGCAGATGCTGATGGAGAGGTGCACTGAAGGGAAAAAGACTGGATTAAAAGAGGAAGGCTACTTTCCTTTAAACTCGTCTCACTCTTTCTTTTTCCCCTCACCAAAGGTGACCTCTGCTTGCTCTCTCAGTCATGTAGGTAATGAAGCCCCCTCAGTCTCCTCTAATCCCATTAGGGTCCAGATTAAAACCTGAGAGCTGATATCTGAGAGACTGGGCAGTAGCAAAAAAAAAGAAAAGCTCTGCAGGAACGCACACAGGTCTAAAACGGAGGTGGCCAAGAAACGCACAATAACCAAACCAGGCTTCCTGTGGTTGAGCGAGCCTGAGTATTCAGAAATGGACTCTTTTCAGTAATTATGATTAAAAAATTAAGCAGGACTTCCGAAGGCAGATTGCTCCCCTGGCCTCTCAGATACAGGAACAAGTCTTGTGTTTTTTCTTCCCAACGTTTATCATTTAGCTAATGAGAAAGCTACTGTAATTGGGTATAATGGCTTAATAGAGTTAAGAGTAAAATGCAGTCATTCCAAAGCCCATTTATTAGCATTCACTGGTTATCTTTTTTTGTCTCTATCTTGGTTTCCTGTCATAATAGCTAATTAAACATTTTATTAATTACTTTCCATTTGCCAGCAGCAAGATCTTGGGTTTGTGGGCATGAGCATGTATGTGCCTGTGTGAGTTTCTTACAGAGAAAGATGTAGTTAAAGAGTTAAAAAGAGGATTAAGGATTTTAGGTCTCTTTGTATGTATTATAGTGGTCTGTGCACATTTTCAAAGAAATCTTAAAAAGAAAAAGTTACCTTTGCTTTACTCTGTAGTGGCTTCTTGACGGCTCCACATCCTTTTAGACCCATACAGTTGAGTTGTCTGCTCAGAGCAGAAAGATGAAAAAGCACCTGGCAGTTTTGAGAGCTGAAGATCAGTCTCTCAGAGATGAAGTCCTGTTCATCTGATGATGGCTATTCCTCCAGGTCCTCCAGGTCTTTGGTGTTTTTGTTAAGAATCCAATTTCACATACTCGTCTTTGCCCTTTTTGGCCAATTTGACTGGAAATGTGAATAAATGAAGAGTGACCTGTTTTGCACTGTATCTTATAATGTGTATGGGGCATATGCTAGCACTTTACTGTAGATACTGTAGATTGCTTATACCAGTAAATCAGTCATTCCATCAAAATTAGTAAATGTGCCGCCAATGATGTCTGTTGGAATAAGCATTTATAAACAGTTATTACAAGCTTATGTAGGTGTCATGTAGTCTTATGAACAGTACCTTACAGTGAAGTGTTACTGGACATATATAAGACTCCATTACCTGACATATCTACATGTGGGGGTGTTTGTTTGGTGCCTTGCCGTTGTTAGTAAGCGCTCTGATATTTCCAGAACAAGCAGCATGATGAATCAAATTAGGCTTTTCTTCTCCTACTTTTTATGACTGCAGTGGTTCACAAGCTGTCTTGAGAGATGCCAATGAGAGATATCTGAACACACATGGGGTTCCAGCGAGTTCTCATAGAGAGATCCAGAACAGGGACCTCATTAAGCCGCCTGTTATGGCCAGAATATGTCAAGAGCAGTTCACCCTGACAGCCTCATTACCTACCGTATTCAATAATCCTCCGTCACATGAGCCACCCTTGCAGCTACGTACAGATATGTGGAGTGACCTATTCGCCACCATGTTCCATTAACATATGCAAATGGATTCTGCTCCAATCAGGAAATGTGACAAAGTGGCCCCGCAGAATGCCATTCCGCTGCGTAGCGGCTAATATAGCGATGCACTGGAATTTTGGCGGTGGTGGACAACATATAGTGTTTTTGTGCCCTGAAGGCAGGAACTGCTGGTGCTCTGCTGAATCCTTAATGACGGCATTCCTACTGTTTTGTAGACTTCCCTCATTCTTTCCACTGGGAGGACTCAGTAAAAGGCAAATGTGGTTTTGCGCTAGGCTTGTTTATAGGGCTGTGTCTGTGTTTATACTGGTTTTCGTGACTTTTCAGGAAAGAAATGTCCTGACTTTATCAGAGAAGCAGAGGGATAAATGATCCTGACTCTGTAAAGTGCTTTTGCATGAAGGCCTTGAGCTGTGAGGAAAGGTTATGCTTGATGTGCATTGATTATATATAAATTAAGGAAGCAGCTTTTTATTGCATGTCCTGCTTTTGCTTGTGTTTTGAAAGGTTAACTTGCACACCCAGTTTTTTATTTTTATTTTTTGGTGCATTTTGGAATAGAATGAAAGTGATATTAATAGCATGGTGCTTCATTTGATGCCTTTATGATAAAACTGTGGCCTCATTTGAATGATCCTTTTTTTTCTCTGGCATCACAGTGCAGATCACTGGCTCATGACAAAACACTTGTGTTTTTGCGGATTTGTCAGAAATGCCGGCTTCTATTTTCAAACGCAGGTGTGAATCCGGGAGCGTCTCCGTTTAATCTGCACCACTATGCTTTGCCATCAGCCCCTCAGATGTGGTTCACACGTTGTACGGTTAAATTTAACCTCTGTACTGAACTGATAGCTAAATGACCGGGAGCAGAATGATACATTCTGGTGAATGGCACTGACTTACAGTAAACACAGTGGTGCCGAGTCTTTGCTGCTGTGAATGATAGTTTTTTTTGTATATTAAAATGTATAGTAAATGCTGTATTTTAGGGTCGTTAAGGTTCTTAAGATGATTACTAGACTATTAGCAAGCAATTCATCATGACCTAGTTAATAGAACCATATCATTTGTAAACAAGCTTAGAAATGTGGCATAAATGATGTTCTTATAAGGGCTTCTGCTAATGAATTATTAACCGGATGGTTGACTTGAGTTAAATGCTAATTACTTGTCGTCACTCAGTTGTAAGGACACTTTTGTATTTAACACTGTCAGTCAAACAGAAGTTTATATCAGTTATTTAGTATAAAAAGCCGCCTGGTTACAGATTACATTAAGCATATTTGAAAATATTATATATAATTAGCAATACCTTAAAAATGAATGACCTAGAGGTAGCTTTCAAAAAACTGTCTACATTTAAACAATCGTTGCAAGACCATAACCAATGGGGACTAAAGTTTTAATATAAGAATATTAAGAATAATAAATAATAAAAGTCCACAAATGGACATTAGCTCCCAAACTTACAGGATGATACTGTAAATTTAGGAAACTAAATAGATTCTGCAAATTGTATTGGAAATTATAGCTTGACAAATGTGACCACTTCCTACCACATACTTGGCCACTGTGAATTTAGAAAATGATTACCTGTTCCAACTCCTTGATTGACAGTTCTTAACATTTCAAGTACGACTGCAACTGAGCACTTACAGTTCATTATCAGTTTACTCATAAGTCAGCAAACAGTTCATATCTAATTTAGGTACCTTATTAACCCATTAGATAAATGAATGTATGCAACATTTCTAACCTCACAGATTATATTTATTTATGCACTCGCACATTATGAATTGTTTGCTAATAGTTTGCATTAAGTCCATATTAGATACAGTTTAACCAAATGTGTTGCCTGTGTTTGTAAACTTGGTTGTAGGTTTGATTTAGCTCCGAGTGAGTGGTCAGTGTTTCAAAGTTGATTGCTCTGCTTGTATCTGATGCTATTTGAAGAGCTTCTCATGGGTGTGGGATGCATGAGTTGGGCTTTGTATGATGACCTTTTGTTCTTGCTATATAAAATACTTATCTCTGGGTTGCATGGGTAGAGTTTGGGGGTGGGATTCTGGATACATGAGTGGTGGGGGTGGTCTAGGGATGGAGACTACTGCTGTTGTTGGTATGTGAAGGACATTCCATGGGTCTGGGTTGCATGGGTGTGCTTTGGGCTAATATGGCTGGTGTTTGTTGATGTGGGCGGGGGCACCTTTTTCTTATTTCCCCTTTGTTGCTTTCCCTTCCCTATGTCCCTTTTTCCTTCATCAAAATCAAAAAAGAGCACCTGCACTTATGCACCTCCTTTCCCACCAGAGCACTGACACACTCTCCCCTTCCATATGTCTTTTCCTACCCAGAATTCCCTATCCACCCGCCTCCTGATGGCCATGAGATCCCGCAGGAACAGAGCAGCTCGGGTGCCGCTATTGGGGGTGCAGTGGGTGGCGTGGCCCTGCTGGTAGGTGGCGCCGCTCTACTCTTCTTCTTCCTACGGCGCCGTCAGCGCACCTTCAAGGGCGACTACAGCACCAAGAAGCACGTTTTCGGCAACGGCTACAGCAAGGCTGGCGGCCTGCCGGCCCACCCACCTGCGCCCAAGAGCCTGCAGTACCCCGACGACTCGGACGATGAGAAGAAGCCGGCGCAGATCGGCGGCGGGCCCGGTGGCTTTGAGGCTGGAGAGCGAGACTTCGACGGCAACTCGGAGGACCTGAAGCGGCCCTACTTCACAGTGGACGAGGGAGAGAGCCGCGACTACGACGAACGGACTCTCGCCTTCCAGTACGAGCCCGAGACCGAAATCGCAGATGACATGGTGTCCCAGACCGACGGCTCCGTCATTTCAAAGAAAGAGTGGTACGTGTAGCGTGGCATGCATGGGCGACAGCGACGACGACGAAAAGAAAAAAAATGAGATAAAAGAATCAACAGATCTTACGCTCCTTCCTGCATCCGACCACACCCCTTCACAACACACCTCCATCACTAGTAAAGGCCCTCCCTTCCTCCATCCGTTCGTCCATCCGTCCGTCCACACCCATCTTCCTCACTCCTTCCACCCAGCAACCCTCCGCCCCATCAGAACCCATCTGACCGAACACTTGAGAAAAATGCTTTGTAAAAACATGTCAACATCACGATATGCCCACGCGCTACTAGGTTAACCTGCTACGTCAGCGAAAAAGAGGCGTGACCATAGGACTGATGCCAAACGCCATTGACTCTTTAAAAGCCGTATAGGCTGGTTGCTTGAAAAATTTTATGGTGTATTATTTTTTTCTTCTTTCCTTTGGTCTCATTTTGTTTGACATTATTCTAAATGTATTAAATGTATAAAAAAGAGACTTTGTAACTGTTTTAGGATGGGCTATTTCTCATCTTGTGAAAGTCCTACACTGGATGTATGATACTTATATATTTTTTTTTATTTGTTTTAATCTCATTACCGTTGTTTATACATTTATGATTGCTCTTTTTTTCCTGTTTAGTACTCTCTCTCTTTTTTTAAATGGGGTGTCGGTTCTCTGAAACTGTGGAGGTAAAAATATTAGAAATCCTCGTATGTAAATGGATAGTTACGAGATATGTGGTCAGTTGTTTCAGAGTGAAATTAGACAGCCGTTTCGTCTTAGAGGTTTGATCTCTGTAGTGCAGCCCACGTCCTTCTCCCCTCAGCCAACAGGGCATGGAGCCGGAGGCCAGGGTCAGAGAGAGTGGGTGGAGTCTCAAAGACGATCTATCTTAGCCTGCTGTGGAATTAAGCATTCTGGACTGAAACAGAGAGGGCGTGGTTGGGAGAAATAGGGACGGGTAAGAAAGCACACAAGTCCCTGACTAATCCCCGAAGCATGTCTATGATAGTATTGATTCTAAGTAGTCTGTGCTGAGGTTTGCTTGGCTCGATGCTGAAAGCTGGGGCTGTGGCTCCGGTTTTAGCCATATGCACACTGTACTCAGGCAGAAAGGGCATAGACAGATAAACAGAGCCGGCCCCCTGGCTATTGAGCTCCTAGCACTAATGCAGATGTGGACGGGCCAGTTCATCCTTGGAACATCCTTACTCGTCCTTGCTGTCAGGATGGGAGGGGGCGCCAGCGTCCAGTATTTGCTTTAACAAAGCCTATTTCTGTTAACAGATCCAAACCTGTGTAAAAGTGTCTCCTAGCGGGGACCAGGCTTGTTTGTCCAATCGTTCGTGAGGTAATCGATGCCGTAGAGAAGGGAACACGTTTGACGTTGTAAATATTAACCGTATGGTTCAGTAATATCTTCTCACATGCATATACGTCCTCGGACACATGCCAGTCTATTCAGATGGACGTGCTGGAGTGGAATATCGAAGCTAACGCTCGGGGAGACGAGGAAAAAGCATCCATAATCACATTAAAACTTGCTTAAACCTGAAATCGAAGGGTTGAAGACTCTCCATCCATGGTGTTCTGCTCGTTTTCTTTATTATTACTATGTTTATTATTTAACATCAGAAAAAGGCACCGCCTCCTGCTCAGAAACACTGCCACCACCACCACCACAGATGGGTATGAAACCACAAGGCTGCGTGTCGCCGGATTATCCGAACCACTATCTCTGCTGACAGTTACTGTGTTTCACGTTGTTCTTTCCTAAAAGAAGAGCAAATTGTTGTTGGTGGGAAAAAAAAAGAAAACAAGCTGGAGAGTCATCAAGCTCGTCAATGGACATAAATCGACGTAGCTGGCTAGTTGAGAAGTTAAGTGTAAGCCTTATTTTCGTGTATGTATTGGGTTTTTTTTGGCATGCGTGAGCGAGTGAGTGTGTTTGTGTTTTTTTGTTTTTTAATGTTGGATTTTTTTGGTCTTCGGTTTTCCTTTTTTTAGCATTTAGCCAGAGCTGTGGTCTTTTCTGTAATTCTGTTATGTTGGCTCTTCACAGTAGAAGGCTTGCCAGCATGATGGGGCATTGGGATTTACTGTCGGTGAATTGCCGGGCACTAGGCCCACTCCGCTAACACAATTTTATTTCCATAGACAATAACATTTCTAACAACGTATTCATTGCTCTCCAAACCTCCTCAAAAATGCATTTGAATTTATCACTGTCTGTCAGTGAAATGCTTAACTGACCCCCCACCCCCCCACACACACCCTTCCCTCTAAAAGATGAAATCTCATAGACCATCCATGGGTTCTTCTTAGATAATAGAGCCACAAATAACTGCCACTCAATGTTGCCTGACAGAAAAAGGGCAAACCTGTGGTAGAATTAGATTAACAGCTCTCTTTTGTTTCGGCAAAACAAGCAAACACACAAACAAACAAAAATCTACCATGTGAACTGTTGATTTGTTTACTTGATGTTTCTTTTTAATGAACAATATTAGCTCAATAGCTCTACAAACATGGCAGTGCCTATGATGTACGTGAGATGTATTTTTTTCTTTTTTTAAAAAAGAAGGTCTGAAAAAACTGTACAGGATATTTGCTCTGAAGATGTTAGTCCTCACCATGCTATAATAGATTCCTTTTTACCAATGCTAAAGACCCTGGGTGAGCACTCCTAAACAAGGTTCTTAAACAGTTCTTGGCTTCTATGTACCTTTTAATTGGTATAGCACCTTGGCATTGTGTGAAGGTTCAGAAATGTCAAGCCACAGGTCGTTCTTCTTATGCATCTCGCCAAAGGACCCTGTATTTAAGAGTGCATTTGGTCCCTCCAGTTTAACCTTGAATATGATCACTTACAGTACTGGACAAAAGTCAGAGATCACCCTTCGGTTATGTCATTTCAGTCTAAATGGCCATTCAGTGTGTTTCTCAGGAGATCCCTCTGAGCGGATTCAATATGAAACTAGAGTGTTAGTACAAAATAGGAACAACTGAGCAGGACTTGGTAGACAACCAGAACTAGTATTTAAAGTTTGTATTAGAGAGATACGGTTCAAATCAAACAGGGAATATGTAATAAAGGCAGAGAGTGGACAGGAATGATGAGAATATGATTATAATAAGCTGTAATTTGCTGTCCAAAGAAAACATGTATCTCCAAAATGGTAACTTTACACCAGAGGGCCAATCCTAATTTAATTTTAATGTAAGTCAATAGAATTGAGCCATTTCTGTTGTTCCATTCATCATGAAATGTTCATGTGATGTAAACAGCGGATTATGCGATTAAATGATGCAAAAATCAACAAAAATGGAGATGCATGTTATTCATCAAACAGCGAGGTTATCCCTGAATGACTTGGACTCGGTGGCCACTTTGACTGGGAGTTAAATACATGGTCTCTGACATTTGCACAGTACTATATGTTTACACATTGAGGCCAGTGTGGAGAGAAGTCATGTTGGTTTTGCCTTGCCGTTCAGTTGGCATGTGCGCTTTTTTTTTTTTCAACCTTGATTTCAAATGCCTCTCACATGGAGACAGAACAGGAGACCGAACCACATCCCGACCCCTCAGACTGACCTTCAGCACTTTGTTTTCACACTAGAACTGGAAAGGCTGAGGGATAATCCCGGCAGGAGATTAGGGAGACCTGCTTTTCTGTCCGTTAAATCACACTCTTTTGTTAGGAACCAGTTAATTAACAATTAAGTTGTTTCTTTCTTTCCGTCATTCGCATGGTGCTGACCCGGTTACCTACAGGGGTCCGTATTAATTATGTTCCTATTCTTTTTCCCCGTTAAGCACAAGTTCCTCCGGCACCAAGTGGTTTATAATGGGCTTTAAATGTCAGACGGGGGGGACACAAAATGAGTTTAATCAAGCCGCATTCACGTCCCACGTCTAGTGTTCTTAGCGGTAATCGCTCTCATGAACAAGATGGCGAGGAGGCGGTTTTTACGGCGACCGATGTGTACACGGTGGGTTTTTATATATATATATATATATAAATATGACAGTGTGGTTTTAAAAGGGGAATATCATTATTGCCCATTCTGTAATAAACCCCACCTTTCCATTCCAACAGCTTTCTTCTAACTGCCCACTTCAAAGCTTGACATTCCATTGTAAATACTGTACGTAACATTACCAACTATAGCTGGGTTTCCGTTTGGCAAGCTGAGATAGGGACGCCTTCCCGTGTACGTTCGTCTGCAAACAGATCCGAAAAAAAAAAAGACCGATCAGAGACCTCGACCTGGCTGGATGTTGTATAGCTTATTGCCATAATTCTACTTTATCCTTGACCTAGATACATTTTGATATGCCGATGGGTTCCGCATAGGGCAAAGGCACCAACGCATATCTTGACTTTGTACATAATTGCAACAAAAACACAAAAGAATGATCTAGTCTACATGCAGCCGTGTGAATGTATGTTTGCTGAGGTTGATTATGAAAAAAGAAAAAAAATATTGTTCACATGTGTTGACCCAGTGAAGTAACCTGTATTTGCTTTAAAGAAAAAAAACATTAAATGATTTCAATGGTCAATGAGATTTTGTCCCGGTTTTCTGACTGAGTGCCTTCTCTTTTTTTCTGAGGAAATGTCTTTTATTTACCGGTTCCTTTTGGAAATATATATATACACATATAAATAGATGTAGATATAACATCGTCTTAGATGTCTGATCTCTTCATTAGCTAAGCAAACATTGACTCTAAAGGTTTTATGTCTGAAATCAAGTGGTCATAATAAACAAAATGAAAACCATAATCATCCAATGTTTGTTACTCCTTTACTGAAGCGCCGTTTCTTTCTTCTACAGGAGAGGGCAAAAGCTCACTTCCATTTTAATGTAAGTCAATGGAACCAGACTTTTTGTCCAAGTCGTTTCATCATGAAATTCTCACACAGTGTAAACAGCAGCTGATGTCGTCAAATGATGCATGAAAGATACACACATATATAAATATTATATACATTACATTATTACATTATATACATACATATATATACATATACATATACATACACACACACACACACACACACACACACACCCAGCATTAATGAACCAGAGTGCTTTATTTAGACATAGTATCAAACAAACCAAAACACAACCTACACAAGGCTTCCTTAGACGTCCCTATGTGTCCTTCACCCATCAGTCTCTCTGGCTCACTCCAATGTGTGTATAAATCCATGTTAGGTTAGCTTATTTTACAATTAGATTGGATATTTGTGTCTAAAGTCAAGTGGTCATAATAATCAAAATGAAAACCATAATCATCCATTGTTTGTAACTTTTTTAAACGCCTGTCCATTTTTTCCTTCTGCACTCTCCAACTCGTAAGAAATGCTAGAACATGTCCTTCTGTGTTTGTTCACGACAGTGGTAGTCTCTGGAAACAAAAAGCCAATCACTTAATCTGCATGAGAAACACTGACGGGGGAAAAAGACTGTGTTTTGTCAACATAATGTGATTTAAATAATACCCATGTACTCTTTGGAGGGGCTTTCCTACAACCCCACATCCCCGCCCCTCAACCCCCCCCACCTTAAAGACTTCAATGTCAAGCCACTAATGACTGCTTTCCATGTGTTTGCCTCAACATGTGTTTGCCTTAAACAGATCTCCAGTCAATGGGTAAAAACACCGCCTCAGTCTCGCTGATAGGTAAAGATAGCTTTCCGACACACTGTTTACAAAAACATAACCTTTTTCCTGTTAAATCTACAGCAGGGATATTCCATGATTCCAGCAGGAGTCCGTTCACACGTGAACCTATACCGGTATCTGAAATTTGGTGCTTTTTGTTCTGGACTTTACTCTCTTTGTAATAACCGAAAAAGTCATTGGTCAGCTGCAAAAAAACTGCATTTTACACACCACACTGAAAAAACCCTTCTCTTCCTTTCACTCCCCTCCTTTCAGCATCCAGCCTGTCACACCAGTGCAGGCATGCTGTCATGAGTGTCTTGGAGGAAGCACACGATACCCGAAATCTCAGTGAAGATAGTTGGAGTGGGGAAAAGTGGGTTTCATACATACTTCAGAAATCTCGCATCATATTGCTGTTGGTTTACTGTACATAGAAACAAAATACCCAACTGGATAATTCGTTATCTAAAGATGTTAAATTAAAAGTTCATGTTTCATCTGAAGTTTCATTTTCCATGGAGGGTACAAAGTCTTCGGCACTGCCTACAGACATACTACTGACATTAGCTGCTGCAGCTCTAGGGGACTTGGCTAAGGTTAGATATAGTACCAGTCAAGTTATATAAATATCTGTGCCTAAACTTTTGACTTGTACTGTATGTTGCCACGGCTAACTTAGATTTTTTGTAATTTTGCAGAGAGCATTGTGTACGTCCAATTTTTAAAAAATGTGACTTCACCCGAGACCTCGTTTAACCTGCCATAGTGTTTGGACTATGAATAAATCCATTCAATTAATAATTGACCAGCAACTAATTGTTTGGCCAGTACTTTTGTTTGAAATTTGGATATTTGCAACGAATAAGTTCTTTAAACAGGTGGCGGATGGGCTACAACAGCAAAAGGCCACCTTGGGTTTCACTTCTGTCACTCAAGAATAGAACGCTAAAGCTGCTTTGGGCACAGGCTCAACAAAACTAGACAACTGAAGACTGGAAAAACATAGCCTGGTCTGACTATTACTGGTGAGGCCCGTAGAGGGTAGGGTCAAAATATAGCACCAATACCATAAACCCATGGACCCAACCTGTCAGTGGTCCAGGCTGGTAGAAGTGGTTTAATGGTGTAGGGAATGTTCTTTTTGTACACTTTGTGCCCATTAATACCAATTAATGATTGCCACAGCCTGTTTGAGTACTGTAGCTGACCATGTGTGTCCAATTTTAGCCAGAGCTTTAGCTTCCAGCATAAGAACGTACCATGTCACAAAGCAAAAGTCGTCTCAAGCTTGTTTCATTTAGCAACAATTAGAACAATCATAAGGGAAGCCAAAAGTAAACCAACTGAAAGACTGTGTTGACGTAATACATATTCATGTGTACACTTCTGAATCAATGTTAGTGGAGCACTTGTTTCAGCTATCCTGCTTTGCCTTCCAGTAAATTAACCGGTTTTAAATAATGCAAAGACGTCATCGCTCTCGGCCCATGTGATGTAATTAAGTGCTACAATGTGTACAGGCCATTTTCTCAATGAGGCCACTCATGTTTCCATCATCCAGCACCTTTGAAATCAATTCTGCATCAGTTCAACCCCACCCACCCCTGAAAAAGCCAGATACTGGCTGAAACAGAGTCTTGAGAGATTGCTCCTAGATCAGGCTCACAGTCAGTAGGCCTCTACCGCAGGCCTCATTAGGCTCTAGCCAGGGTTCCACCACAACAGCTGTCTCCGTCCATCGACTCAAAGGCCTCTTTGTACTGGGGCCGGCCTTTGAAGGCACATTCAGGCGTGATAAGCCTAAACGATACAGAATCAGGCCTCATCCCCCTGCAAACACAACCATACTGTTATTGCACTCAGCAGGGTGATCCAGCGCATGAGAACATCACAGTGTGGGAATGCGTTCATGAACATTATAGCAGGGACTGCTGTGAGAATGCCAGCTGGCACCTCCTTCTGCGTGATGTTATGGTATGGAACCATAAAAAAAAACAGTGTGGATATTGCATTTGCTGACTGAGGCCAAAGACAGCTGTTGTTGCTAGGCTGAGTTTCACTGAGGAACCTTAAATAACTGTGCTCGGTTTTATGGTGCAGGTAAATAATAATAATAATAATAATAATAATTATAATAATCATCAATTCTTCTTCTTCTTCCTCCTGTTTCCTCTTCTTGTTTTCTTCTTCTTACTTTTTATTTTATCAGCTCCACTGTTGTCCATCTGTTTCTGTGCATACTTTGTTAATCCCCTTTAACCCTGTTCTCCACTAGTCAGGACCCCCACAGAGTAGGAATGTGGGTGGTGGATCATTCTCAGAACAGCAGTGACACTGATGTGGTGTTGGTGTGTTAGTCTGTGCATTGGGCTGGTGTAAGTGGATCAGACACAGCAGTGTTGCTGGAGTGTTTAAATACTGTGTCCACTCACTGTCCACTCTATTAGACACTCCAACCTTGCTGGTCCACCTTGTAGATGTCAGAGACTGGTTCACCCTGTAGATGAACAATCAATAGCTCGTCTGCTGCTGGACAGTTTGTGTTGGTCATCCTCTAGTACTTAATCAGTAGTCACAGAACACTGCCCACAGCACGCTGCCCACAGGATCCTTTTGGCTGGGTAGTTTTGGTTGGTGGACTATTCTCAGTTAGCAGTGACACTGAGGTGCTTAAACACTCCAGCAGCACTGCTGTCTCTGATCCTCTTACACCAGCACAACCTGCCCCCAACACCACCACCACCACATCAGTGTCACTGCAGTGCTGAGAATGATCCCCCCGCCCAAATATTTTTTCTGTGGTGGTCCTGTGGGGGCTGACTGTAGAACAGGGTGAAGGGAGATAAACTATGCAGAGAAACAGATGGACCATACTTCACCTGTATGGTAGGTGAAGCTGATAAAAAGGACAATGAGTGCAGATACAAGTAGGTGGTTTTAATATTCTGATATGACTGTGTATTTCCTACACAGGTATAAATCCTACTCTGGACAAAAATAGCCACTGTTTAGATTTAAACAAGGAAACACTTTAGAGCCTTTGATTGGATAATTACTGCTGTAAATAATATGTTTGCATTGGCAACAATTCTTTTAACCCCCACTGATACAGTGAGCAGCTTTCCATGTAGGAAGGCATATCCTGTGATCATGGAAAAATGTTACTGTGTTTCAGAAAGATCAAATTGCTGGCCTGGAACAAGCAAAGAGAACAACTAAGGAAAAGCTGAAGTGACTGGAACTGGGTTAAGACGTTTTTCAATGCATTATTAAAACCTTGAAGTATAGCAGTGAACTGCCAACCACAGAAGACTACACTTGAATGGCAGTGAACCAAGACAATCAGAACTGCGACAAGAACTTACAGGACAGAAGCTAAACCGTGTAGCCTTAAGAAAGTCTTGTTAGTGAGGCTAACTGAAAATAAACGCTTAATTTTGCTAAGAATGTAATGGAAAAAGGTCATGTGGTCTGACCAATCCAGAATTACCTTACTCCAGAGCGATGGAGTAAGAAAGGAAGCGCTTAAAGCTCCTATTAGGTATCTCCTAGGCAATGGAATATGCATACCTTGGTAAGGGTTCAACAACCAATATGTACCACCAGAAATGTACCTTGATGGCACTGATTCTAACCCTATTCTTACCCAAGCCTTTGTGATGTGCTGAAGAAAAGACCTTACTGAGTGGTTCAGTTCTCCTGTCATCAATAAACAAACAAACAAACAAACTCAAATGCATCTCTGGATGGAAATAAATGTGCAACACTGCATAAGGTAGCCTTTAAAAAACAAACATTACACACTGCAATGGTCTACAGGCATTGCTAACAAACATCAAATAAATAAATGTTACTCACTACCGTGACACACTGCTAGAAATCTTCTTTATACAATAAAAGTAATCACCTGAGAAATTATATTAAAATTAATATATATATATATATATATATATATATATATATATATATATATATATATATATATATATATATATATTTATATATATATATACAATTTTTTTATATATACACTTTTTAAGCAGAGTATAGCATCAACTCAGTTCAACTTCAGGGATATTGATCTGGTCAGTTAAGTAGTAGGGAGGGCCATGTGCAGTAGAGGAGCAACAATGAGACACCCCCCAAAACAGGAATGGTTTAAAAAGATGAGGCCCCCTCATCTTTTCCCACTGATTTTTCACTAGTTTTGCAGTTGACTTGGGTCAGTGTCACTACTAGTACCATGGTGCGGTACCTGGACCCTACAGAGGTTGCACAGGTAGTCCAACTACTGAAGGATGGCACCTCAATATGTGCCATTGCCACAAGGTTTGCTGTGTCTCCCAGCACAGTCTTAAGAGTACGGTGGAGATTCCAGGAGACAGGCAGTTACTCTAGGAGAGCTAGACAAGGCTGTAGAAGGTCCCTAACCCCTCAGCAGGACCGGTATCTGCTACTTTGTGCAAGGAGGAAGAAGATGAGCACTGCCAGAGCCCTACTCCTGTAAATGTGTCTGACCAAACAATCAGAAACAGGCCTCATGAGGGCGGCCTGAGGGCCCGACATCCTGTAGTGGGCCCTGTGCTCACTGGCCAGCACATTAGACCTCGATTGGCATTTGCCACAGAACACCAGAATTGGCAGATCCGCCACAAGCGCCTTGTGCTTTTCACAGAGGAGAGCAGGTTTTACCTGAGCACATGTGACAGACGTGACAGGCTCTGGAGACGCCGTGGAGAATGTTATGCCGCCTGCAGCATCATTCAGCATGACTGGTTTGGTGGTGGGTCAGTGATGGTCTGGGGAGGCATATCCCTGGAAGGACGCACAGACCTCTACAGGCTAGACAACGGCACCCTGACTGCTATTAGGCATCGGGATGAAATCCTCGGATCCCTTGTCAGACCCTACGCTGGTGCAGTGGGTCCTGGGTTCCTCCTGGTGCACAACAATGCCCGGCCTCATGTGGCAAGAGTATTCAGGCAGTTCTTGGAGAATGAAGGAATTGATACCATTGACTGGCCCACCGACCTAAATCCAATAGAACACCTCTGGGACATGATGTTTCAGTCCATCCGACGCCACCAGGTTGCACTTCAGACTGTCCAGGAGTGATGCCCTGGTCCAGATCTGGGAGGAGATCCCCCAGGACACCATCCGTCATCTCATTAGGAGCATGTGGAGGCCATACAAACTACTGAGTCAATTTTGAGTTGCTGCAGTGGAATTCGGGTTAAATGGACGAGCCTGCTACATCATTTTTTCGCTTTGATTTTCAGGGTGTCTTTGAATTCAACCCTCTGTAGGGTGATTATTTTCATTTCCATCAAACGATGTGGCATCCTTTCGTTCCTAACACATTACCCAGTCTATATGAGGAAAAATGTTCTGCATGATTTTTTTCCCATTGAGATCTGATGTGTTTTCAAAGTGTTCCCTTTATTTTTTTGAGCAGTGTATATATATTTCGATTCTTGGTTCCTTGTTAGCCTAAGCAGTAACAAGGGTTAAAATGATCATTTATCATTTAAGTTAAGAATGCCTACATTTTTAGTTCCTAGCACAATACTCTTTGTTTCTGTTGTTTTGTTTTTGTGCCTTGACATGGTTCAGAGCCCTGGTGCCTACTTATTACAGTGGAATTGGCTGCCAACATGTTTTAACCTAAATGACCTAAACATAAGTTCATACTCCCACTCACTGACCACCTACCTCATAGCTTTGCTGTACAGTTCCAGACCTACAATTACAGGTTGTACCCCATCTGTTGTCTGGCACTGCTTGTAAGACACAAATGCCCCATTACAGGACCAGTGCTGCCCACATATTATTGAGGTCATGTCACTGGTAGGTAGAAAGCGGTCCATCACCCAAAAATATCCAGATAAGAGCAGCTCTATAGAGACAGCCTTTGTGTGAATCAACAGATTCTATAAAATCTATAATGCTTATAGTTAATAACATGGTGGGGGTACAAAGAAGATGTCTCTAATAAAGTGACCAGTCAGTACATACAATATATGGTTTTAGTAATCTTATGCAGCATTGGTAACATATCAGAGTTGGATGTCCAATGAGAATCCAACTGGATATGGCTTGTTACCTCACTCATGAATATCATTCCTGCCAGTTCACAGTGTGCAAACAGGCTACACAATGTCATCTGCGTGTGGATGTGCTCGGTTTCGTCTGAGTTTTAAATAGGAACTGACACCACAGGGTCACATCTGTGACGATAGGAGTGATAAAACTCTAGATTGTTGACTCATAAGCACTGTTCCAAAAGGAAAAGAAAAACAACACGTCTAAAAAAAATAATAAAATCCCAAAATGACAAAAGCAGATGGAAAAAACAAGCCCTGTCAATATATTTGTGCATAAACATGTATTAATATAAGCCTTATTTGCCGTCTTACTAGTATAAGGAGAACTGCCAATTTGGCACAGCAGCTTAACATATACACAGTGATAAAGCATCATTCCTGTCACGTCTCCATTGAGATTCATTATTATTGCTCTAATTTAAGACTCTCATGTAGTCTAAAATTGTACCCTACCTGCTGTACCTTTTAGTCAATACTAACATATTCCTACAGATGCTAATAGGTGAAGCGTGTACTGCGGCTATTGCCTCCATTTAGTGTACAGCACTCACAGTTGGTTTGGACTCCCACATCTTGTGAACCCCTTAAACCTTCTAGTATTAAGACATGTGAATACCAACATAGTTCTTATTACTCATTGTTCCATATAGACACACATCAGCACTATGGAGCCACGTACAGTTTTCCGAAAAACACTGGGCATCTTTGCATTTTCACAAACTAGAACCAGGATCAAAGTAGGACCTGTTTTCAGCCAGGAGGTACATTATGCAGAGCCTGCCTTGACTGTATTTTTAGAATTTATTTTCTTACTCATATCTATTATATTTCTGCTGTTTATTGACTCAACTGAGACCAACCAACCAAGGTGGCTGACTAATGATGGAATGCAAACTGGTGAAAGCTTGTATTTTAAATGTGACAATCACAGTCAACATGCTACAACTTAATACTAGTTAGTGTTAATGTCCCATCAACATTTCTTACTGCCTCGAAATGACCTCATCCGCCTTAAAGCAGATTTTTTATTTAGTGCCACCTTGGTTTTTGCTGCTGTTACCCATCTTTACAAAATCATGTATAAAAGAAGGAATGTTTGCTGTTGTATTAGCCAGTACAATGTAAATTCATAATATTTCTATATTTAAAAATAGAAAAAAAAATATGGACATGTGAAATTTCATATTTAAAATTACAATCCGCAGTGAAAAATATTCTACTAAAATGTACTTAATGTGTTACAGCTACCAAATACTAAGATGTATTTTATTATATATTAACATTTTAAACAAATGTATTTTGAAATGCATTTATTCTAAAATATATGGGGACAACAGTCAAAAAAAAAAAAAATATATATATATATATAGACTGATAGATATTTTGCCCTCTAGACACTTTTACACCTGTTTCACAAGATTTCCACTTCAGAACTATGCACAGCTGATGCAGTTGTCATCTATTTAATTATAACCAAATAAATAAACAACACCAAAATGCCAACAAGATGGCAGAAGCTCAAAATAAGTGCAAAATAACCACCATCACTCTTCACCAAACGGGTCTAATTCTGACACTGAAAGGGCAACTTCCCAGTTTTGGAAAAGTGAAAGTGGAAGAGTGTTTCACACCTTCATTCAGGAGTTGAAACTTGTGCCTTCACACTTACTTACTTGCGCAAAGCCCAGTTACTCTATTAGATGCTGTGACACATGTGGCGAAAGAAGACTAATCCTCTTTTGAGACTTTTGATGGTTGTCACCATGCCAATGGCAGAGGCAACTGTGATTGGTTGAATGAATTCAAATCTGATTTGGTGTGCAAAATATCCCTTTCCCTCACGTTCTTCCTCACTATGGCCTTTGGCACACCCAAATGTAATCACTTCTTTTAGCCATTCATTCTCAATCAATGACTCTCATCATACACTCCACAGATATTTATAGTCCCATCATCCTCGTGCAATGCCATCTGCAGGAGCCTAACATTACCACAAACTTGAACAAGGTGTCTAATTTTTCGTCAGGTGAACTTAGTAAGTTTAAGGCCACTTTTCTTAATACTATGCCATCTAGTGATTCCTGGCACAAGTAGTTCATAGTTATTAGTATTAAGTATAAGTATTGCTTTATACATACTGCTTATGTATATCCTCTCTAGACCCATTGTAGGAAGCCATCAAAGTTATGGTTAGCCAAGTTAGTTGGTTAACCACCATGAGCTTTATTGCACAATGCTTTATTTTATCATTAAGGTGAACTTTGTAAGTTTTGAGGATTTGCAAGTAAGACCATTTGTGGAGGAACATTTTGTTGTGCTTCAAACCCTGTCCTTAAGCAGATGAATCTGATTAACTCAAATGCTGGAAGCATATAAGAAGGATGTAAGTGTCTTTATCTAATGCTGGTTAAACTATCGAGCCAGATCTTCTTTCTGAGCCTGGGTGTTTGACATCAACACCTAAAAAGCATGAGGTGTTTCAGACCATGTCATACCTCTTTCTGAGCCTTTGTGTGTGTGACGTTAATACATAAAGAAGCTTGGTAAGGTCTAAAAACACTCTCACGAATCCCGACTAAAACCCGAATAAATTACAGGTGTCAGGCTTTTCAAGGTGACTCACAGCAACACACCATACTATGTGTTCAGTAATGCTGCTTCTTTCATGGTGCAGTTTTAATACAATATGTGCTTCCTTCAATCATAAAGAGACAAAAAAAAAAATTAAACCATAAAATGCTTTTAAGCCATTCAACAATGAATGCTACCACCATCCCCAACCCATTATTGCCTGTAGTCCACTAAGACAGTCCACAAAAGCATAGGTGCCAAAGGTTGCAATACTTTGTGCAATGGACACCCTTATACACCCTTTGATTGGTCAGTTTGATTATTTCAGTGGCTCCCAGTCTTATCCTGCCCTGCACATTTTAATATTTTTGCTGGGCTCCCAACACACCTGACTCAACTTTTTCACTAATTAAAGAGCTGAGTTAAAGTGGGTGAGTTTGCAGGTCTGGGGGACCTCAGGAACCAAGGTTCGGAACCACAGGATTATATTGACTGCCCATTTTAATTGGATGTCATTTCTGATTGACGAGTAACTTTATGACGACGCTTACAAGGCAATTATCAGCACGTTGGGAAACTGACAGAGAAACTAGAAAGAACCAATTTACCGTTACACAGCCTGCTAATAATCTTAGGAAATTAGGCTTCCCAACCAAAGAAGTGTCCGGACATGTGGTCCAATAGTCATGAGAGAGAGAAAGAAAGGCAGAGAGGCAGAGAGAGAGAGAGAGAGAGAGAGAGAGAGAGAGAGAGAGAGAGAGAGAGAGAGAAAGAGAGAGAAGTTTGTTAAGTAGTTGCTTAATCATTGTCTCCGCTGCTCCCTTTGATGTTAGCTTTATCTACACCATGGCTCTCCTCCTTCTGCTTATTTTATTTATTCAAATGTTTATTTCATTGTGAAAACACACTCTAGAGATGGTCAATTATTTAAACCTCTAATATTTTATTGTTTATTGCAGAAAGTGTTGTATACAAGCTAGCAGAAACTCAGCTAGGGCAATAAATGAGGAAATATATCTGTAATATTTTTTAGACTATGGCTAGAAATGTATGTCTACAGGTATTCAAAAAGCTGATGTTTTTGTTTCTGAATGCAGATAAAATCTGTTTTAAAAATGGGCCTTGGAATGGTAAGATCTCAAAATACATACAGCGTATCTGGAAATATACCTAAATTAGCTTTTTGGGGAAATGACAGAAAACTGCCTTATTAAAGTTGTTAAAAAATAGCAGAAGTAAGCACATTTATTTGATATTTTATACAATTATTGATGTATTTATTCATTAATATTGCTAGCCGTTAACTTATTTTACTTTAGCTTTTATTTATTAAATACAGAGAGCAGGGAGCATGCAAGTCTAACTAAACATAAACTATTAGCACATTTGAATTTGCACCTGACTAAGCTCATAAGCTAATGTGTTTGAAGTCTTTTAAAGCCACAGGTGAGGTTTCAAAAGTGTTGGTTCACTCAGTATTATTTTATTTAATATGAGACTTTTATTAAACAGTTTTATTAAAACCGTGCGGGGAAAAAAACGAGTTGTGAAAATAAAGTGAAAATAGAGTAGAAACTAGCTAAAAGCTGCAGCGGGTATTAGTCCAGTGGGTGGAGTGGGGTCTGATGGGAGGGGTGGATGTTTAATAATTGCAAATTGATATGCAGAAAATGTGTTGCTGATTATTTCTTGCACCACCACGCTTTGTAGGAACTGAAAAGAAATAATTAAAGACACATGCTCAGTGTTGTGACAGGCAGCTTTACATTAACAACATTTCCTCAGCTCCATTGGCACATCCAAAAGTGTAAAAAGTCAATTGCATCATGCTAATATATATATAGCAAAATCCCAATGTTGAATTAGCACTTACAGTTCTCATTTGTTTTCAGCCAGGCTTAAATGAACACTTCAGGTGTTCATTTAATGCTGCTGGGTTTACTGTGTAGTCATGAGTAAAAAACGTCAATGCTCAAACATCTATATAGATGCTATAGAGTCTTTACAGTTAGCATTATACAGTGTGCTCTATGGTACTTTGTATGGCTAGAGATTCTAGCCCATATGTTGCTATACAAAATTTGCCTTGCCCTAGCTATGCTCTCAGTGGTCATCTCCTCTTCAAATGAGCCATTTGAACTTCACATTTTACAGGGTAATTGTCACCGAGCTTTGATAAAATATATACTCCTAGAAGAAAAAACTGAACCCATGATATCAGCCGAGTCTACAGTGTCAGTACCATGTCAGTACCATTACTATGCTGAGAATGTCAGTAGAGTAGCAGCCCCTTGGTCAGAAACTGACCAGTGATGAATAGGGGTTTAGCTTGGCTTAAAACTACATGGTAACAGATACATGGCCTACAGTCTGTAATAGACTTATCAATGCCCCGCCCAAATATGCATACTTTGATTTGTAGCTTTTGTTAAAACATTGTACAGCTTTTATGGAAGCAATATTTGGTAAAAATACAGAATGTATGACTTCATTTGTGTTTTTTGTAAAAGCTTGTTGGCAAATAAGCCATTATCAATGTCAAACCAAACTGCCTACATTGTAAAAAGTAAATGAGGCACTTCCTGCAATAGCGTAGTTTTTTAAAACAGTAAATCTCACCAGTTGGTTTGTCATATACTCACATACCCTACCCCACATAAAGCTATGCAAATGAGATAGTATCTATTGAAATATTCATCTGTACATTTTTGTACTTTTTTCTTTTAAGTATTTGGTTAATGTAAAAAAATATGGGTACACAGCCAAGACAGAAATTTTATGGGTTATTGAAAGCTCAATTGGTTTATTGTTTAAATGTAGTACAAAATCTAGTAGAGATGCAGCAAAATATGAGGAAATCTATCTGTAATATCCTTAAGAAAATATGGTTAGAAATTTCATGAATGCAGTTGTTGTGGAAACTGATTCTAGAAGATTCCACAAACAGTGGAAGGGAGAGGCTGTTTCATTCTTGGCTTTGAGGGCAAACATGGGAGTTTTAAACGTTTAAATATACTGCATTTACAAATAATAATAATAATAATAATGCATATACAAATCAAGGTGGATTTCTGAATCAGTTTTATTTGCATTATAATTACCATCCCAAGTTTTTTGAAACTGGGTTTGTGCACCTTTTGACAAACCTGAGGTACAATCATTAGGTTGAACAGCCTTACTACCAGCTTTCTGTTCACTAAAGACCATCTGTACACCTACATCTATAGGGTTGGCAGCCACTGCTGATTTAAAGGGTGGGAATTTCTTATGTGGTGGAGGGCTCAAGTTTTTTAACTTGCTGTTGTTGTGGCACATTTCTCTGTTCCCACCCACAGGCGTACATATGGTGCTTTGTTCTGATACAATTAAATGTTAAAAAAGGCCCATGTCGGCCTGGCTCAAAGACACACAATATTTATGTTTCCCCCTCAGCGTTAGGGTGCGAGTTGTTCACAAAATATCCCAGCAACAAATCCTCTTCTTCTCTGATATTTAGTGTAAACAAGTTGAGAAAGAAATGCCGATAACAAGCAAAGGGCGAAGATATGAAGAAGCCACAAGAGTGCCTTGATCATTTATGAACTGAAAGAAAGAAAGCGGCTGAAAGCAAGAAAAACAGCATGAACCAGGACAGGCGAAATGAAATGAAAACTCCATGTATCATGAGAATAATGCAGGCTTCACTGTGGCTACTCTTTTTCTCATTCGATTTTTCCTATTCGGTGGAGATTCTTAACGAATCAACATGTCATTCAAGCATACTTTCGGTATAACCGCGCAGAGCACATTATCTCCAGCTTGCTGCTTTCCTTGACCGTGGCAGGATTGGGTTTGCACTTACTTGGGTCATGTCTGTTATCGTAGAACGTCTTGCTGTTACAAGCAGTTTTCCATTAGATTTTGTACGATTTCTTTGGTCAGGCTTGTTTACACCAAGTCTAAATAAAGCCTATATGTCGAGATTACACAGCCTTTTGAAGTGTGTTAGGCATTATAACAGACTAGGACAGCCGCCATTTGTCACGCATACAACTACCGTCTCCTCTTGTTAATGGTGCTCCTAATGCTAATGGTTTACCTGATTAACTGCTGTGGGTTTGTCATCAAGAAGAATGGCTTGCTTTGGTCATCATGTATGCAGGCTGTGAATGTGTGTGGCTTTTCCTCCCAAGCATATTACAACAGCAAAATGAAAGAAATAATGCACTGCAAAGACAGATCATTTCAAATTAAGCACAAGTTATTTATGTGGAAATGAAGGAGTCAAGATATGACTTCCAGCTTTGATTTGAGGGGTTGAACAAAAATATTGCATTGACCATTTTACAGACCATTTCCCTAGGCTTAAAAGTAATTGGACATGGTGCCTCTATTTCTCACGAATGAAGAAAATTAAATATCTGGAGTTGATTACAGTATGCATTTGGTTGCTGTTCATGGGAACAATCAGTATGTGGCCCAAAGAAATGCAATTGAAGGGCAAGGGGTAACTTAAGAAGTGGCTGGATTTACAATTTGGTATATTCTTAAAAAGAAGAGCTCAGCAACACCTTAAATCCTGAACGACCATGGACAACAACTAAGAAAGGATGGTAGCAGAATTCTTTCCTTACCTTCAAGACATCTAGTCAAATTAAGGACAATCTAGGAGGGTAATTGGTGCATCATTGTCTATAAGTCTACAATCAAGAGTCGTCTTCATGAATGTAAACACAGAGGGTTTAACTCAAGATGTAGCTCACCATGACATGACATAAAAGTCTGATTAGACTTTGCTAGAAAACATCTAAACAGTCCTGTCTAGTTCTGGAACAAGATTATTTAGGGATTTTAAAGATTTACTTGTACCAAAAAGAAGAGAAGAGTACGGTGAGGAGTAAGGGAATCATCTGTGAAACATGGTGGAAATAGTGTTATGAGCATGTAATTTCGCCAATGGAGCTGCGTCACTGGTGCTAATTGATGATGTGACTAAGGTGCAAGATAATTTATGAAGTGTGTAGAGCTACACTTCCTAATCGGATTCAGTCAAATACAACAAAAGTAATGGGATGGTTGTTCACGGTACATATGAATAACGATCTAAAAAGAGAATGATTGTAAATGGCCAAGTCAGTCACCTGTCCTTAACCCCATGCTTTTCACTTACTGTAGACAAAACAGGAAGAACTCAAACTCACATTTCCAGTCAAAGCATCTTAAAGGAGGAGACTCAACATTTGGTGATGTCAATAGTTTCTGGCCTTCAGGCAGACCTTGACCTCTGAAAGTCCACCCAAAGCAGTTGTAGTTCTTACTATGTCATTAGAAGTGTGTATTTCTAGTCTTTAAGACTGCTGTGGCACAGGAATTCATTGCTAGCCTCAGCATGTCAAACGACCTACCTCCACAAATCTACATCAAAGTTCTTGTAGGCATGTTTACAACAGTTGTATCAAAGGGTACCATTTTATTTGGCCAGAAAGTTCACATAGAAAGTCCATTTCGATCAATGTGTTTTTTATTGAAGGCTCCCTGGTATAATTGTAACCGTCGTAATATGGTGTATGCATCAAAGAGTCTGATCACATTTTATAAAGCACTTTCATTTTGCTTATCTATCTCCCTCTTTCATACATCGTCTTCAAAGCCGGAAGTTAACGAGGGCTGTATTTGTCATATCCATTGACATTATTAGCTCTATCTTCAGACAGCCACCCCTCGGTTGTATCTTTATTTACTGGCAGCCTTTGATTCTGTAAATGAGCAAACAAATGGATCAAGTCCCTCGAATTAATTGGTTGACATCTTGGAAATGAAAATGAGCTACTGTGCACAACACAATCAGAGGGTGTGTGCCCTCCCATTAAGGAGCAAGGCACGGCACACCATGCTCACACACACACACACACACACAGCTGGGCATTCAGATTCACCAATTAGGCTCAGCCAACCAAGGGAGGGGAACTAAAGACCCAATTCCTCAGAGGAAGCACTGATTTCTCTGGTCTGCCAAAGGATTCTGGGAAATGCTGGGGATGTGTGCAGCTCTCCCTTAAGACTAGAGCTTGTATGTAAGTGTGTGTGGCTGCTATCCCTTCATGTTATATGCTTAAAATATATAAAGCAAGCACTTGCTTTGAGAAGCAAATAAGCTGAAAAGGCGAAATGCACCCATGTGGCATCAATCCACAGACCGTCTGATTAGTCATGTCAAAGAGCAGGTCTGGTGGATATGGCCTGGTTAATTGCACTGCAACCTCAAGACACAATGAGCTAATGCCATACAAGCAAATCTCCTCAAGCTGCTTCAGAAATGCCACTAACTGCAATTCTGAATGCAGCAATTCAAACTCAAGTATACATCAAGCGTTTATCAAAGGTCAAAGGTCAGTTCATACTCCAAACCTACACCTTCACAAGTTTGCCAAAGAGGGTTCTTTGGAGAGAGGTCTTTGAGGTGCCACTTTCTTTGAATAACATGTCGATGGTTAGTCTTGAAATATCACTGACAGGCCCATATCACTGAACTCACTTTGTTGACATGAAAGAGTTTAATGTAATCTGTAAACGAAATGTTCGCTGTTCAGTCCATGTCGTCAATATATGGATCATTTTACCAAATCGGTTCAAAACCAATGGCACTATAGAACATTTATTAGTCTTTTCAGAGTTTGGGACACATACTTCAAAACAATGCAATCTAACTGTTCACAATGTGGCCATGAGAGACAGGGATGCAGTCTCACTTTCTGCTCCAAGATGCAGAGGTGTGGCTAAAACAAGGCTCTGTCTACAGATGGACACTTTGTGTTTCAGTAGTGAAATAGAAACATGTGACAGCATTTTCACTTCAAAATGAGTCAAAATGATCAAAGTTGTCAAAGAACTACATAGAAATAGAGTAAAACAGTGCAAGTCTTATTTGTAGGGGTTAGGGTTTGGGGACAGACACCTCCTACTACAAAGTACACTATAAATGATTACTTGGTATATTTTTAGATAGATAGATAGATAGATAGATAGATACTTTATTGATCCCAGAGGGAAATTCAAGATACATATATTAATGTCTATGTTAAAGCCCTATAACACTGGAAACATTAAAAAGAGAATAATGTTTTGAATTAGCTGTTTTGTTTTTTGAATAATGCAAAATATAGTCTGTCGGTCAGACCAGGCCAAACATCCCCATTTTTGATATATTCTATTTATCTTTCTCAGCCCTGATTAATAATCCCTATTAACCTGTCTTTATCATTTATATTTGCATTAAATTGTGTTTTATTGACATTCTAAGTAAAACGTAACGTGGGGTTCTCTGCAGATTTACTGCATTTGCTCAGTGAAAAAAAAATGTCTAGCACAGTGCATGTTTTCTGTTATTTGTATTTGTAAGTTAAAGGCACCAAAGATTTAGCATGTGACTATACATGTCTAAAAGGCTGTTCTGTATTGGGCTTCATTTAAAAAGCAGTCCAGACTGAAACAAAGAATATGCCTAATTCACATGTGCTGCTGCTGCACAAAATGAACCTAGCAGCAAATGATTTACAGTTAAGTAATGCTTTCAATCAAGATTGATTGATTTATATAGCAGTATTTGAAATGTTGTCACAACACAGTTTTACAGAAAATCCAGGTTAAAGGCACAAATGAGCAGATAGACAGTGTCAAAGGAAAAACTACTAAGGACCTTGAGGGGAATCATTCCTACACTGGTTCATACAGGATAGTAACCCTATCATGCAACAAGAGCAATTTGATTGATTATAAGTAAAAAAAAAAAAAAAAAAAAAAAAAAAAAAATCCATAAAATGAGATTAGATCTATCAGTAATAACTGATCACGACTGTTTGGGGTCTATCAGAGTAATAATGAGAAACAGATCTAGAAGAACCAGTCATTACAGTGTTTGTGTTACATTCACTGTTACTATTATTGAGGTACTGTTAGAGGCCCATCAGAGTAACCAATTAGAAACAGATCTATGGAAAACAGTCACTGTTAGTGGCGGCAATGATTTTTTTAGTTACTGTTATTAGACTAGCAACATAAACACCTCAGACAAGACAACATGGGAGGCTGGCGACTTTGGGGGTCTGTATCTCTAGTTTCTTAGAAAGGCTAGCAATGTGATCCAGAAAAATTACATTTGACTGACCTTTTTGAAGTTTGGCTTCAGTCTAATGTCTCCCACTAATCTACAGTGCTTCATAGGTATTGAATGGTGTAATCTCCAGATTCGCGAAAGCTACCAAAAAGTCAGGTAACATTGGAAAGGGGGTGTATGTCTCAGCAAGGTGCATAGAAGCCAAGCGTATTTGTTTCCTGAGTTTTCTGAAGGCTAGCAATGCAATCCAGGGCTCATTGGAAAGGACACGTCTGTGGACTTTGTCATGGATAGCAGTAACAGATTACAGCTAGATTCTTAAAGTCACTTGTTGCAGATGATTGATTCATAATGTCACCAGCGATTAGTCACAATCGACTCAACTTAGCACATGACTGCCTACCAGAGAAACAAATAACAAATAGATCTATGGAAAACAATCACTGTTACTGATGGCGATGACATTTAAGCTTGATGACGACTAGTCACTGATCATTAAAGGGTTATCCTGAGAGTCCTACCAATGTGATCCAAAAAAGGGAATATCATGATCAACTGACCTGTGGAGTTTGGCTTCAGTGTTATTTTTTTCCAGCTATCTACAAAGCTTCAAAGATATTGCATGTTAATATCTTCGGTTTCATGAACTAAAAGGTCATGTGACATTGGACATATGGGCATAACAACGCCCTATAATGCTGTAGAGTTTGAAGTCAGTGGCTCTGAGTTACATTGCTCTGCAGACCTCAGCTGTGGGCAAGTGTCTTAGCAAGGCTGCCTCGCTAAATTTGTGAGATTCTGGTGTCTCTATCTCTGGTTCCCTGAGGGCTAGCAATGTGATCCAGGGCTCCTTGGAAAGGGCACGTTATCCTCTACCAACCAGCAGACTTTGGCTTTGTCAAGGATTTTTACTGTTAGATTCTCAGAGTAACTTGTTACAAAGCACTTCTTCTTCCGATGTTTTTTATTAATGATATCATATGCGATTAATCGACACTGATTCAACCTTCATCACATGACTGATGACAATCTGAAGTCTTGCAACCCATAGTATGAATATGTTAAAAGCTCATTATATTGTGAGGCAGGTGAACAATATCTATGATTAAATAGTTCTGGGTTTGAGTCTGCTAAGGCACCAGTATCATCAGGAGGGTGAGTGGAGTGTGAAGGTGAGGCTTTCTGCACAGCAGGAGAGTGATTGGACATGCAGGAAGTTCTATGGTGGTCGGACTGGTCTAGAAGGCAGGCAAGCAGGGGCACCCGATCAAGACAAATGGGTAGTTATTCAGCTTGGCAGAGGAAACCCAATTTCATCAGCTCAAAAGACAAGTGTGAGCAAGTGCATTTCAATTTCCCTAGTCTTTGCAAGGGTGCAATATGGCCTCCCACATGACTTTAGTTATGATATGATGCAACCTGATATGATATTGACTGAGCTGGAGATTTCAGACTACAAAAAAGTGCCATATGCCGGATCATGTGCTGCTTATAAAAGAAGTGGAAATTACACCCACATAGCCCAACTGTCATATGTGCGGGGTGGGATACTAGAGCGGACCATTTGTTTATAATATTGACATGACTTGGGAGGATTGCACTGCTGTGGGCATATATATATGTAAATGTGCTGACATCACACAAACACAGAGCAATCAGTCCAAAACCATGAACCGAATGCCAAAAGCCAAAAACAGAAGCAGGAGTCATAACTGGGAAGGCTAAACAGAAATTATAATGCTCAGAGTTGGAGGACATGGCCAGTACAAGACAAAACAGTACTGAGGTCTTATATACACAAATATGGCTGGTAATGAGAAACAGCTGACTGGCTAGTACTGACAGGGGCAACCTCTGAAGATGTGGAGGGGAACCAGCAGCAACACACTGGCTGTATTTGAAATGGCATACTACATACTACTCGTACTAAATCTACCTGAAAGTAGTCTGTAATATGTCGTATGCAACCAAACCTGACCACCCGTATGGTGTATTTCTCTAGTCAGATGTTCCAGTATACAGGGGGAGCTATCTTTGTGTACTGCATGCTATCATGCATGGCAGCCTCACCAGCTCAACCTGCCTCAACCAACAAAAAAAAGCAGCCGGTAACCGCGGGTAGCTAGTGAATTGTGCAGCGTTAGCAGCAGCTAACTTAACAGGGAGACAGTAATAACAGCTCTGCAGGTAAATGTGAGGTAACTGGTCATGTCACTGCATTAGTATTTTACATTGCTGTACTGTATACTACACTCAGGAGGCAGCATGCAGTATGCAGTACATACTACTGTAGTATGAAATATGCAGTATTAGTGGTGTGCCATTTCAAATACATCTAGTAAGTAGCAATGAAAATTTTAAAACAAATCTCTCATTGATTGCATACTGCATACTGTTTTATCCAAAAAGAAAAAAAAAAAAAGAAAGTTGATCCTTTGTGATAAAATTTTGTTCAAGTTTGAAGAACCTTGAAGGTTTGTTCAAGCCATGAACCTTCATTTTTAGGAGAGTACATGTTTCCAATCAGTGTCATCACCTATAGTTATAGTACATGTTCCTTACTCTTATGTAGGCTGATCCCATGGAGCTGGCCAAAACCGTACCATTACTTTTAGGAGCAAAAGAGAAAGCCTTCCAGCTTGTGACTACTTTCCCCAGTTTGGCCTTGAGCAGTAATCTTCTGTATAGGTATGAAAGTTAAAGCTCCGAAAAGAACTCCCACTAGTATTTGGTGAGAAACCAACAAGGGCGGGAGCAGCCAAAGTGCACTCGGGCACTCGGCGATGGGTTTTGCGTCCATATCGGATTCGGAGTGTGGCTGCAGGAGGGGATTGTATACAGTGGGGCCACTTGTTGGCGGCGCTCCAGTGAGCCGCTAAGTCTTGGCCATGAGTAATAAGAATTCTTCAGTGCCTCTGGGAGGATGGATTACTGCTATCCCTCAGTAAAATGAAATTCTATATTAAATTCAAAACAACAAGCTTCATGCAAAATAACTGTTAGCATTGGTGGAGCTTTTAAGCGTCAACTGCCTTTCAGTCATCCTTGGAAAATGAAAGGTGTTTCTTCTGGGATTTTTTAAATAAGTTCAAGCTGGATCAGTTTTACCTGAGGAGGCACTGCAATTGAAGTGATTTGCTGATTAGATTGGTAATTTTATCTAGCACAGATTTGCAATATTGGTTTTTCTTTTACAAGAATGAAAAGTAATCATTCTGAACCAACAGATCTCAAGAACAGTAGTCCTGTTAGCGTCGACTTCACAGTAAGGTAAAACCTGGTAATTAGACATGCACATGCATTGTTATAATTATTTAGCATGTCACTGATAACATCTTGACTACCTGTGGTATCTTGTAACCACACATACTACTTTGTAATCATATTTACTTTGACAAATGTTAAAACACAATTTAGATTTCCTGACTCAGTGTAAAGTACGACCATGTAACGTTTTGTTTAAATTGAAGTAGTATATGAATCGAGGAACTGAAGAAGTAGAAGTAAAGAAGTAGGATTCCTGAGAAAAATAACACATGCTAAAATTTAGTGCACATTCTGAGCGTCACCATGCAAAGCCTGATATAGTCATTTAAAGATTTGGGGTATTTGTCCAAATTTGGTTGGAGTTTTTGGAGATCATGTCATGCATATTTATGTAGGAATATCACCTGCACAATAGAAGTCAATAAATGGGTCACTAGATGGTCAGTATATCGGTCACCTGAAAGTCAAGCTTGTTTTAAAGCCTAGAAGGATAGAGGATGAACTGCAAACTACATGGAATATATATGTGGTCAGAAAAAAGGCCTGAATGACCATGATCAGAGACTGATTAAATGCTTGGTATGGTCAAATGCTAAAAAAATCAACTGTGGGATTCATGGTTTTGCTTAATTCTGAGTAAGAGCATTTGCCCACCACAATAACTTGTAGGACCCGGAGTAAACAGCTGCGTAGCCATTAGAAAACCACTTGTTATTGAGGCTTACTGGGGAAAAACAGCTTCAGTTTGCTAGGGAGCATAAAGATTGCACTCTGGAGTGGAAAAAAGTCATGTTACCAGATGTACCCTATTCCAGAGCCATAGGCACTTCAGGCTAAGAAGAGGAGTGCATGGTGTGATGCACTTATAATGCATGGGGCCCCCTGTACAAGCTACTGGAGGTAGGGGTATGGTCTGAAGTTGCTTTAGTTGGTCATGTCTGGACTCCGGAGGTCTAGAGGGATATGACAATGACTGTATTGAATGACCAGGCAAGATTCATCCAGGTGTAACTGAAAGAGTGGATCAGAGAACATAAGAAATCGTTTTCACACATGAATTGGCAACCACAGTGTCCTGACCTTAACTCCACTGAAAGTCTAGTCTTTATAAAGTGCTGGAGAAGAGTTTGCCATCGTGTTATCATAACAAGTGCAGCAAATAAACAGCAACAGTGCATTTAAATCTGCAGATGTGTCTTCTCTGTAGTGGATGCACCAACCTATTTAACTTAGAAATCCCTCTTTTTTCCGTAGGACTGCACACTACCAAACCTCCCCGCATAAAATAAAGCCAGCTTGAATAATGCTGTGCTCATGCATTTCTTTCTTCACGTGTTTAGAGTGTAGCCAAACCGAGGCATGTCCAAAGCGCTTAGCTGCAGACTTCCAAAATCTTCCATTCCGTGTCGACAGCCTTGTCCTACAGGTACAGTCCTATTGCCTTTCCAGACCCTGTAAAGGAAGGGAAGGAAACTATGTTATGGCATGTTGGACACGGCCTTGAGACTGTAATGTATATTAACCAGAAAATTACCCCTGGAACATGATTTGGACCCGTGTCCTACTCTAGAAAGCACTGAAGAAGCACTTGTGTGGCTCTTTTCAAAGGTGGAAAGCCTCTGAATCCCTGCAGTGTCTTTTCAGTCTGCGTTTTCTTTCTCTGCATTGCACCCATGATGCAAACTAACAGGGAGAATGACCCTATTCCATATATGAAGAAGTCCCCTGATAGCGCACTGCAGGTGTTGGTCATCCACCCAAGTACTTATTTTCCAGCAGCCTTGCTCTTGCTTCTGTTTGGAGGGAGCTATATTAATGCTGACAGTCCCTAACCTCTCCTCGTCACCTGCAGAGTCAACAACTCCAGCCCTATTGATTAAGTTACAAGCCTCCATCTACCCGACGGCCCTCACAAGCTGATCGCTGCGAAACAAACAAACCAGTCCTGCATGGTTACTTTCTCAGGTGGCCAGGCAGCAGAGCATGAGGTACCTTTCCCAGCTGGGCATATACATGTATGTATTATACACATCTGTATACAACATGCATACTAGAAAACAGAATGAATATGAAATATATAATACACAATATAGCCATTACCTCGCATCTACCATTTCTTCAGCCACAGTCAGTAATTACATGATGGGTGTAGCTAATACAATGGCCAGTAGCTGTGGTTTCAAGGTAAGTACCAAACAAACTCTCTTATATGCACCAATACAGTAATTGCATGATGGGTGTAGCAGATAAAATGGCTAGTATGTGTGGTTGTAATGTAAATAAACTACATATTATATGCACCAATAACATACAATAAGAGAATTAGTATGCTGATATACAATATACAGTATATAACTACCAGTCAATAGGTACTTGTCATGTAACTACACACCTACCATACAATAACAGAGTAGCCCATCCATTGCAGCAGCAGTTGGAAATATGTGCACCACTGGATAAGAACCATCATGTCTAGCCAATTATTATTTGATGGATCATTCTCAGCACAGTATTCACATTAACACAGGCACGTGGCATGTGTGATGTTGGTATGAGTGATGCCTCAGTGTGATTGCTAGTTTGAGAACCAAACCAAAAACTCTTAGCCGAGAATGGTCCTACTGTTAGACAATTACCCATTAAGTAACTACCCATTAAGGGGTAGACCAGGAGGCACCAATGTTACCTACAAAGGGCCGGTGTTGCTGTTAAAACTAATGTGATTCTTAATTAATTCCTTCTTCAGGAAATCCCTTACATGTGATCAACATGTAATAATTAATAGTCATAATTAAAAGTCAAATACAAATATAAAAATAGTCATATATATATACCCTAACACACACACACACACACACACACACACACACATACATACATACATATATATATATATATATATATATATATATATATATATATATATATATATATATATATATATATATATATATATATATATTCTTGTAGGTTCTAGTATGGGTTAATCCAGCTGCAGTAGTAAATGACAGTATGTGTTGTAGTGTTTACTAAACAGATACAGTAGTGAACACACTATCGGCAGGTAACTAGGAAACCAGGCTGTCGTGCCACAACACACACCCACTGGCATGAAATGATTATACCAAAGAACTCACTTTTGGTTTCACTCCCCCCCCCCATTTTATATAAACTCCAAAGACCTAAAAAAAGTAGTGGCCATCACAACCAGACAGAAAACAGGCCACAGAAGGAGTGAAATACTTCAGTAGGAGGATGAAGACAGCTCAGCTGATAGAAAAACAGAAAAAGAAATAACAGGCAGCAGGAGAAGCAATCAAAAGGGGGATATGAATCATTAATTATAATAACATATCCAAGTTACAACTAGTCATGTCTCTCTAGTGGGAATATCAGCTTTGTTTATGTTCAGGTACATTTGGTTTACTGTTTTTACAGGTTGTCTGGGTCCTAGGTGGGATTCTTACTGCACAACGTGCTTGATTTAAAAATCTACTTAACATAGCCCTGTATCTCAGTGATCCTCCACTTATCTACTGTATTTTGTCGCCTAATTCCTGCATGTGTTATATCAGTCAATGTATGGAGCCAACAAACTGTGGTATTATTCCCCGTTTTTGAGGAACCATAATGACATTTCTGTCTGATCAAGTTATTTTCAAATATGCTAACACATTTGATCATTCAAGCGTTCAAATGAGAAGTACTGCCTTGTTTTATCGTGTGTGAGAGGTGAGATGCTGTTGTGCTATTCTCATTTACATATAGAGGTAGCGATTCTAAGTATGGCATAATCCCACAAACATTCTGGTGGTAATTTTTCCTGGTAATCCTTGTAACTTCTGGAGCAGGAATAAGACCTGCTTGAGCAGGACTTTAGATGGGGAGAGATTACTGGCACTGAACTTTAAACAGTCTTTTCTTCTTTTGTTTTGTAAACCCTCCTCCTGTGTGTGTAAAGTAGGTTTAGCTTGTAATCCAAATAAGTGAAAAGATGTTTGACATGTTGAGATTCTAATTACATGTTTGAATTTATCACACTGGAAGCAGTTTTAGCTCACTTTTATCTTATTTTTCAATTTACACACGACAAATACACACTAGTAGAAATACCTGTGACTGCAATGTACCTAATAGCATGTAATACCTCCACCAGCATGAATAGCAGCTGTGATTTGCCTTGCTATGGACTGGACAAGTTTCTGGATGTAGGTGACATCAGTGTTTAGCCACTCTTGAATCAGATTGCACAGTTGGGCCAGATTTGGTGGATGCCTTCCCTGGAACAATTCTGAGGAGAATCTCCTATAAACTGGGATTTTAGCCACTGCTGGTTGACCTGTAGAACTGTATGCTTCCATGCACCTGCAGATTCAGCTACTTCCTTCACACTATGGTCTTTGGCATAACCAAATGCAATCACTCCTTTTAGCCAATCATTAACATCTGCTTTGGAGCCATTTTTACACATAGAGTGACATTCACTGCACCACCTCCTCTCAAAGAGTCCCATCTCACACGCTGCAGATATCAATATGTAATGCCTTCCTCAGGCACCTGAAGTTACTACTACCTTAAACATGCAAGGTTACCACAATTGTTTGTCTGGTGATCTTAAAAAAGTTTATATTATATATTTAATATTTATCAGTATTAAGTACTGACTAATTCACTTTGTTCAGTTTGGAAGCCAACTGGAGTCTGGCATGAGTTTTTAATTTGTAAGACTTTATTTACATGTGGATTCTGATTGGCACTTGGTTGCCATGGACACTGTAGCATAAAAAAAATATACCATGGTGCGCTATAGATTGTCATGGTCAGCTTATGAATAGGCCTTATTTACATTGCCACACATTTTCCCCACATGATATAGCCGACATAGCTAAGTCTAATATCTCGCCCCAAGGCATCTAATACTGTTCCTATATTCCATGGTCAAAGAGAATACATTATATGGTAGTATTTTCCCTGCTATCAATTATTCTATCTGTTCTTTTTTTTTTTTATTTCAGCTATGCTCTAACACGGGTGCTATTTAATACAGCGTAATTACTCTGTGTGTTCCATTGCCATCAGTATGACATCTTGTGACACACCATGCGGTGTCTTTATTAAAAACGGTGTACGGCATTTCCAGCGGTAATGAATGAGGGCATATTCCTGAGTCATGGTCCTTTGGCCAGTTAGCACATATTTCTACTTTGTGGATGAAGATCGCATTGAGTTTGACACGGTCCAATCACAGCCTCACTCAGGATTGCAATTTTCCAGAACGTGTCACTCAAATACAAGTCAGAGAGTCAACCTCTAAATGGAGTATGCCAAAGAGGAGGCGTGCACCGAATAGCAAGCATGAAAGCGTCTCTCCAACTCAGGGCTAAGTGAGAGTTTTAAAGGGGAAGTGTTTGTTTTAGAGAATTTATGAGGACTTTTGGCCCCTGTTTTTACATATCATCCATGACAACAAAGGGAAAATGATAGGCTGGTGTTGACACTACAGCTCCATTACCTTTAAAGCCCAGAGCAGACCTTGTAATGAAAAAAGGAGGGGGTTCTATTTACACGGTTCTGTCTTTTTCGCAAGACTTAGTGTCCGCAAGTCAAGGAGGATCCGGAGCCTGGATTGTGTAGGCCTGATCTATAAGCAACTGAAAACAATGTGGCTCTTGAGGGAGGAATGTTTAGCTGTCCTTTTAACACAAAGGCAGAGTAAACAATAGGAGTAAGGGTGGAAGGTCATATGGCCATCTTTGGATCTGGTTACTTTGGCGTTTCCTGCTTGTCTGTTTTGACTGTCTCTCTCTTTATCTCTTTCTCATCTAAGTCGTGTCTTAGCCCTTCATGTTATCTTAAAAGCTTAAATGGCAATACCTACACCATTTGTCAAGATTTGGGGATTGAGGATGATGAAACGCTATTCGAAGATCAAGTCCTTGTTGCTGAGAGATTTTTTTTGGCAATGTCTCTACTGTAGTTTACACAACAAACACTCGCTCTGCGTGGTTGGGCAAGTGCGCAGTTTGCTGAATACTGACAGAAGATTTCTGCTGACACATGTTCTAACATGCTAGCACTGGCAACACAACTCCTAATCGACACGAGATAACTCAGTCCACATTCTTTCTATACATCCCAACGTATTTACATCTTATCTCCGAAGCCACCCATGCTCTAATTGCACATGGAGAATAGGTGTGCATACCTGTAGGTGTTTAAGAGATTAGCATTTTCCTTGAACATGCTGAACCAGTCTCGATTCTAGCTGCGAATTAAGAGATCTTGTACAATATCTCTGTGGAAATGAACGCAAACCAAACACAGCTGTGCAACATTTTGCACAAATGTATGACTGACAGTAATTTAGTTCTACCATGTCTAGCCACACTAGACCTGTTATATCCATTCCTCAAATATTTCCCTAGCACAGCTATTAGCAACATCATTTGACTCAGCAAAGCAAAGTTGGCAACGCAGCTATTGGAGATACGTCAAAGCTGTCGTTTCTATGGTACGTCATTTGCATTCAGCTGTCTTGGTGAAATAAAAGCCTGCTACACTCTAGCTCTCTGGTATTATCAATCCAAGTGATGCTATCCCCTGAAAAAGCAACAAAACACAACCCAAAATAGAAGGAGCAGGCAAAGAGAGGAGTCAGGAGAACAGAAGGAGGTTGAAAGCCGGAGAGACAAACAAATGAGAAACCAGAACAAGGGATAAGGCCAACGAGGTAGTTGAAAACAAAGAGGACGTAGAGATAGAAGTAAGACCACTCAGTAATGCTAACAAGGTCGGCAAAACTTCACAAGGAGTAAAAGTGTGTGTATATGCACCCTGTGGAACGAGCCACAGCTGGATAAATCAGTATTCTGGCGAGATGGGGAAGGGAGTGAGGTGTGATTGGACAACTGGGAGCATGTGGCACTGACTTCATCAGGTGATGCACTCTGGGAAGTGGAGTTTGGGAGATTGGTGGTGCCAGGGAAACCCGGAAGCGTGACAACTTGAAGTTTGGCAATCGTGTTGGAAAATCAGATCATCCTGCTGGGATGCTCAATATTTTATTGGAACCTTATTGCAGTAGCTGTCTTCAGGTCATTACTGCAGTGATAATTTAATGACTGTTTTTTTTCCTTCCACATTTCTGCATGTTGCAGTCATTCAAATAACACTAATGATAATTAGCCCTGCTACATTTATTATCCAGTAGGTTCTATGAGTGTAGTGTATGACATACAACAAATGGACTGAAACTCAAAGTTTAAGCCACTATGTAACTTTTTGAATTCTGTCAACCCAACTGACAGTCTGAGTGATGTACTGCTGCTTTACAAAACACTGAATAACGTGACAAATGACATTAAATCCTGATTTTATGCCAGAATTACCCTCAGTTTAAATCAGTTTAAACATATGCATTAAATAACGTATTGATGCCATCCTTCCAATAGCACTGATGGACATGGTCTTGTCCAGACATTTAAATTGAATTGCTACTATCTAGCTAAGCCGTCTTCAGTGTGTTGTGTCATTGGCATCGTATTATTAGCACTGTGAATACCTTGCATATTTACAGTTTACATTAACACACAAACTCAAACTTGACTCTGTATTAGGGTGCCTCCATACTTAAGAAGTACATTAAAACTTTTCCACGGGATATGTTGGAATATTTACCAACATGGCAATTAATGCAGGATTAACATAACCTGGCTTATGTCTAAACTTTGCTGAGGAATAGGCGCTGGAATCAGTACTGCCACAGCAGCATGCTGACATAAGAAAAAGACTGATAGCGGTTTGAGACGGAACTAAAATAATTGAAAAAACGCCAATAATAATGACTTTATTTATCCTCCCTGTGTCTCCCTGTATCCTGTCTGAGTAAGACGTATTGCTCTGTGGATGGCATTAGACTTAGACAACATTTAAGGGTCTAAACACTTTAGCATTATGTTCAGCCTCCACAAGCTAATACTGAAACTAAATTGTACATAAACAAGTAAAGCATTAAACTGGCATTATGGAGGTTTATTTAAACAACATAATCCACTCCAAATTACTATTTACTTCCATTTCCTCCTGGAGACAAAAAAGTCTTATCATTAATTATTTTACCTATCTGCTAAAAAACTGCAAAATTAATATACACTATATGTGCATTATGCCTTATCGCTGTACCCGAGTGACTCAACGGCCACAATAGCAGACATTCAGCGAGCAGACTTCCTGTTAGTGCTAGCACCATTGGCATACAACGTCATGATGCACCCAGGCCGATACAGCGACTGAGTAGTTTTGTGTTGGAGCGGTCACTATGGAGTGGGAGCCTATGGCTCGTGGTGACATCCCCCCCATTGTTAGATGTCATGTAATATGCTTTCTGCTGTTTCTTTAATAGACGAGCCTAGCAGGTAGCCAAGCTTTTTCTGACCCTTCTTTTGAACGGCATAACATTTGGTGTCATGGGCGCCTGGAGTACTCAAGTTGTCTGTCTGGCTGCAAGGTTGGATGACCATCTGCAGCTGTGTCCAGTACAGCTCTCAGGCTCCTTCCCTGGTGTCTCATGGCAGTTGAATACATGCTGGATCTGGTCTATCATGGCCCAGCAGGATTCTGCAGGCTACTGCCGCTCTTTCACTTTTCCTTTTTTCAGCTTAACTCTTGCCACCCTCTGCGTCGCCGGCTTGCTTGCCATTCTCTTCAGCCAGCTTCATCATCACACTCCACCTGTTGCCAAATGCTCCACCTCCTCTTGTCCTCCTCATTAACTATTTTTAATCTTTTATCTTTGGTTAAAGATCTTCTATTTCAGCAGCAAGATCCCACTTCTGACACCACTGTGATGTCATGGTGAAGAAGAGTTCGGGTTTAAAAGTTGAAAGAACATGAAGCAAAAGTGGTGCCTGCACACACATAAGAACACAACACAGAATTACACAAATGCCACATAACCAACTGAACAACCCAAGCAGCAATAAATGGTCCTCTTCTACGGAGGGCAAACATGAGCCTTTTTTTCAGGACAGTCCCCACACTATCAAACTGTTGTAAATGTAGCTTACCCATTTTCTGTGTGTAGCTACAGATTATAGTTACACGATAAGGATTCATAATTATTTGAAATAATTCAAGATCACTTGACAAATGATTACAGCTGATTGATGTTTCAACAGATCATGCCTTCGGAACCCTCATAATTTCACATATTTTACACAATGAGGGTGCTGAGGGAAGCTTTAGGTTTGAAGGGGAACCCAATGTGATGTACTGAGAAAATGATTACTGTAGTCAGTTTTCTAAAAATAAGACACTATTTTAGCCTGTTTAGCAGATTTAAAGGCCTATTCTAGAGAGTGGATGTTATATTCCTCTATGTTTAACAAAACCTGAATTTACCTGTTTGCCGGTTTGTTATTCAAATTTTTTGTTCCACCTTAAATGCGGCAAATACAGTGTCGGTCAAAAGTTAGAATACACTGTCTTATTCAATGTTTTTAATTAATTTATTCATTATTATTATTATTATTATTATTATTATTATTATTATTATTATCCACATTTCGACATCGTAGATTAATATAGAATATAGAAGAAACACATGAAGTTTCTTATTGGTTTCACCTGCATCCTGTGCAACCATCTGGCGATCTTGCGCTTTAATCCTGTTTAATATATATATATATATATATATATATATATATATATATATATATATATATATATATATATATATATATATATAGATATAAAAACTCTATAAAAACTTTGTGTTTGTTGCTATCTGGGGTCGATTTGAAGAGGATGGGTTCCCCTTTTGAGGCTTGGTTCTTCTCAAGGTTCCTTCCTCTTAGCCTGATGAATTTCTTCCTTGCCACTGCTGCCTTTAGCTTGCTCTTTGAGGTTTTAAACCCCGGATTCTCTGTAAAGGTGCTATGTGACATCGGTTGTGAAAAGAGCTTTATAAATATACTAATAAATTTGATTTGATACATTATATAGAATAATTATTATGGAATTATATAGCAAACAATAAACTGTTAAGCAAACCAGAACATGTTTAATACTTTAGATTCTTCAGAGTAGTCACCTTTTGCTTGAGAGAATGCCAAGAGTGTGCAAAGCTGTCATCAAGGCAAAAGTAAACACTTTTTGTTTACTACATATTTCCATGTGTTCGTTTATAGTTCTAAAATCCTCAAAAATGCAACTTCAGCACAATTTACGGTGGAAAAGAAAATCTACATACAAAGAAGGCAAAAAAAAAGCCCCAGGTTTACACTAATTTCCACAAAACATACTGTTAACCATTGTTTTTTGTTTTTGCTTTCCTGCACCATGTTTAATACTTGTTTCTTATGACCATCATCATGAAGCAATGAAGAGTTTGCTTTTCTGTTGCAGAGTAATCAAAAATGTTTTTTTCGGTCAGAGATGGGTGAGCAGCATTGACGTAAAGCTGGTAAAGAAATTTGCGCTATTCAAGCTCAACACAAATACATCCCATGCGCCTTCAAAAACATCCCATGAGCCGATTACAACACAGAACGAAAAGAGTCAAAGGGTTGACGCCAAGCACTACAACACTCAGAGTCTTTGGCTAAGAGGACGCTTAAGTCCCAGATGTGCTGGAAGCCACTCCTCATCACCGGGCTCTCGAAAAGTAACACTAATTTGTACCAATTAGAAAGTGCAAGTAAATGCCCAATGTTCTTTTTCAGTGACTTGCAGTGTTTGGAACGAAAATAGCCAATAGCTTGTCTCTATCCTCACCTTTAAGTAACCCAAACAGACATGCCTGATTAACATTATAAACAGTTGATTCAGTTTGAAAACCTAGAAATTAGAATAGAGGTGGTCCAAAAACAGCTTCCTCCAAGTGCAATGACTAAAGCATAAAGCTTACATGGCTGCTTCCCTATTGATGAAGTCAGGTCTATTTAGCTGAGGTTAGTCACCAATACAGAAATCCATCTCAATCAGCTTCACTGTAGTGTAATCCACTTGTTAAAACATGACGTATCCAACTTACATCCGGTCCAAACCTTACTGTGTTGGCTGAGGCTCTTGTTCTTTCCACTGTGCTGGGTCCCTATTTGTCTGAATACTAATTTTAAAAAATCCTCATTTGTTTTTCTGCCCCGTTTTTGTGATGAGAAAAAGCAAATGGCTGCAGCAAGACTAAATTCTGATGATGTCATGAATGAAACCACAGGGAAAGGAAATGCTATGCACAGACAACTTTAAAAATATGACTTTGAAATTATGTGTGGAAGTCACTCAGTAGAGCCTGAGCTGCCCTTTCCTGAGAGAAGCAATGTCTCGCAGTACAGCATTAGGCCGACATATTTGCTACCGCAACATTCCGGACGTCTCAGCATGGAGCTGTAGAGGTTCCTAATGGTGTCCTGCGATAATCCATCCCCTGCAGCTTGAATATTCTCACACAGTTCCTCCAGATTTTCCGGGACATTAGGCTTTCTTCATCTTGGCGTTGACCGCGGATCCTCCACACACCCATTCATTGGTTGGTGATGTTACATGGTGTTAAGGGCAGGCGTCATAACGTCCTGCATGCATGTAGTCCTGCATCATGCAGCCGTCTGCCAATGGTGCAGGTACTAATGGGATGACTCATGGAGGGCATCGCTGTTCACTGAATGCCTGCCATCGAGGCTTTTGGGTCAGTCTGGCACAGCGATAAGGCTGGTCCTTGCATCACATGAATAGCGGAACGTAAAGCGGATGTCACACAGTGTTCAGACTACCCACCAAATTTCATTCTTGTTGGTTGTTAATTCTGGGTGCAACTACCTGTACAACTTTCTTTGGATGATGAGTGTGATTCTCAGTGGTGCTTAATCAAAGAAGGACGGTACCATAAAAAAAGTTAAGACCTAAATTAGCGCCTGTGGTGTCAGAATTAACAACTTGAAATAGCCATGCCTATTGATAAACTGCATCCAAACAATGTTTTGATGTTTATTTTAATGTAATGTAATTACCTGCTCACATTTACATTTGGTGCACTCCTTGGCACTGTATTTCTGGGTAGTTGGCATAAAGCGACCTGTGAAGAAACACCACCCTGCTATAAATGAGTCTGACATATTGGGCAACGATGTGCAATAATCCACGCTGACTGACAGTTAAAGGAAAAAAAAAAAAAACTTCAGCCAACGAATTCACAAGTTTTGACTTTTGAAGGAACCTTCTTCCCTTCAGTTTCAGCATAGCCACGAAAAAAATGAGTTGAGTTAACATTAATAACTCAAATTCCATTATTAAACGCATTGCATAAGGGACGTACAGAGGTGAAAAATCTTATCAAGTCCTTTGATGATGTGCCCTTTCAGTCTACTGAATGTAATCATCACTACAGCCCGTTTAAAGACAGATTGCGGAAAATGCTTTGTCGGCCCGTGTTCATGAGGCCCGGGGAATCTCATAGGTAATTGCACTGATTTGCACCATTAGACTATAATATATTATCGGAGAGCTGCTCTTCTCCTTGTCCACGTGAAAGACTCCGAGACTAAATCAGCCTCACTCTCTCTTTTTTTCCCCCTCCCCGCACTCCATTTTGACAACTGACAAAATTCATCTCCTGTGGGGAATTGAAATGGAGGGTCCTGTTTTGTTCTGGCAGTTCTTTCAGGAGTCACCATCAATCAGCGAAGCCATTGTGCTGGTGAAAGGAGCCGTTCTGTATTGCATTCGGCATGGACTGCTTAAAGTGGATAAAATACAGATATTGAAACTTTTGAAACGCGGGGAGGTCAATGCAATCTCAGCCCCGTGATGGACGGCGCAGAGGAGAGCTCGTTCGAATGGAGGATTAGGCCCATCATTTGCTTATGATTAGTCCAGCTGACGGACAGGTGTCTTGCACGGCGGTGCTGAAAAGTTTCAGCCATGAAAAAAGTTCCTCTGAGTCAGGGGTGTCCAATCCTGATCTTGAAGGGCCCACAGAGCTTAGCTGCAACCAAATCTAACAAACCAGACCAGGTAACATGATTCAGGGGCATCTGAATATTAAAAACAGGTGTGTTGGATCTGAATTCTCCAGGAGCAGCGTTAAGGACCCCTCCTCTAAGCCTTTAGTGAACAGAGGCACTTTGTTTTTGCATTGCAACGTTGATACATCCTGAAGCCTTTAAATGACCATGACCCATTAGTTGTTCTATGTCTATTGCACACTTCTATAGCTTAAACAACAGCTTGCACTGTAAGCTGTGTAGTTACAAGATTTAGTATATACACATGGGAATTAAAGGAATTAACAGGATTTGGGAATGTTTTAAAGGAATGCTTTAGTGTTTAACTTTTTATTGTTTTTATTGATTGTTCTATTTTGTATTTAAAAGGTGACGCTGCTGCGTTCGATCGGTTTGAATTCCGCGATTAAAACGTGACGTTGCTGTGTTCGATCATATTAAATCCGCAGTTCAAACGTGACGTTGCTGCCTTTGATCCATATTAATTCCGCATTCCAAAAGGTGACGTTCCTGATTTAAATTGGTATTAAAATGTAGCGTTGCTGCCTGCGATCACGATTAATATAGCACTTCAATCCTGACGTTGCTGCGTTCGTGCGGAATGAATTCCGCGATTAAAACGTGACGTTGCTGCCTTTGATCCGTATTAATTCCGCATTCCAAACGTGACGTTCCTGATTTAAATCGGTATTAAAACGTTATACGTCAAACGTGGCATTGCTGCGTTCATCCGGAATGAATTCCGCGATTAAAACGTGAAGTTGCTGCGTTCGCTCGGTATTAATTCCGTGCTTATATCGTGACGTTGCTGCGTTCACTCGGTACTAATTCCGCGCTTATATCGTGACGTTGCTGCGCTCCATCCGTATAAATGCCGTAGTTCAAATGTGACGTTCCAGCTTTCAATCGGGGCCCTATTAACTGTTTGTATTTAAATGGTGACATTGCTGCGCTGGATCGATATGAGTGCCGAAGGTGAAAGATGGCGTTGCTGTGTTCGATCGATATTAAATCCGCAGTTCAAACGTGACGTTGCTGCGTTCGATCCGTATTAATTCCGCATTCCAAACGTTACGTTCCTGATTTAAATCGGTATTAAAACGTCACCTTGCTGCGTTTGTGCGATATGAATTCCGCGATTAAAACGAGACAATGCTGCATTCGCTCGGTATTAATTCCGGCTTATAACGTGACCATACACTGCACTCTTGATTGCCATGTACCACAACTTGACCTAGTTGTCCTGTATATTGGTACAGAACAGAAAGTCAATAATGACAGAAGTCAACATGCAGTTGTTGAATTACTAAGTACTTTGAGTTTTCATACTAAGTACTACTTGTTTTATTTCCTTTTTCATTTATAATTATTATATATGAGGCAAATATGTTTATTGAAAACAAAATGGATTTATAACAAAGTAAGGATGAATCAGGACACTGTGCCAGTACAACTCCTGCTTGTGATTTAGTAACACATCCCAAAGCAGCTGGTGACATGACATGTTGTCTTTGCCTAATATTTAAATTTGTTTGATGATCTGAAACATTTACGAGTGACAAACATGCAAAAAAATGTCATGAAGGGGGCAAACACATTTTCACACCACTGTATAAACATATGCACATACAGATTTATTATACAGATTTATATTCATATGATTCCTTTGCAAACACAAGAATGAATTCATGGACAGGTGTTAACACATTCCAAGCGAAGAGGTGTTCATGTGGGGGAAACAAACTTATCTCCTGTGGTCACTGGCTGAATACTACAGATGTGGCAGATAGAGATTATAGTGAAAAATGCTGGTACTTCACTTAAAGCTACAAACAGCATTAGCTGCCGTAGGCCATTTTCAGATAACTGTGTGGACCTTTTACTGCATTTTCCCATTTGGGTCTTGAAGAAAAAGTGTGGCTATTATTTTTTATCCTTATTATTATCTCAGTAAAAGCATCTGCTGGGTGCTTCCAAGAACATCAATGATGGTGTATCCCGAAACTTGAATAGGTGTACTACAAGATCTGGGTGCAAGCACTTATACTCTGTAAACTAAAGCATAATCTTTGCAATTTGACAGTTTTCATTTTTGTCATCTTAATTTGGCTACAATGCTGCAACTAATATGGTAAGAAAGAACGCGTACAGGTACAATGCTATGGTGTCTAAAGCATGCTTAGCATGACTGAATGAGAGCTTAGATGTGACAGTGTTGTTCCTGAGATTTGAAGCCATCCTGTCTGAAACCTGACACTGTAGTCTGAGGATGTATTAAATAGTACATTCTAACAAAGGCAGATTTTGGTACAGGCATTACATCTGCCTGCAGCACTGAGCACCATGGCAACTTGAGTTAGCAGTGGTGAGCCATGGCTGTTGTACCAGGATCAGGCTACATGAATTCAGTCTGATTTTGACATGCTTTTGTTGTAGCTGACATATCTCCAGCATCGGGCTTGAATCAGTATCAAGGAACATGTCGTGTAGTGTGACATAATCAAAGAACAGCAATATGGTCCTAATGACACCCCAACAAAAAGCCTAGCATGTCTGAGTTATTTGCATTTTTCCCAGTTGGACAAATCCTATGACATGTTCCTTGATGTTGACCTGTAGGAAACTGTTCTGTTCTTGACATGTTAACACATTAATTGCCTCAAGTGTTCTTTGAAGGCTTGACTACCTATACTGTTGACTTTATGATGCAAAGATACAAAAGCTGTTCTATAACCATTCACCGTTTCTTGACCCTAATTACCAAGGTTGTCAATAAGGATGGAAAGACGTTTTGGCAGGGTGGCAGGGCGAATGTGCGAGCTCAGGTGGGTTAAACTGGCCACACCAGCCACCTCTTTAGAACCACACATGCGTCAAGCCCGTAGTGTTTCCAGTCTCTTGATATATAGTCTAGCCTTAGGGCTAGGTGTTCAATTTGGCAAAATAAATCAAAGTACAGTCAGAACATGAGGGAAAGAACACCTCCATGATAAGCCACACTGTTGATAGCATCCCTATAGGATTCTAGTAGTTTGGTAACACTAAGCTAACGTTAATTCTCAAAAACATGTTTTGATTGTTGTAGATTAAACATAAACATTTGTCACACATACTATCTTATGTTTCACTTTATGACTTTTCCATTTCCAACAGGCCATTGGTTAAGCTGTCACTAATATCCACAGCCAGTGACTAAGCCAAGAGTTCCAAAAGGCACAGAGTGGCTTTTTGTCCTATTAAATTTTGTCCATATTAATAATTAAAATATGATTGGTTGATTCCTCTGTTGCTTTGTAATTCTGCTGAGGGCTAATCCAATATGTTAGGGCTTCTCTTAATCTCATTAGCTATAGCTGCCTAGATACCACAGAACATTTTGAGAATGTAACCCTTTTGTTTGCATCCAAAACCTTTCCTGGAGGCCTAGAAGGTCCTAAAGACCCCTAGGATATTAATCAATACGCTTTCTGTAGCGGCTGGTATATGATAAGAACAACATTTGTATGTACAGGGGCTTATTAGAAGCATCACAAATAATAATATGTAAATATGATGCATATCTTGGTACAGTGCATCACAGTCACATATTAGCATTTGAGTCAATAATGTTTTGAGTCAACAAGCAGTTTTTAATGGCCAGATAAAAAACACCATGCTTACTCAAAGATTTGGGAGGAAACATGAGATTACAAATATACACAAACATCTATAATCATTTTAGCTGCACAATAGGGATTGTCTTTTATCATGGTTGATTACACAGAAAATAAAACCTACATTCCATTCCGAGTTCCACACCCTTTGCTAATATCATTTCACATCCTCAGTCCCCATGAAATCAGCACGGATAACATCTGATGTCTTACGAGTCAGCCGTAGTGGAAGAAAGTGCCATAACAGAGAAAAGACAGCACATTACAGATAACCCTGGTCATTTGAACAACCGCCAGTGATTGTGACATTTCTCCAGTCGACGACAATTGAGTGCAAGGCTAAGATAGTTCCCTTATACGAGCGCTGTGATTAGGATACCTCTGTCTCATTTAATGAAGTTATTACTCCTTGGCTCTGTTATCGCCAGCCCCTTACAATTCCTACACAAAAATTAAAAAAGAAAAGAAAGACTTATGCTGATAGGCTCTTTAATTTGAACTGGTGAATCAGCCTGCCATCAGTGCCTGGAATGCATTTATTTCATTAGGGAGGGAGAACGACAAGGCGCAAGGCATGCTAGCTCCAGCAAATATAGATAGCGGTTGAGTCTGGGTGACAACAGAGAAGTGAACTTCTCTTCTCAGGTCCTGTTGAGTTCTTGCTGTTAGTACTACAGCATGTAAACATTGATTCATTCATTCACCTTCTAAGCTGCTTATCCTTTTGGGCCGTGGGGGTGCTGGAAGGGCAGACCACCAGTCTGTCACAGGTAATGTGGTAAACAGTTTAAGGCCAAAGCTGTATAAGAGCTTTGGTTAAAACCCAAAAGTAGTCTCCGGAGTGAGAAGAAAATAACACATGCACACATAAACTCATCATGAAAAGAATAGCTGCGTCCAGGAGGAAGCGTGGGATTGCAGTGCTATTGGGAAGAAAGATAAAAGTTACAGGGAAAAATAAATGTTGATGAATTTATACTGATATGGGCAATATGTATTGAGCTACACACACAGAAGTAGTGCCTCGCAGTATGGCCATCATGTTTACTAATCCCACATGCCAGGCGTCTCGGCATGAGTTGTAGAGATTCCTATTGACATCCTATGATAATCCATCCCCTGCAGCTTGAATATTCTCACAGTTCTTGCAGGTTTTGCGATAGAGGTGAAGATAAAGGTGGTGTAAGAGTAAGAAACCTCGAGAGGAACCGAACCAGGCTTGACGGGTAAGCCCATCCTCCTTAGATCAATGCCAATTGAGAAGAGAAAGAGAGAACTAACAGGAAAAGGAACATCATTAGATGCATTCTGATTAATATAATCGTTGCAAAGGTAGAGCCAACCCATAGGTTCTCTGTTTAAGTGAGAGATAGAGTTCATGGTCAGAGGCTAGAACGCTCAGTAATACACAGTCTGGCTATACTTTGCAAGTTGTGTGTGTGAACTAGGAGCTTATAAGCAAACACTAAATGACTAATGAGATACAGGGGTGTGTATTAGTACGCTGCGGGTGACAAACGGGAAAACGGAACATGATTGAGCGATGGCAGACATGTGGCTATGACGTCATCGGTTGGCGGGTTTTGGGAGAGTGTGTTTGGGAGATCGGAGGCAGAGAGGAAACCTGGAGGCGTGACAATGTGTGCAACAAACTGTTCCTCTTGGTGCTGACCACGCTGCCTCCAGACACAGATTCATTGGTCGTCTCCACCAAGACAAAAGCGTGACTGGTCACTGAAGATGATCAGCTGTCATTCTGAGTAACCCCATGACAGTCTGGCACAACTTCATTACAGTCTTGTGCGTTGTTGTGGTTTTAACGGTCTTAATGCATATAGACCTGTGTCATGCAGTCATCTGCCAAAGGTACTGGAACTAGCAGGATCACTTATGGAGGGCATTACTGCTTGCTGGGCAGTGCGTGGCCGAGTGTAAAACTTGGATCATTGGCATGTCTCACAATGTCAAACCTACCCACCAATTTTCATTTCTGTCAATTTATTACTTCTAGGTGCAACTATTTATGCAACTATTCTTTTGATGATGAGTGTGTGTTGTGCATGTACTGCTAAGAATGGGGATACAAATTAAGAACCAGTTCCAGCTGAGGACCAGTTCTAAATTGTCCAGTCCACTGGAATCATATGGTTTTGAGGCTATACACTCTATCAATCAATAGAGTATCAATGTCTATCAATGTCAGCATGGCATGCTTTTCTGACAGTTGTGCATTGCAAAAACATGATGTCAAACCCTGTGTTTGTGCTGCTGGCGGACAGGAAGAAGCGATCTGAAGCCTGGCTTGATTTCAGAAAAATAGACGGCAACGGTGCTAATTGCCATGTCTGTAACATGATCGTTTCAAGTCAGGGTGAAAACAAGAGCAATATGTTGAAACATCTTTTGACGCAGCATGGGCGAAAATTCAGGAATGCCGGGTACTTGACACACTACGCACCAAGTGCCACTGCTTCCCAACTGAGCAGCATGTCTGTTAACCAGTGTAAATATGCTGTGTTCTAAAACATTAGCAGTTTCTTTTACTAGGAAGACCTTAATGAAATCTTCTCTTATTCCATCTCTCTTTTTAGATGATAATAGACAGACTAATAGATAGCTCTGAATCTACTACTAGCTGTTCAACTCGCACATCAGTTTCCAGCCAACAGTGCAGTCACAAAATTTATAGTGAAAGGTTTTGCACTGTTTGTCAGAAGTAGATGAGCAACAGTAGATTTCAGTAGGCTATCTGCTTTCTTAAAGGCTGGTCGTGCGTCCGTTGATGTACAGCATAATGCAGACTATAAAATTTCTTTTAGATATTGCCTTTTATGTCCTATTATATAAGGATTATGCACTCACCAGGCCAAAAATGAGTCACCTGTGACTGAAACACACTTAATAGCATGGTATACTTCCACAAGCATGAATAAAAGTTGGGATTCAATTTGACATGGGCCAGACACTGTTCTGTATGTAGGCCACATCAATGCTAAGCCACTCCTGCATCAAAGAATCACACACCTGTGCCAGATTTGGTGGATGCCATCCCTGGCACCATGCTGGGGAGAGTTTCCTGTAGACTGGGATTTTAGCAAATGCTGGTAGACCCATATGACCCTACACTTCTATACACCGGCAAATTCAGCCACCTCCTTCACACTATGGCCTTTGGCACACCCAAATGCAATCACTCCTTTTTGCTAGTCGTTAGCATCTGCTTTGGAGCCATTTTCCACACATCGAACAAGACATTCACTTACACTTTATAGCTTGATCATCCTCATGCAATATTACAAGTTACTACCACCTCAGAAACACAAGGTGACTAATTTTTGGTCCAGTGAGTTCATCTAGCCTATTATACATTTTAATATTTCAAAGTTTGGCTCTGAAATTTAAAATCATAATACTGATAAAGATTTGAAGACAATCAATAGACAATTCACTCACATTCTCAGAAGACACATTCTTCACCAGGTTCTCCCTGAATGCTGTTTCAACATGCTGCTGGTTGCATGCAATCACACTTTTCATTACAGGGCTCACCAAATCCTCATACCGAATATATTACATGTGTAGCATTAAATATGCTGTGCAATTGATATAATGACAAGCGTTATGACTATAGATGAAGCGAACTAATGTTAATCTGACATGAATGCGCAGAATTGCATCAATTGCCATATCAAAACATACAGGTAAAGAGTTTTACTCATGTTATGCTCCTAGAAGCTCTCAGTATATGGTATAACTCACCATATCTTATATTGAATTCAGTTTGACAGCATAATTAAAGAAATGGGAGATGTGGACCCTCTGGCCTAGGAGGGTAATCATTAATATGTCTTTTTTTGTCATTCTATGTAATATCCTCTAGTGCAGAGTTTATCCTTCAATCTCATCAATTTGACCAGAGTTCACTTTATATTCTTATATTACTTTTTTTTTTTGCATTTTCCTTCACTATAACATCCAGCATGCATTATGCAAACTCATCATACAGTTCCCCACACCGCAATAATTAATACCACTGATGTGGATTAATACAGATGCAATATTGGGAGTAAAATTATCTACTTGGCTTCCTTTTGTATTACCCAGCTAGTAGAACAAACATTACTGACCGCCCACCATGTACCGTATGTTTGTGCTCCAAAGACCCTGTAGAATTTCAAAGTTCCTCCCACCACCAGAAAGTGATTTCCCTGTCTTGAAACTGGCAAATTTCACTCCTAAGACCCCCTTGCTATTGTTGCAACAGTACAAGAAACAAGTACTTTTAAACAAGCCACATTTATGTCGTTTTTGCACATTTTGTTTTAGTTGGAGTGCCCCATAGATAAGAGCTTATGATGGTAACAGTTTAATTATTCATATTTTGTTTATGATTTATTTATCATGATTTATTTATTCACTTATCGCCAAAGAAAGCGTTTCACACGTAGTTGCACCCAGAAGGAATCAACCGATAGGAAGGTAGCTTTGACATCGAAAGACATGCAATGTAAGGAGGGGCTTTATCGCTGTAGCTGACTGACCCAATAGCTGTGAATGCGGTTGTGAATGATGTCGTGCCAGACTATCATGGAGTGACTCAGAATGGCATCTTCAGATGCCTGCTTTAGTTTTGGTGAAGACGACCAACAAATATGTGTGTGGTGGCACCACGGTCAGCGGCAAGATGAAGATGAACGGTTTGTTATCACGTGACACACGTCCAGAAGGCCTGGTGTCACTCTACCTCCAACCCCACTGCACCATCTGCAGAAACTGAGAGAATGTTCAAGCTGCATAGGATGGATAAAAATGAGGAACCTCTACAACTCCATGCTGAGACTTGTGGCATGTTGCGTTAGCAAAAGTGGTGGCCTGATGCCATACTGAGACACTACTTCTGTATGTGTAGCTCAATAAATGTTGTACATATCAGTCTACATTTATCATCATTTATTTTTCCTGTTAAAGTTTATCTTCCTTCTGACTAGTACTGCAATCTGACAGTTCCTTCTGGGTGCAGTTATTCTTTAAATGATGAATATTTCTCGTGTTCAACCTGTTGACCACTGGCTGTTCAGACAATGACAAATGGTTGCCATAGTTAAGTTGTATGCAAAGGTTTGGATGCTCAAGGCGTTAAATAAGTAGTAGATTTTTTAAAGTGAAAATGAGCTAACACATTATCTACAGAGAACCCACTTCCCTGCACTTTAACACACAAATATTAAATGTTAATTAAAAGTAAATAAGATGTAGCACATGGCTAGAAATAGCAGTAATATTTCATATCCATATTTATTTACTGTATAGGGCATGTTTGCTTATTTTCAAAAAAACAGCAACACTAATGACCACTTTTTCAGGCTGTTTTGCATGCGACTGTATCAGTCTGGAACTGAGCACTGTGATACCCTGCTTGATATCAGTATAGATGTCAAAATCCTGGTGTTGTGACAGCCCTAGAAGAGAGGAACCTGCGATTTTGGGCCAAAGTGTTACCTTCTTTCCTTGTTATCAGGAAGCCTGAGGAGAAAAACAGGACCTTCACAGGTCCTAATTTGCTGCCAGTGTCAGTCAGAGCCTCCAGCAGTGGAGTGGCTTTCGTCTTGATGGAGGATAAACAGGGGGTAGGCCTGTGTATGACTTCACGGAAGTCCTATTTACATATCCCAAGGTGGCATTTAAAAGGAAATCTCCAGCAATGGAAACAGTCAAACAAAAATAATCCCTGAGATTTCAATTGCCTCTTGTGTTTAAATACGAGACTGCCCCACTCGAGGTGCTTTTGAGAAATGCCGTTGTTGATGTGCAATAAACGTTGATACGCAGTTGATGAGCTGCAGTGTGTTTGCACAGTTGTTTGTTTTCACAGGAAGCTCGTGCGTAACTTGATTAATTGCATTTGGAAGTGCGGTTTATATGTTTAAAATGCATCAAGGAGCCAGTGTTTATTTTTTTATTATGATTTTTTCCCCCTGTAAAGTAACAGTACTCAGCTGGATGTCATTAGTTGCAGAGGCCTGCGGTTTCTGCAGTAGAGAGATGCCGCAGCCTTGGACCTCCAACATTGTTTGTTGCATCCTGATTCCATACTCAGTGGGTTAATGTACCTTCTTTTTCGAGGAGTACTGAGATCACTGAAGCAAATTTGTGAGGTACATGCTAAGGGGCTGAACAGCTGTGTAAAAACCTCAGGCCTCAGAGCCATCTGCTCTTGTTCAGATTACTGCTGGCGAGTAAGCAGTACCCGCATTTAACTACCTGCAGAAAATCTGCCTTTGTGGCAAATATCACTGTATTTTGGGTGCAGTTCAAGGAGATGTGCCTCATTCTGTCACAGTCGCAGAAGTTGAATCGATTGTAGCTCGCATTCGCGTTGGCGTGACGCTATTATGCATACTAATAAGGCTTGTAATAGTTTGATAATGTTTACACTTTACAGTCCCTGGGAGGCTGGTGCTTTCATCAAGTCTTATTAGGTTTCGTGTCTGCTGTTTCCCGAACACCGTAATTATGAGCCGCATCGCCAAAGCTCCAATGATAGTAGGAAATCCCATTTGGAAGTTGGCAGGGTAGGTGTCTCTAAATCCGCACTCTGTAGTCTCGCTCCTTTTCTCTATCCTCTCTTGAAATTTCCCTCCCATCAAAATTCTGCCCAAGTTCTACCTTGAAGGCAGTTTAAACTTCACCTCATGGGCTCAGAGTCAGAACAAGCTGTCTATCGCCTTATAATGAGCGGGGGCTTTCTCTTCTGCCTGAGCTCCATTTTGGCTCTAATGGAGGGTTTCTGTGCCGGCTCTGAACACGTCTCCCACTGGGTGTCTTCTTTTAGCTGCTTCCGCCTTTTTTTTTTTCCAGCCATAACAGCTTTGTCAGCACCCCGTTGCTTGAGTGGGTAATAGCATTTCAGCCAGCACGCTTGCTAACAACACGATCAAAACATACGCCGGGTAAGAGCGATGTGTTTATACTAGGATAGCCATGCCTCATTTAAACCGAAGCCCCATAACGGTGGCGTTCCATTGTTTAGCTACGTGTGCCAGAGGCCAGCCGGCTGGCCAGCCTGTAGAAACACTTAAATTCCCACACACCTCTGGGATGGAAATGAGGAAATTAGGCGCGCTTGGCCGAGTCGTTCAACCAAAAGGACGGTTCCTCTCCGAGCTGACCTTTAAAACGCTGGCACTTCATTTCCCATTCAGCATCCAGCAGCAGCAGCTACAGCACGTCAAACATCAAGAGCTGTGGCAGGCGATAGAGAACTGCTGTAAATCTGAAAGCGACACCCAGCTTCAGCTCCCCCGCCACCCACCAACTACTTCCATCCCTTTCCGTCTCCGATCAGATCAAAAGCTGGAGAGCCTTTCTGTCGCAGTGATCCTCTTGTCACTTGTTTTGTTCTTTATTTATTTCCTTTCAGAGACCTGAGGGGAATTAGAGTAGAACATTGAATGATAAAGAGCTAACCGCTGCACATGCTCCAGATGTTCGATTGAAGGGAAGATGTATAATGCATAAGAGTATCTTCCCTTCAAACCAAAGTCTTTGAAGTTTCTTTGCGAATGGAAGGGAATGGTGTAGCCAGACATATGCTAGAGTGGAACACAGTAGAGAAGAACTGTCCACAATGCATGAAATGTTGTCGCTTTTTGTTGGCGTCTATATGCTCACTTAGATCTCTGAAGTCATGGTGTAGTTGGTGTCATAGCCATGTATAGAACTTCAGACCTAAGCAGTTTTTCTCCAAGGGAAAACTGAATGGCATTGTTGAAAAGCACAATGCGTGGTTTGCAGAAATGTTCCATACATTTTCCTGTAGATACATTTTCCCCTAGGAATGACAATGGATTTTCTCAATTACAAGGCCTTTAAAAAGTCAAAGTCTGCTAAAATGTGTCTCTGACGCTAAAATCTTTGCCATGGACCAGACAAGTTTCTCATTGTAAGCCAAGCCAATGTTCAGCCTCTCTTGCATCAAGGAATTCTGTAAGATCTGGGTGGATACCTTTCCTGGCACAATTCCAAGGAGAATTTCCTGCACTCTGGGATTTTCGCCACTGCTGGTAGACCCGTGTGACTGTATGCTTCCATACACCTGTAGCTTCAGCTACTTCCTTCACAATATAGCCTTCGGCAAGCCCAAATCATTGCCCAAGCATTAACATCTGTGCTGGACCCATTTTCCACACATCGAACAAGACATTCACTGCGCTGTACCACCTCTTCTCGATCTATGAATTCGACAGTCACACCCTGCAGGTACTTATAGCCCAGTCCTTGTGCAATGTCATCTGCAGGAGCCTAAAGATACTACTACCTTAAACACACAGGGTGACTAATTGTTTGTCCAGGGAGTTTATTTTGACAGTCCAAACAGTGGTCACTGTTAGTTGTCTCAAGCAATTTTGAGTAAAAGGCTTCATCAGTATGGTCCCTCCCAAAGACCATGTTTTTGAATACCGAAATGAGAAATGGGACATCCTGTGTCCTTGAAATTCTCATGGAAATGCAGAAATATGGACCACAAGCACACTATTTGGAAAACGCCTGAAGTGTCATCAACGCTAAGCCCTGCATTTGAATGGCCCTTGTGGACAATTTACAACCTGTTAAATGTGAGGGAGTGAGTGCAACGACAGTTTAATGAGATGCATTCCATCTTAAAATACATTGGTTGAAACTAAAAGTGTGACCTTTTACACAAATACAAATTATTTAAAAATTCCTGTCCTAAAATCTGATTGGCCGAGGCATGATCAAAAATCTGTTTTGCTGTTAATGGAATAATCTTTGACTCTAATGCTGTTTACATGGACCACCAAATGTATGAATGAAGTAGAAAACCTATTTTGGTTTAAACTGATGAGCTGACAAATTATTTTAAGGCTGGTCAGATGGCTAACAAGCTAAAAGATAGTACAGTAACATACCAAACAAGCTCACCATTAATACCAAAGGCTTAAATTAAAGTACTAATGATGTGGTTTACTGTAAAACAGAAATAAGAAGGCTAAAGAATGTCACTTGAATAGCTTTTATGTTTCAGATGTCCACATTTACATCGGAAGTAGCACAAAACCCAGGCTTAATGGCAAACAGCTCTGTACTACCTAAATACTGTGCTATGTAAGTTTTGAAATCCTAGCTTCTACAGCCAACTAGTACACTACTGCTTTGCTTCGTGCCTAATAACACCTCTCCCCAGGATAAAATCTCATTAACGCATGCCTCTTGTGGCTTATTGCTATACCGTAAAACTGCGTGCAACAGATCCTAATCATGTTAAATTGGGTTTTGTAAAGCTTGTCCAACATTTCAGTTGTACCTACAAAAGCATGGATAGGTCAGTTGTTATGCACCTCATTCCATCTGTCTAATGAATTTGCCAGAAAGGAGAACATGTAATAAACCATGATATCCCAGCCCAGTAATCCCACCACCATGCAAAATTTGATCCCTAGCCAACATGTCAATAATTTTTGCTATATTATCAATATAGCACTGGTTCTGTGGCTATAATCCGGACTTCTAGGAAATGCCCCCCGCCCCATTTCATTCGGTCTATTTTTCTTTTTTTCTTCATTTCTGCATTGTCCCCCTCTATCTGCCCCTCAGGTTTAGCTCCCTCTTCCCCCTCTTTCAATCCCCCATGGGTCCTGTGGCCTGGCAAAGCCATCATGATTAAATGTAAGACACAAGCCACCCTGCCAAGAGAGAGAGACAGAGAGAGAGAGAGAGAGAGAGAGAGAGAGAGAGAGAGAGAGAGAGAGAGAAAGAGAGAAAGAGAGAGAGCAAGCAGTGTGTGCGTTTAGGAGACTTGAGTGCGGAATTTCTTTGCTGTTTGTCACACATGTCATGAAAACTGAAAACAGATGGGGATATGAGGGAAGGAGAGCAAGTGAGGGAATGAAGGAGAGCAGAAAGAAAACAGCTGAATGTGCGCCAAATGCAGTTCTTCTCTGCTCGCTGGTTTAACGGGCAGTCACCCTGAGCCTGGCGGTCATTACGAGAGACCCAAACTAATGGGATGCTGATAGGTTTATCTTTCTGGAGATTTGTCAAAGTTTGTGTACAATAACTTCGGCTAAGGACTCGCCGTTCTCCACTGGCTCGGCACTTATCAGTGTAATCCCGGCTAACTTTGCCATGAAGCACTTTTGGCTTGCCACTCCACTTGCCTGGGAACTCGATGGTCTTCTTTAGCAGCCTGTTGCTGATCTCTTAAGGCTGTTTCAGTTCAACTGTCCTCAGTATCCAAATATCTGCAAAATGTCTCCTTGAACACAATCCTTATTCTTGGATACAACTCCAGAGAACCCAACAAACCCCACAACACACCACTTTAGCATGATCAAATTAGTAGTAAGAGCTCGCTAAAAGCTGCTATCAGGAAAAATGGTGCAATCAGCATACTTATTTTACTTTACAACATTTGTCTAGAAATGCTATATATGTGGACTTTTGGAAGCAGTAGTCTCTTCAATAAGGCCTTCTGGGTGGAAGATGCTTGCATCCATAATTCAGTTTCTTAATCAATGATTTGTGTTAAGAAGTCTCATGCTAATGTACTAAGAATGATCTGATATTAGTCTATTGACTAGCAGTATTTACTTAATTAAACATAACGAAAATAACGTGAATATAATGATGATATAGGTAAGTGATTTCAATATTGCAGTGAAAGGATACGTTTATTGAAAAAAAACTATACAATTAAAAGTAGGCTCTAGCACCCTATTGGCCTGCCACTAGCCTGAATACATGATGATATACAATTGGTCATAGAGGCATACAGATTCTGTATGGCATCCTATGGCACAGTTGCCAACAGATGTTACAGTAGCCTGTAGATCCTTCACACTTATAGGTTCCCAAAGCTAGTGTCCCAGGGGGTCCCATAATGATCATTTAGGCATAAATCTGGTGAATGGTCAGGCCAGATTTTGCAGTCTGACAGAGGCATTCCTGGGAAACCCTTGCCTTGTATGGCTGAGCATTATCCTGCTGAAATATGCCATCTGGACTCCCTGCCATGAGAGGCAACACATGTGGCCAGAGGATGTACTGCATATATTGCTGAGCTGTAAGTGTCCCTCGTATCCCTACTGATGATCGACTGTCGTATGCGATGGCTCCCCAGATTATCGCACCAGCAGTTCAGTTGGGGCAGTGTGTCGCTCCACAGCAAAGGCAGGATTGCGACATTTACCACAACACCTTCACACTTAAACCTGACATCATCAGATCCCAAACAGAAGCTGGATTTGTTGCTAAAGACAGTATGGTTCTAGTCTAAAGCAGTCCAGGTTTCTCGTTCATGACACCACTGTAAACAAAGATGGTGATGGCTGGCTGTCAATGGCAGGACGCGTAATGGGTGCCGTAACACATTTCCTTCTGCTAAGTACCTGGAAATGGTCCAGGCAGAGACAGGGGTGTGTAATGACGGTGCCACCTGTGTCTGGATGGTGGACAAGGAAACTGTGCAAGCTGCTTGTGCTTTGTGAATCAAATTACCTCTCTACTGTTGGTCTGCCTGGGTCGTCCAGAGCCTGTTTGCTGTGTGTGCATGAAGAAGAATTCAAAGTCCACCAGCAGACAAAACTCACCAATATTAATTTACAACAAAGATCGACCTTCGTATAAAAAAGCAAAAGTCTGCCAAATCTGGACACCCAGACCAATAATATCATACACAGTCGTGTATGTGTGCATCCACATGGGTGGGCATCTGCGAAAGTACATGGAATTAACTGTCAGCATATTAAGTCAGAGTGTACCACAAAGGGTGTGTGATTGCGAGTAGCCAAATGTGTTTGTATCCAGGCACCCAGTGTGATTGAAGCAAGGAAGTCTTGTTGCTGCATAATCGGCCCTCGCCTTGGTAGAGGCTGCCGCCGTGGCGTGGTTTGAAAGAGAGAAGAACAGTGACAGAGGCCTCCTCCAGAGAACCTAATTCAATTGAAGAATAAATGAGTTCGCCGGGTAATTTAGGAGATAACCTGCACAGTGGCCGAGCTTAAAGGGAGATAAGAAACAGTGCCAAAATGAAGACAAGAAAACGAGACAATTTTTCACCCTGCCTCCTCGAAATTAAGCTTTTCCCAGTCCACCCCGTAACTTTAATTAAAACACACACGCACGCGCATGGAGGCACTCATACATACACACACACACGCACGCGCAGCGGATTATCCGGGCCCTGCAATCAGTTTCGACGGTGAGGAGTAGACAGTCAAGGGTAAGCCTCATACGTTAGCAACTTAACAAAAACATTGCATTGTTGGGGAGGGAATTAATCATGGATTTTCTCTACAGTGTGGCCTGCCAAAAAAAATGACAGTTTCACTCTGAGGACTGGTGCCTCATGACATTCAGGGGACATTGTGCAGTTCAAGTAGGTCTAAAGACAGAACAAAGCCATTTGTTTTGGCTGCTAATGATTCCAGACGTTCTTGCAAAGAGAGCTGTGCATAATTACATTTGCAGTCATGCTATCCTCTCACTGTCTGAATGGGGGCCTTTTTTAAAATGCTATTTTTGTGATTCATGACTACCAACTTAAGCCTTGGGATCTGAGTCATTACTGATGTCATGACATTTCTGTTTGAGTGGCGTACCTGGACGCGACTAATGGAATATGTAAATTGATGCATTTGCATGATGCGAGGAATGGAATATGAAGGCAGAAGCTTGCCACTCAGCGGTTTGGGCGCATTGCGGGGGATTTTTTCCAAGGCCGCATTAAGTTCCCTGGGTCTGGAGGAGAATCCGAGGTGCACAGTGCACTGTTGTGCTTGGAAGTCATACTCAACGCAACAAAGGCAAAGGCGAAAAACCACAGTACTGAACTCAGCTGAACTGTGGCACTGTGCTCCATGCACAAGGGGAAACTTGTTTTGCTTGGCCTCTCTGCACATGTGTGCGAGCATGGAAGCGTGCACGTGAGTCAGGGTGCCGGTGAACGCGTGTGTCGGAGGCCAGGTTTGTGGTGGAAAAGCCGATTTGTTTGCACAGTGCAGATGCCTTGCTAACATATCAAGACGTGCATGTTTGCTTTAATCGGCATATTTTCCCAGGAATCATGTTTGTCCCGCGCTGCTCGAAAACTAATCTGATCACGAAATGTCAGTCTGCAGTGCAAATATTGCACTGGTTGTCACCAACAACTGTAATAAGATGGTAATTTCCACTTCTTCTCTTCCTTGTTTTTCCCTGTTTTTCATGGCTGAAAGCCCAAATTTGTGCAGGACTGTGCAAATAAAGGAGAGTGGACACTTGTTTACTTAAGTCCTCTTCAAAACCGCCAGTAAAGTACAGTTTCATACAAAAGTCATACAAACTAAAGCTACAACAGGGACAATAAAATGAGTTTCCACTGGGAAGTTCTGATTATCCAGAAGTGGGTTCTTTGGTTGAGGACAGTAAATTTGAACCACAATGCCTACATGTACATTGACCTCCTGAACGACCAGGTTTGCCCTTTTGCACATTATCTTACCAAGGATAATACCATTCCTATCGCTGCATTCCAAGTTTGTAGCATGCACAGGGCTGCAAATGTGACTGATTGGCATGATGAACATTCAGGAGCATTTACTTGTCTGGACTGGCCTGCAAAATTCTCTTGCAGTTCTGTAGGATTACCTGGAACAATGAGTTAGATGTCAGGAATGACATCCACCAAATCTATGATGCAAGGTTGGCTAAATATTGATGTAGTCTACATCCAGAAACTTGTCCAGTCCATGCCAGATCAAACCACAGCTGTTATTCGTGCTTGAGGAGAGCTTACATGGTATTCGGTATGTTTCAGTTACAGGTGACTGTAACTGTTAAGTATGACTTGTGCAATATTAGCATGTGTTATAGCTTCCATTCTTTCCAGAAGTTCAGGTTTAGAAGTTGGTTGCATTTGCAGATATGCAGTTGTGGTGTCCTGTATGGTACTGTATGGTGCACATACAGTATGTTCCTTTCCACTGTAAGAGCTTCTTTTAGAACGTGGAATATCCCTGTATTCCAAGATGGCAATGCTCATGTTCATAGGGCTGCAAGTGTGACTGATTGGCATAATCAGGGGCATTCACATATCTGGATGGGCCTGCAAAGCAGGGAAGACAGTTTCCAGATTTGCAGTTTTGGTGTCCTGTATGGTACTGTATACACTATTTTTATTTTGTGTCTATTTCCTTTCCACTGTAAGAGCTTTGGACAGCCACAGATTCTTTCAGACCCATAGTGTTAAGTCGTCTTCTCACAATGGTAGGATGAAAAGCAGCACCTGTGGATTTCTGATCTGAAGCAAGAGTTCGATTTTCCCCATCTCTGTTGGTCTACGAGGTCTTGCAAGTAGTCCCAGATATTCTATATTTTGGAATTCCATTTTTCCACTACAGGAAAAATGGTTTTCTCTTTAATACCTGTTTCCTGCGTTATTTAAGACACTGAAAAATTACTGCCAAGAAGGTGGTCTCTAACTTTTGGCTGAAGCTCTAGATGTTTGAGTTCCAAGCTGTTTTGCTAAAAAAGGCTCTTTGTGTAAATGTACCAGATTATGTCCTGTAGGACGTCCTTCCCGTTTCCGTGAGTACAGCCAGCAACTCTAAATTAAACTGACCACGCTCTGCCCAACTGTTTATTTGAGTGAGGTGTACTCACCTTAGTTTGTATTGGTTACACTAAACTCTTGGGCAAGGTCACGGCAGTGTGTATTTACAGAGCTGATTTATGCATGGCATCACTTTCTATGTGCCATAACTTCCCCTCCAAACAAAAATAAATCTTCTTGGGGCAAATGCCTTGTATCTCATGTGTTTTAACCATTCACAGATGGGCCCAGTTCTTATTGTTCGTGTCGGGTCCAGCTCTGGAGTTATTGGTCTATTTTAAACTCTAATTGATGGGCTTTCCATATTTCCGCTCCGCTATAAAACTTACATTCGGCTGAAAAAGTGCATGCAGTTTCCCCAGCCCGACTCCCTCTCCGACACTCATGAGAAAACTGGGCTTTTTATCCGAGGGCCATTTCTTTCGGGCCAGCTCTTGCACCGCCATTTCCATCTGTGCACACATGGCGGCCTGAGAGCATTAGAAATTCCAGTAGGACTTTGTGGTGTAAGCGAGTAGCCAGATAAAACGTAATTGGCCCCGTCCCAATTGCGGGACTTGCAGTCTTGATTCGCACATGCCCACAAGGAATATGAGGCCGTAGGGTGTCCCATTTTTTTTGTTAATTTTGATGTTCAAAGTCCTGCTCAAGAGCGCCCTCTTTGTGCCTGTAGCAAAGACTTTTGCTAGACCCACACTTATGGGGACTCAGTAGCGGTCGTCTGCAGGAAACTCAGAGCAAGGCAGGCTAGGAATAATCTTATGACCAATCCAAGTCTCCAAACTCTACACTCTTGAGTGTAGTCTTGCAGACTTTTGACTTGCATACTTTAAAGATCAATGATCATTATAATGATCAAGTGCAGTGGTGGACCGTAACTCTGTAAATGGTATTTGTTACTGTACTGTGTAGTGTATTGCAGTATCAGTCCTGAAGTGTTTCCATTCTGGGGGACTTTTTACTCTGTCCTTCTTTTTGGCTTATCTGTGCACCAATCAGGCTACAGCAGTCACTTTGTTTTCAGCTTGTTTTGACCTCTTGGAAGGAGCTTGGTTCTAGCTAATGGAAACTGTTCTCCATCTGTGTTTTGTGTGTATGATCATTTGACATTTGAATAGACATCAGTGTCAGACTAATTAATGACCTTCTATTAAAGACTGGTGGACTGAGAGACACTAGATTCCCCTCACCTACAATGAGTTAATTAAGAGTCTTGTTCCAGGAATAATAATAATAGGACATTAGAGCCATGATAAATTATTCTACTGTTACTTGAGTACATTTGTGGGTAAATACTTTAGTACTTTTACTCAAGTGGAGATCTACAGGGGAGAACTATTTTATTATTATTGGAGGAATATTTTACCTTTGGTATCTCTACTCTAACTCAGGTACATGATTTGTGTTCTTTGTCCACCATTGCTTAATCATGTCAAGGTAACAGTAAACTAATCCATTTACATTGTGTGATACTTCACCTGACACCATGAATAGATCGAAAGAACTACATTATGGCCCAAAAGCTTATGTCAACTGCTGTAAACAGTGTCTCACCGGGGAGCACACCCATAACCAAATTGTCCTAATAGCTTTCTTTGAGGTAGCATTAAATGCTTTTGAACATCTGGTTCATATCATCACCACTGCAAACAATTCTGACTTGGGAAGTTTCTCTGGAGTAGAGTGTTTCTCTTTAAACCACTCGGAATAATTTGTCTATATCATAATGATTGTGTTATGGAGGAATGGCTTTGGTCAGAATTTCCACTGCCGAGTCTGGAGTTGCAATTTGGGCGCTGGTGCATGAGGATGTTCACAATTTCCTGAACACTGTGACAAAGAAATAGATATCCAAGTGTGAGTTTGTTATTGTCATTGAGTTGCATGATGCTTGTAAACCATATGAAGCTACTCTAGACTAGCTAATTAGCTTATAAGCTAATTTAATGATGTGTAGCATGTGCAATGTGTCTGTCCAGAATGCTAAATGCTGTTAAAAGTTGAGGACCATTGCCCTGTAGTTCCACATCATTTTAGTAGTGCAGACAGACTGCATAGCTTAGGGCACAACAGGCCCCTTTGAAAGTGCCGAAAGTGTGTTTAAGCTGCGTGCTCCCTTTAGAGAGGGGCTTGCCTGGATTCCGCATGCTGGTATGCGTGCAGAATTGCACTTGTCACCCTTATTACAGCAGCTCCTGGAGGATCTGAGGCAAGGTGGCTTCCCGGACTGACAGCTGAGATTTCCCTGTCCATGTCAGGCGATGACCCGCCTCGCCCCCCTCCACTTTAAAGCAAGCTTGGTGAGGCAGCGTTCCGGGAGGGATGGCCATTAAATTGCCTCATTTTTTGCCTGCCCAAAGAGTCTGCGGGGCAGGCGAATTCCACAGAGATGACATCATAAGTGATGGGTGTAGAAAGTGAGGCTGCCTAGTGCTCGGCCTGCATCACTTGCCCGCTGATAGCACTCTTCGGGCGTGAAAGGAAGTGGCCATTTTCATTCTTCCAAAGCGGGTGAGAGCCTTATGTCGTCGTTGATTGCTCTCAAATCTTCTGGCCAATTTGCTGGAGATGTGCTAAAATTGATAGCCCATTGCCCTGGCCTTCCAGATGTAATCGCTTGAGCCTGAACTTTGCCCTATCGTTAAAAGGCTGGTACATGGTATGCGGTCTGTGGTCTTCCGTACAACATATTTACTCCTGGGCAGTGGGGGGAGTGTATTACTGAGTCTGTCTTTCAGCATAAGCCTTGTTTTACCTCATCGGAAAATAGAGCATGACGCCAAACTAAAACATGCGCTTCATTGTGGTGCTGTTCATTTCGTAGCTAGGTGCCTGGACAAGCTCACAGACACAAATTCTGCTTCTAAAGAGGTATGTCCCAACACAGCTGATATGAACAATTGGTGCATTTGCAGTATGTTAGCCATGTGTTCTTTACAGCACAAATGCTCTTTGTCTTTTGTCCTCCCTAGGACTCAGGCTCCAGCGCTCCACACATGATGTTATTTTTGCTCCTTGAAAGCAAGCCAATGCAAGTCTCGCATTCTGAGTTTTAATTTCCATTACTCTTGCCTTTTCTCCTTCCTTCGAGTTCAAGTTTTTTGGTTGCGGCGTAGGAACGGCCTCGGGGGGAAATACATACCAGATTGGAGACTACACTTCAGTGTTTCATTTACAATTACACAAAGTGTGCCTAGCTGAGTTACACTGGGGAATGGAGCTCGTGAGGAGAACATGGGGGTTGTGGGGGGCTGGGATATGCTTCTATTTTTTCTGCCTGGCGGTATGTTCTCAAAACCAGCAGGCGCAGATGAAAGCTCCCCAAACACCCTTACCCCCTAACACCATCCATGCCACTCAACCCATACTTTGCTGTCTGAGACCTAATTTATAAACTCGCCAGCCAGGGAGTTCGGAGAACAAATGGCCTTTCCATAAACCGCAATCAACCACACTTTACTGCCTGTTAAGAGCATCCATATTTTCCCTCAACCAGTGGCGAAGTTTTCTTTACTCTTGGGGAAAAAACCTCATCTCTCCAATGCAATAAAAGATTTGAGATAAAAACGCAGCATAGCATGTCTTCCTGTGCAATAGAAACAAACTCAAGAATATTTTTAATATATTATATTTACTTGCAGGTGCACAAAAATAACTAAACCTCTCAACAGAAGATGATGAAATTACAGACTTTATCAATCTTTGTACCATGTTCCAGGAATATCTACTGAAGTTAGCATTCTAACCAGCCAGCCCTGGGCCATCCTGTCTCGTAATGCCCCTTTGTACCTCATGAGGGTATAGCAAGTCATTGCTGTGTTGAGTTTGCCATCAGTCCAACATGAGCGAATGAAGAAGTTGCACTGCCCCATTCTAATCTCATGTCAGTCATGCTGAAGGTACTGATTTTGGTTAGATCATTTTAGGAAAGGTAACCAATCAAGGACTCCACATTCTGCAAACGACAGAAGTGATATGAATGAACATAAAACAATAGTTAACACTGCTTTCCAAAGCTTATTCTAGATGGGTAAGGAACGATGTGGGAGTATAGGTGTTGCTACCCCAGCTTTCTGGTAATACGTTACTTCACATTTGCTCGACATATGATGCATTTGATAGGTTGCGTAATCTTGCATCATGGAGTAAATTGCTCCTTTAGAGGTAATGGCTTGACCTTGTGAGGAACTTAATTGCATTCTGAAGGTCAACAAATGTGCTTTAACTGATGCATAGCACATTAGGGCTGACCTTACATGCATTTCATATCAAAAGACTAAATCTATGGAATGCTTTAGCTCATTGTGTCACGCATGATGTTGTTTCTGAATCAGGTGTGTTAACGAAAGAAGTATAGTAATCACTGTGTCCTACTCGCAGCTTACAGTGTGTTTCCCTGATACGTGGTGAGAAAATTGCTCATCCGTATTAGTACTGACTACTGTGTCTTTGAAATTAGTACATCGAATTACATGGTCTCGTTAGAGGCGAGAGATGCCTCACAGGAAAAAAAATGTTGTTGTTCTTGTTGTTTCTTAGATCCACTGACAAGCTCCTTTGAAAGAGAACAAATTAGGAATTCTCCAGATGCAGCATTAGAAATCGCACTCAAATATTCATTGCGATTTTAAGTGGTAATAAATTGAAATCTGCAGTCGTACATGGTGAGTCTAAGGAACTGACGAATTAGCTCGAACAAGGCCTACTTGTAAACTGAAACAATCAGGCGGAATACATCACTGATGTCATACCAAAGACCTTTCACTCAATTTACTCCTTTATCCTTTATTTAAAAAGGACAGCAACTTTTTACAATTGGTAACATTTTATGATGAATGGATCAGCCCAAAATTATTTATCATGCCATGTTACCTTAACATTCATTGAAAAATGTTTCTTCCTTCTCCTAGAAAGTTACTAGTTTTCAGACCCAAGGTTGATATGACAGCAGTGATATACACTGATATGCTGTACTGTGCAAAAGTATTTCAATTCCAGTCAAAATAGTCACACACATGCTTTTCAAACATCAGGAAAAAGAAGAAAATGTAAGTTTAAGAGAATATCACACAGGAGCCTCAGTCACTATTATACAGAAATAGTGTGTTTACAGTAGCTTTTCACAAGTCCTTAACCTGTGGATAATACACTATCCGACTGATGAGAGGTCAACATTTGTTTTCCTGTATTAACTCAGAGTATTAACTTCACAGGTTACACTTCCCTACCACTAAAAAATCTTTGTGAGATTTCCAGTGGTAGTAACATCACCAATGTGAGTCAACAGCAGCGGTAGTCAGCCTGATGTGTTGATATTTTATGTTTATTGATGCGTGTCACATTTTATGAGGGTAGGTACTCAAAGTGGTAACCCAAATTAAGGGCTATTTTTAAAAGCGTAAGTTTCCATTTTTTCTGATATAACAACATGTATGTTCTAGCATTTACTTTACCCATCGAGTAGTCCTGCCTAGCATGCTAGTATTATCAGTTTAGCATATTAACTCAAACGTAACTTCAAACGTTTCATTTTCCTGTTACACTTTAAATGGTGCTGCAGTAACATTGTGGCACCTGTGGCATTATGATCACTGCTGCATCATTTAAGGTGGAATGGAAATATCAGAACAGGAAGCTTTGCAATAGAAGGTAGGTTCCCAAAGTGCTAACCAGAAATGGTTTTTCCATACATTTCTGCAAACCCCCCTTTTTTTTTGCTTTTTAAGAGCACAAGTTGCCATAAAGTCTGTTATAAGAAGCCATGATGAAGAAATAGTAAGGTGAAGATAATGAGGAGTGCAGTGGTTCTGATTGGCAGAAGCCACGGTCTGAAAATATGCCTCCCAAACAGTCATTTAAAATTCCATTAATCGGAGTGCAAAGTGAAATGTTGGCCACAAAGCCTGGCCGTTTGCAGATGCTCCGTTGGCCAATGGCTTGCTGGCATTTATGTATGTGTTTATCTGCTCAAGAGCCGTGAGGAGATAGTCAGGTGGTCCACAAGAGAAAGCCAAGCTGTGTGCCCAAAGTGTTGTGAAATTGAAAACCTGTTCTTCCGACATATCCTGGCCGTCTGGGTCTGTGTGCGGCGAGCTGTTAACCGGAGGAGGAAATTACAGCGCTGACCTCTTGATGCTAGCTGTAGAGACACTCGGCACAAAGGGGAGAGTAATTTTGCTTACAGATCAGCAGAGAGAGGCAGAACGGGGTAGAAGGTAGGGTAGAGAATCGGTATGAAAACTTCCCAGCCCCAAGCCAAAAGACACCATTGCATTAGCATTCGACACAGTCAAAGGAAGAGTGATAGCTCAGATGTGGCTAAAGAGACCTGAGAAGGGAAACTGCCTGGTAAGGCACTCCAGGGTGCACATCATTGCAGCCTGAATTGAAATCCTCTCACCTAAAAACCAACCTGACATCAGACCAGTGAAGCAAAAAGGTGAGTGTAGTAGGGCTTCTTAAGCATGGGAAATGGGTCTGACCTCAGAACAGCCCATAGGATGCCATAATATTTCTTCATGACCCTCTGGAAGAAAAAACAAGTTCTCTGACATCTCTTAGTGTTCTGTGCGGTTTCTGACACGACGATATATAATAACGGATGCATATGAAAAAGGCTATCACTTGTTTATATACAGCTGTGCGATATAATTGAATGCCATATCAAACGGTGTCAGAAACAACCTAACCAAGTCTAATTGATATTTTTGCAGTTGGGGCTGTTTGTTTAATAATTTAGGCATGCAATTTGCTGTGATGGCTGGTCATAATATTAAATGAGAGGGTTAAAAAATGAAAAGTTATCAATTGCCCACAAACTGAACATATCACATATCAGAGCCCTGTCATATCCACAGCAAAAAATCAGAGAAATAAGTTGTCTAGTCAACTACTGGTCAAAATGAAGTGTTTAAATGTTTAATGTGCACCATTACTCAATACTGTAGTATGCTCACAGAACAATCACAGTAGATCTCAAAGCAGCAAGTTTTTATTGACTACTACATAAGCAGAACATGAGATTTCAGTCCAAATCATTACTGAAGGACTCATCATTACTGTAAAGCAGCATTATATAATTGATAAAGTACAGGGATTGGACAATGAAACTGAAACACCTGTCATTTTAGTGTGGGAGGTTTCATGGCTAAATTGGACCAGCCTGGTGGCCAATCTTCATTAATTACACATTGCACCAGTAAGAGCAGAGTGTGAAGGTTCAATTAGCAGGTAAGAGCACAGTTCTGCTCAAAATATTGCAATGCACACAACATTATGGGTGACATACCAGAGTTCAAAAGAGGACAGATTGTCTTGCTGGCGCATCTGTGACCAAGACAGCAAGTCTTTGTGATGTATCAAGAGCCACGGTATCCAGGGTAATGTCAGCATACCACCAAGAAGGACGAACCACATCCAACAGGATTAACTGTGGACGCAAGAGGAAGTTGTCTGAAAGGGATGTTCGGGTGCTAACCCGGATTGTATCCAAAAAACATAAAACCACGACTGCCCAAATGACGCTGTATTGGCCGCAAAAGGAGGCCCTACACCATACTAATAAATGATTGTGGTCTAAAACCAGGTGTTTCAGTTTCATTGTCCAACCCCTGTATGTCTTACCTAAATACAGTGGTGCAGTCAGACTTCTTTTGACTGTATCGGACTCTCAGTGTCAGTAGGCTGAATCAAAGTTATGTTGTGAAGATCATATCTTCTAGTATCTCCTAGTATCATTTATTTCAAATGTAATTGATGATTTCTGCTAGTGCACACAGCAACAATAAGGAGAGGAGAGTGGCAGCACCTATCCCCCCACTTCCCCAAGCACTGCTTAGTTCACTCCTCTACTTGCTAGCGGTGTTTTGGGACATTGTGGTATATGTGTTACTGCAATGTGATATTTTGTCCTATAACAAAATAATATAACACAGTGCACTTAATTCCTGAAACCACATTATACTCACTGATTCAATACGAATTTTAATATTTATGTTCCTTTGTCTCCAAGTCTGGCCTTACACAGTGAAACATTTATGCGACTGTATTTGCTCGAGACTTAAAAAGTCTCCTGGAACTGATTTGAAACTTAGCCACGATGTCATCCCAAATTCCAAAACAGTCTATCAAAATGCCAGTAACAAGTTACATAAGCATGTCAAATGACATCATTTCAAATGGCTGACTGCACTAAACTAATAGACAAGAAAATAAAACAGAAGTTGATTTGTTGGACAACTGAAACAAGAGTGTCCTGACTGGTAGTTTTTTAATTTGTTGCTTACCTGAGCCAGGACAACAAACAAAGAATTTTCTCGACGCCAACATTTCGGTAAACAGCTGGCTTAACTTGCAAGCTAACAGTAACAGCTGTTTAAGCAACTGCTGGTGCCAGCATTTTTTCTTTGTTGGCCTGCTGTTATTGTGCTGAAGATATATTAGATATATAAGTCATTCTTACCTCTGTTGATGTTATGTAGAGATTCCTTTTAGAATTAAAGAAGAATTGGAGACCAAGATGTGGCCCCTTAATAAACTTGCAGTGCTTTTTGGACAGGTTAGGTGTAGCTGTATTGGGAGACCTAAACATTAATTGTCAAAGGCTTTATATACACAGAACTGAGTAAAAGCTCAACTGTATAAAAGTCGAGGTGAAGAGTAGGCCAGACTCACCAAAACCATAGTCTAGCCTGACAAACCTCAATTTCTACTGAGGCACACAGATGGTAGGGTCAGGATTTACCTCCAACAACATGAATCCATGAACCCAACCTACCTTGGGTCAGCAGTCCAGGCTGTTGAAGGTGGTATAACGATGTGAGGAATGTGGGGGTTTTTTGGGCATCTTTAATGAACATGGTGATGAGTCCAGTGCGTTTTCCGAGTCATCAAATCTGAATCCATTAGAACACCTTTGGAATGTGGCAGAATAGGACATTTGCACCTGAGAGATCTGCAGGACTTGCCTGAAGCAGAATCTTAAAGAAATGTTTTTAGCACCTTGTGGAGTCCATGTCATGAAGAATTGAGACTGAAAGCAAACGGAGGTCTGACCTTGTTTAAATCTAGTGTTCCTAATAAAGTGCTTGTTCAGTGTATGTTAAAATATGATGTATATAGCCAATGATAAGATTAATTAGTAGATGAATTGAATATGTTGCATGCAAGTCAGCCTAGGAGAACAATATTAACTTAGCCTGATGCATTTAAAACCTGTACTTAAATTATTTGTGCATGCATAATCTGTGCCTGCTGACTGTGAAGGTTTGACTGGGAATGCAATCAACAAAGAGCAAAGGCTGGCGAAAGTTTACAAGGCCAAAATTTCAATGAGCAGTCTTTTGGTGAATGTAATCCTGCTAATATAAAACTAAAAAACATTGCAATGCTGAAGACCCAAACAGGTAACCATGACACCCAGCTGTTTAAGAGGCAGCTGTTCATTATGTTTCTACAGGCCCAAATATGATTACCTATTCCTAATTAATGAATAGCCAATCATAACTGGCTCCTGGTTAGAGTAGATGCAGGCATAGGGACATACTTTTAAAATGATCCTTGAGGTTTTAGAGAGTGAGAGAGGTAAAGTAGTGAAATAAAATAACCCCATTACAGGTTGTGAGAAGTTATGAATAGTATGTAATTGACTCCTTTATTTATGTAACTACCCCAACAGTGCTTAATAGCTACATCAGCCTTGGAAGTTCAGTGCAAAACTAATTTTTGTATGATAAACACATCTTGGCTGATCGGCTACATTCAACTCAAAGAGGTTTTTTGGCTCTATATACTCCTACTAACAAATGGAATAGATACATTTGGGTTTAAATAATAAAGTATCATTAAATATATGAATCATTCCTCTGAATTGTCTTAAAGTCAGACTTTTTGGCATTTTAATGGAATTGGATTGCATTAGACTGATTATTAAAACAATTTAGCTTGAATAGCATTAAAGCATGATTACAAAAAAAAAAAAAAACTGCATTGAAAACAACCAACCACCATCAAACTTTACCATATGTTTGGGTACTAACACTTTTAGTGCATAATTTAAAATCTCTAGCAATCTCTAGCAAAACCGTATTATTTGGGTGTTGGATCATTCTCAACACTACAGTAACACTGACATGGTGGTGGTGTGTTAGTGTGTGTTGTGCTGGTGTGAGTGGATCAGATACAGCAGTGTTGCTGAACACCTCAGTGTCACTGCTGTACTGAGAATAGTCCAGCAACCCAAACTATTCAGCCAAGAGCTTTCTGTGGGCAGTGCCCTGTGGGCAGCATCCTGAGGCCACTGATGAAGGTCTAGAGGATGACCAACACAAGCTCTGCAGAAGTTTATGGTCAGTAGAGCTGATAAAATGGACAGTGAGTGTCAATAGAGGTGGTTTTAATGTTATAGCTGATGGGTCCATGTGTTTCGGTTCATTCTGTACAATACACATGAACCTTTACACTGTATGACACACTCCGGGACTGCAGCTGGATCTAATAGAAGAAGCAGAAGGATTCAGATACATGTTGTCAGTGAGATGTGACTACTACACATTCTACCATTGTAAACCGTTCTGGCAGAAAACCACTCTGTTCGTACATATATGCTATTTACTATAACATATTGATCGCCTATGTTGGATGCGCACATATACCATCATGATACTGGATTTACTGCAGGTAAAAGACACTGCCAAAATTAGCAGGCAGGAGGCAGTCTTTTGTAATGGTGCGTTTCAGCCAATGCCCACGAGGGACAGTAGGATGGAAAGGTACCATCCTGAAAACGCTCCATTAAATCCTGACACCGGCCCCTATTCTGGCTGTAAATGTTCTATGAGCTCACTCCACTTCCTGCCCTGATGCTTTGGGTTCCCATTCTCCCCTCAGTATGAAAGGACCCTCACATTCTCCAGCTTTCTAATTACAGTGTGGAATATGTGGCGTGCTTGTCAAAGGGAAGATATGTGGCCTGCTATCCCAAAACTGACAGAATGATATTTCGGATGTGCTGACAAAAGCAGACTTGGCTTATGTGGCCACACATGAGTCTCAGCAGGCTATGAGATCCTGCAGGTTGATCTGAAGATAGCCATGGCCATATCCCCATGTTTGACATTCTTCATATGGACATCAGGCTAAGGCTGAGGTGAGAGCCTCATCTTGAGCTAGTTAGTAGAGCTCAGGCAGTTGGAAAGCCTAGAGTTGCCCAGTTTGTGGTATTTTAATGACCTGTTATATCAGGAGCATAATTACCTGTAGCCGGTTTTCTCCCTCCCCTGATCTCTACTGGACTGACAAGAGTGGCAAAGTATGATGGACATAATAGGCTATTTTCTACTGTTATGCTCTTCATGCAGTGGTCAGGCCATATTTATCAATTACTCCTGTTTCCTGTAGAATAAAAATGGCTGTGTTCATTTGATTCAAAGGACAAAACTGCATTCATAAACATCTATTATGTAGTGTGATGTGTGTGTGTGTTGGCAGGCTTCCTTCTTTGTGTGGGGCTAAATGAACGCCATATAAATACCTGGGCATTAGAGCGCTCGTGAAAGCAGAATTTCCGACACTATAACAAACCCCAGTGTCCTGTAACTAGGTACAGAAGTTGGGTGGTTTTCATTTGGTATCATGTCTTTATAAGGCTCTGGGAAGCGGTATAGCCGCAGGTGTCTTTCTCAGCGTCCCTTGCTTTTCCAGAAGATACAAGGGGCAGTAATGGGCTCGGTTTTATCTTAATAAACACGCACCAGGTGTTAGCAATTTGTCGTTAATGAAGTGCTGCCCTCTGCAGAGCAGTGTAGAACAACAATCAGACACAATCACCGGTGCCCTCCTGGGAGGTTCTACGAGCACGGGGATAAGCAAGAACGAGACGGTGGCGGGATGACAGGCGACATGAGCAAAGAGGCGGGCGGGATGGAATCCATCAGACGCATCCATCCCTCCCCCTACAAAGAGACTACTGTGGAAAACAGAAATGGCACCAGGATCCCGCGGCCTCGTCGGATGCAGGCCTGGAAACACGTAGCTTTAACGAGGCTGTGGACAGAGGGTGGGGGACAGGGGGCAGCCCTGGGTGTGAGGAGGGGTGGGAGACATACCAAGTGGTGTTCAAATCTGGCAGCATATAACACAGATTTATGAACTTCATTAAACCACATTGCTGTTTCTTTATTGGAGCCTGCGGTATTTGGCTCATGTGGAAAAAAACAGGGTTAAGAAAAAAGCAGCAATGCTACTCTGTATAAATTGCTTGCAGATCCTGTGCTGTTCCTATGGTTTTTATTCCTCCTCTTTTTGTAGGCATGCTAATGCAGTTTGGGTTTCTCAGTCGCCTGGCTTTAAGAGTGGAAACTAACATCATACCCATCCCTGTCGCCTGCAGACAGGTGGTTACTGGCATGGGCGAAGCCTGTACACCGCTACGGCTAACTGACCAAACTCACAAGCTCTCTCGTTGAAAACTCTCCAAGAGCACTGGGGAATGAACCAAGGCTCCTGTGGAGCAGACATCGGTTAATAGTTTGCTGGAGAGAGACAGAGCCAAACGCCAACCTTGCCCCCTTAGGAAGCGATGGGAATGGAGCTTTAACACGTTCCAGGTATCAGCAAAGCCCATGCTGTTCTAGGGAGTGCACTCTCAACAATAAAGATTCCTGAGTGAATCTTCACTTGTACTCTGCCACGGAGGAACCGCTTTGGGTCCCTTAGACTGAAGAACATTTTAAAAGATTTGGAGGAACCATCACTTGATCTAATGGTTCTATTTAAAAAAGAGCTTTATATTGTGTGGATGTTGTTCAAAAAAGGTTCTTTAAACTCATACATTGGTTCTTAATAGAACCTGAAGTGGTTTTATGGAAGGGGTGTCCAAATGTATCAACAAAGCACCGGTGTGGCTGCAGGTTGTTGTTCCAGAAAAGCAGGACACGTTCTGTAAGACCTGCGGATTAAATGAGTGGAGTCGGTTGTGCTGCTTATTGAGTAGAACTGAAATCTGTAGCCTCACCAGCCCTTAGCAGATAAGACAGGATGTACGCTGTTGTAAGGCCTTGCATGGAGGACCCTTTTTGCCAGGTTTATTTTTAAAAGTGTTGATGTAGCAGCCTTTACAGGAGATTCTTTAAACCTCAGAAAGGTTTTACACACTGATACATTCACAAAAATGGTTAGCTCACTGAGTGGCGCTGTGAAGAGCCTGCATTCAGTTCCTGGCTGGGTGTCCAGGGACTCTGCATGCTCTCCCCGGGCCTGTGTGGGTTTCCTTCCACAGTCCAAAAGACATGCAGTCAGGGGACCTGGAGATGCTAAATTGGCCCCTAGGTGTGAGTAAATAGGTGTGTCTGTTTGTTTGCCCAGATGGACTGGCATGTCCAGGGTGCTTTCTGCCTTTTAAGCAGCAGGATAAAATGGTTTAGAAGATGAATGAATGAATGAATGAATGATTGTGAAATCCAGCAGAAGTTCTTTTATGGAATCAATCCTTTTTGGCAGCTCTATTTCTATGTGTAGATGTATAGGCCTCAGAGAACTCTTAACTGGTCTAGAACCTTCACATTAAATGTTGGTTCTTTAAGTTACTTTCACCCATCCTATTAGCAAAAATCTTTCTCCATAGATCCATCCAGTGAAAGGATTTTAGGGAACCATAAGTGTTTCTTCAACAGCAGAGCGATTTGCTTTTAGGGGTGAAGGATTACTGTTCTAGGGGATCATTTTTATTTTCTATAATAAATTTTTATATAATATTATATTTTCTATAATATTTTTTTTATTGTCTAGATCTCTAAATGCTAAAAGTTCTAAGTTCTATGTTCTGTTTACATTTGAGAAGGACCACGCCTAAAACCCCCCGCCCCCTGCTACATTTAAATTACATTCTTTCCTTTTGTTTTCCCATTACAAAAGAATTTTACTTCCCACTACTGCCCCATCTCCTCCCACCATGACTGCTCTCTCTAGCTGAGGGACAGGGTCTTAGGATACCACCACACAACCCCTTTTTCCCCATAACACCCTCCTCCTTAAATTCACAAATGGTTCTTCAAATAGTAATCCATTTAGATGTTCTTTAGGGAACCCTAAACCCTTAGATTGTAGCCCCACCATCTCAGACAAAAAATGTTTAGTGAAGGGCCATTGGATGTACAGCTCATCCACCAACTCTGATTAGTCTTTTGTTTGGTGCACATGCCATTATTGCAATACAATTGTATTTTTTATTATTGTATTATGTATATTATTGTGCAGTTATGTGCATTAGTCAATTGGATAACACCTGTGGACTCACAAATATGGTAATGCCACATCACAATTCACATAGGGCCTGGCAGGTCACATAATGGATTTCCATGAAAATATTAGAAATAAAAAGTATATCTAAGGTGCATTATGTAACATTTTAAAACACATTTTTTGTTATAAATTTTTAAGTTTAGCCCATCAAGTTTTAAATTGCCCATTAAATACTGTGTTTAACTGCTCACTGAATAAATATATCATAATGTGTTGAGCTGAAATACTGATGCGAACACTAAGAATAAATATCACTCTATCATTTTAAAGAGGAAATTATAATTTTGTGTTTTATGTGTTAATATGAAACACTCTCCCTCCAGTAAATTAATCTTCACTTTATTTGTTGATTTAAAGTGTATGGAGAGCAATCAAGGTAGTGTTGCATTTATGTCGCTTAGCCCAGTCAGACTTCTGCATTCTAACTTTTAAGAGGCAACTTAGGACACAATTTAGAACTAAATTGGAAAGCCTAAAAAATAATAACTAATGAAATAGATGGTTTTTGCTTGCATGGAAATCCATGCGTCCAACCTGAGACATGCTGGCACGGTACAACCCATTAAAGCGCAATAAAGGCACGTATAGAGGGAAATGGAAATATACAGCAGTTAAGGCAACGTGTTAGCATTTATGGCTCAGTAGCATGGCTGGCTGTGACAGGTTGCAAGGCTACTGGTGAGAGAGAAAGGTCTTGCCCAGCTGGGCTTAGCTGAACTCGTGACCTCCCATCTTAATGTGTGACTAACATGGCGCAGCAGAGCCCTGCCACTTTGAACCTCTAAAGACTTCTGCAGGAGGACACGGAAAAGAGCTGGGCCTGGGAAATGTCCAGTTGCAGGTAAAGCCTTCTTATTGCAAATGCATGGCCAATTTTCTCCACCACACTTTCACAACGGATGCAGGAAAGTCGTTAGGCACACTGTGAAACTGTGAAATCAGGTGTTACTTTGAAGGGTTCATATATGCCAAGTGGTTATTCCAATAAAGACCACCCAAGACATGATCATGTGTGGGTGCTAATAATTAACTATAATTAATCTATAGGGAACTACATGGCTTGAATAAGGTAATTAATACCACAACAAAGGCTTTTATATTTTGACCTAGCAAAAATTACACTGAAATATTCTGTAAGTCATGTTGAACTAATTATAAATGTTTCCCCATATAAACATACCTCCTGATCTCAGTCCTGGTGACCCAGCACTGTGCACATTACTGCGCCTTGTATCTTTAACACCTGAGTCAACTCACTTTTAACTTAACTCACTCTTATTAACAAACTCCTCATGTGCTGGGTCAGACATGGGAAGGGTCAAAAACGTGTAGAGCCTGAGGTCACCAGGACTGGGAGTGAGAACCCCCTTTCTAAGGTATGTTGGGATAGCTAATAAATAGAGAAAGACTTATGGCTTCCAGAAATTGTGAAATGATCCTGCCTTTCAGAAGCCTCTTTCACACATGCACATTTCCCCAGGTCTTTTAACTGGATTCTCGAGATTTTGTACATCACTGAATGGATACATGGCTCGAGACAAGTGGTAAAATATGCCCTGTGAGCATGAGTGGCTTCTACTGTTCAAAAGTGATGCATCATGGCATCAAATGCTGTTGATGGGTGGCACGGTGCAGTGGGTACCAAGTGCCTGTGTGTGGGTTTTCTGCTCCAGTCCAAAGACGTGCTGTCAGATAAATTGGAGATGCTTCATTTCCCCATAGGTGTGAGTGTGTGTGTCTGTCCTGTGATGCCCTGTTCAGGGTGTTTTCTGCCCAATGAACACTGATACTGGCTTCAGCACCCCCTGTGACCCAGAAGGATGAGTGGCCCAAAAGATGAATGAACTTATTGTTGTAAATTTGACACTTCTGCTACAACCAGCCGATCTATTTGGTGTATGTTATGGAAGGACACATTTGTTAGACAGACTGGGTGTGGGTGTACTTGGTATCACTTTGTGGAACTGTGGAATCTCTAGAAGTGACTCTAGTTTCCCCACATGCCTGGATTAGAAGAACAAGCCCATTTTTGGGTTTTACAATTAGCTCCAGAAATATGTCATGGCCAAACTGCAGGTGTGAAACAGCATGAAATTTAAATATATTCTATTTGCAAATCAATGTTGGCAGGTCTCTGACCAGGAAAAAATGAGAGAAACAGCCATTTAAATAAATAAAAAAATAAATAGGCCACCAAATAACAGCTTACAAGCCAACCGCACAAGTCCCTCGCACCTCTTTGACCTGGTCTCAACCAAACTATATCATTAGCAAAGCCCACAAGACATATCATATGGCTGCACACCCAGATGCCGCACTCACAGCAGAGGTTGGTGTTTAAAAACATATAACTCCGGGTGAAGCCCACAAACCTTAGCGCGCGAGCACTGGGGGAAGGCACTGATGAGTTGCCTTTGATTCCTTATTGTAGAACTGAATGGGGCTTTTCTTCGGCAAAAGTCACAAAAGCTTTTAACACGCTCGACTTGTTCCTAAACTCTGTCTGTTCACGAAAAATGGCCCACACAGAAATGGCTGGAAATGTGTGTAATGCTATGCTAAGACAGAATGAAGCCGCTGTGAGGGCAAAGAGAAACCTTATTACTTCTACTATTAGAGACATAATATTTTGTATGGTGTTTCCATTACTCTGTGTGCCCTCTCTAATTTTCCATATTCAGCTCAGGACTGTACATATGCATATTTGTGCCTTGGAGGGAAATTCCACCAATTTTCCCTACCAATCTCTGCATAATTTAATGACTGATTTTTTTTTTCCACAGTGGTTTGATGTAAAAGGTTTTATTGTAGAGAAACATTCTGACTTGGAATTTTTATCAGTGGTTATGATCAGTGGAACCAGAGGTTACCTTGTCTGTAACATAAGTCTAGCTGTGTTATTTACTATCCATAGCAGCTAGTAAACCTACCTGTGTCTTCTGAATTTCCATGTGTAATGTTGATACCAGCAAAAATGTGGTAAACAAACTGTGGAGACTGTTTTGCCGCACACCTTGTATGCACCTCTCCACCAAGAATGGATTTAGAACAATGAATTTTATGCCAAAACATCATCTCAAAACTATTCTTAAACAATGTTTCGGGCATCAGGCAGTGTATTGGTAATCATTTCAGGAAATAACATTCTGTGAGGGGGCTTTGAGAGGCATTAAACTCCTCAGACATCTGGTTCCTATCACCCCCACTGTGAACAATTTTGAGTCGGTTTCTCTAGAACGCAGCAATTCACATAACAGTGGACGAAATGACTTTCTTTCCATCTCAACAATGTTCTTATGCAAAAATTGGTAACAATCTCTGGAAGTAGACTATCTATCTATCTATCTATCTATCTATCTATCTATCTATCTATCTATCTATCTATATTTATGGTTGCCTTACAATGACTTACAATACAAATGTTAATACAAAATATAGACACACATACATGCTACTTCATTAAATATGCCACCTAACAAAGAGACACTCCAAAAACATACTTTGTGAGTTGGTGCCCTTAGCCTGTTGACATGAATGACTTTGTTTCCATCTTACTGTGGGAATTCCCTTTCAGGATCTTCACTTTTGATGTATTTGGTTATGGAGATCCTAACAGTGTCTAGACAGATCATATCTCATGTTGTACTGAAATAAAAAGGTCTGGTTTAAATTCACTGTCTGTCTGTTATCAATGGGTTACACCCCTGTCTCCCTGCTGTAGCTGCAGACTAGGGTTCAATCCCCTCCACCTGAGCAAACACCCCAAGGTATACCAGGAAGAGTCCTAGTGCAAGACCTCTACCTGTGCAAAAATCACCAAATTCTTAGTCAGCTAAATGCTGTAAATGTAAAAGATTGTTAATACGTTAGCAGGGTAAACACTGAGGGCAGGCGTGTTTATTAAGTCGTCACACATTCAAGGGCTTTTCTTTCTTATATTTTTTGCATTAGCAGAGGCCTGTGCCCAGCCTTTGAGTCGCCTCAGGCCGTGTGGTTTGAGGCCCCCCCTGAGGCCCCTGGCAGTCAGAGGCCCCTGGGCAGTGGCCCAACTGGCCTGGCCAATATCCCTTCCCTGAATTTATTAGAAGCCCTAAGGGAAAAGAAATACAAGAAAAAGCAGGATATGGGCCTTTAAGTAGTTGCACTACTTTGCAGAGGGAAGGGTGGGCGGGTTAAGGAGCAAAGTAACCAAGGGGGACGCGTGAGTAATAGGCGGATGTAAGTCGGACTAACCTCTTTTGAGCAAGGAGCAGTTCTGGCATCTGAACAGGGTTGGAGGAGACATGACCTGCTGAGAAAGTCCACCATAAACATGCTGCCTTGCTTTTTCCAATACGGCAGCACCCAAATCTCATTCTGTCTAGCATGAAAATGGAATGAGAGAGGAGAGAATAAAAGAAGACATGCTTAGTCCAATATGCCATGTGTTTTCTGGAAATACAAATTAGTGTGTCTGGGTGTGCTCCGAATGCTGAGTTTGCCGGCAGTGAGCAGGCTGGGTATAGCCTACTTCATGTCAGAGTATGTTCATGTATGTCTGTAAGCAGCCTGTCAAATATGTCAGGCTAAATTATACATGTGTGGAAAGTATATGTCATATCTGACGCTTCCTCCTTTACATACTTTACTATTTTCATATTCTTTTCATGCCAATTCATGTCATATCATATCTACTGTAATAAAGTACCAATCAAAGGCTTTATATGGAAGCCTACTTAATTAGTGGTTTTCTTAGCGATATCCCCAGGCAGGTTTCCCTATTTATCAAATCTTGGACTGTGTTGCTTGTGCACTGCCCAGCTTATTAGTGTAATAGTACTCCAATAAGCACATACAGGGGTTGGACAATGAAACTGAAACACCTGGTTTTAGACCACAATCATTTATTAGTATGGTGTAGGGCCTCCTTTTGCTGCCAATACAGCGTCAGTTCGTCTTGGGAAGGACATATACAAGTCCTGCACAGTGGTCAGAGGGATTTTAAGCCATTCTTCTTGCAGGATAGTGGCCAGGTCACTACGTGATGCTGGTGGAGGTTCGTCTTTCTTGGTGGTATGCTGACATTACCCTGGATACCGTGGCTCTTGATACATCACAAAGACTTGCTGTCTTGGTCACAGATGCGCTAGCAAGACGTGCACCAACAATTTGTCCTCTTTTGAACTCTGGTATGTCGCCCATAATGTTGTGTGCATTGCAATATTTTGAGCAGAACTGTGCTCTTACCTGCTAACTAAACCTTCACACTCTGCTCTTACTGGTGCAATGTGCAATTAATGAAGATTGGCCACCAGGCTGGTCCAATTTAGCCATGAGACCTCCCACACTAAAATGACAGGTGTTTCAGTTTCATTGTCCAACCCCTGTATATACTGCATATATCCCTCACAGACACAGTCCCTAATGAAACATATGAAACTAACGTCCAACTGTAATATGTAATACAACAAGTTATGTAAAAGTGTGACTTTCCATTCTAACATGTATAAACGCTTAAGAATTACCATTTAAAATCTTTTTAATTGTGCAACAATATAATACACACTCATCATCAAACAAATAGCTGCAGCCCAGAAGGAATCAACTGGCAGGAATGAAACTTGGTGGGTATGTTTGACATTGTGAGCCATGTGAATGATTCGAGTTTCACACTCAGTCGTGCATGTGACAAAACAAGCCTTGTTTCTTATTCAGTGTATAGCACATCTCAGAGTGGATCAGACAGAAGTTTCTAAACACTGTGTCCACTCACTGTCCACTCTATTAGACACTTCAACCCTCTGGGTACATCTCAAAGATATGTGGATTTGTAGAAGTTAACAAACAGTTTGTGTTGGTCACCTGAAGTCCTTCATTGATAATCACAGAACGTTGCCCATGGGACGCTGTTGGCCGGACATTTTTAGTTAGCGGACTATTCTCAGTCAAGCAGTGTCACAACATAGGTTAGTAACACACCACCACCATGTCTGTGTTACTGCTGTGTTGAGAATGATCCACCACCCAAACGATACCTGCTCTGTGGTGTCCAGTCATGTGAGGGTATCAAAGTATGCAGAGAAACAGATGGACTACAGTCTGTAATTGTAGAGTTACAAAGAGTTCCTATATGGTAAAATTGGGAGTGAGTGTGTAACGGTTGATTACGTGCACTTGACTATTGTGCATGCGCGCTGAGCTGTAGCTCTCTGCGCGGGACGAAGGAGCTAGTTGTAGCCTAGCCTCCCGTCTGATGCAGCTGCTTCTACATTACTCCGGACAGTAAGGGTGAGATGTGTGGTTGCTTGGGCCAATAAACACCACTTCTACCCCGCATGGAGTGTGTCCTGGGCGTGTGTCTTTAGAGTGTCCCGGGACCAGTACCTTTTCCCGGGTCTGGCTCCTGCACCGCACCTTTTCACCCTTACAAGTGTTTATACAGAAACCTGTACTTAATGGCTGGTTGGTATATACATACATATCTATGTAAAGTCAGTTTAAATCATTCAATTTTTTTATTAAACTGTGACACATGAATTCATATTTATTAAAATTGTTTCTTTTACTAAAATAGGAAAAGCCATGCATTTCTATTAGTGCTAAATTCATTTATAATGGAATTGTGATGGTTACAATCGCATTTCAGTCAGTATCAATACTATTTTACCTGTTTATTTTTAAATGAACAATTATTGACGCATTTGGCGCGTTTCAATTATTACTGAAATGCGCCAAGCATTTTACAAGTGCCCTTTATACACTGCCATTAATACACTACTTTATATCCTTTACAATGATCTTAAACCAACTGTCATCTATGTCACATGTTTGCATCCTCTTTAGTACACTACGAAAAATGAAACACTTTATGCATATAAGTTTTTTGGGGTTGATGAAAAGTATCTGAGGAAGCATTTTTATACAGTGTATGAACACACTAACATATGCTCTAAAATGCTAAATGCATAAAGACATGTATGCATGGCTGATGTACATTGGATAATTGAGAGCCCAGCCCCTTAGATTTAAATAATACTTACCTGGTAGGAGTGGTATCATGATCACAAAGGTGGTTCACCCAGGGTGAGGGTCAGTCATTGCACTTCGGTCACGCTGACCCTTGCAAATTCCCCCTATGCGGGGGCTGCATAATTTCTGGTAGCAGGGGACTGTGGTCTTGCTCTCTCCTGACACATAGGTAGCCATGGGCTAAAGGTGATGCATTAGCTGTGTGACCAGAAGTTCATCGGTTCAATTCCATGAGCCGAGAAGACATGACATGAGATGACATGAAGTCACCTAACCTCCAGCTGCCCCCTCGGACCAACACTCTGGGCATCTGTGTTGATTGGAGTAGGTGTATCACTGCATGGATGGGTTAAATGCCAAGGACAAATTACTCTGTGTGCAGGCACAACTGGTCAATGGATCTAAATGGTAATCACAAATAACACTGACCTAGTTATTATGCATATATTTTGTAGAAGGTCAAGGCTTCCTAGTATGAAATATTCCATTCAGATGGTGATCTCTCCTTCTTTTGTCTTTAGTACAATGCAGTGTTTGATACAGTGCTTCTCAAATTTGTGATCATTTGCTTACTATGCAAATAGGTAGATGACCTAAGCTCTAGTTTACATGGAAGCAAATGCAGGCCCGCAATGCTTGAATACCCTCCATGTGCTCTATAAACCTATAGGTGAAACAGGTGCTGTTTAATGTTTAACCAAGGTTTCATTATTTAGGTTGCTATCTAGTTACCCTGTTAGCTTTTCAGAAGTTTTATTTTTTCATGCTAACTGGTCCTCTGTGCCTACAGGAACCCTGGAAACATAGCAAAACTAAACAAACTCACATAGAAACATCCCAAACCCTGCTAGAAAAACAGCATACAGCAGCATAGCAAAACCTGCACTTGTTATATTTTTAATGCTGATATGCTGGTCGGCAGCAACAGATGCTAATAAGTCAATTAGCACAAAAAAAAAAGCTCTATGCTGGTCAAACAGCATGACCGTGGTGGGATGACCAGCTAAACCAGCACCTGATCAGCATAAACCAGCACAGACAAGCATAAAATCAGCACAAAAGATACACTGAACATGTCTGAGTAAGCTTTATGAAATATGCCATTAAAGAAACAAGGTGAATGCATTGTAGATCATTATGCAAGTTAAGAACACAAGGTTACCTAGAAGCTGTATTTTTCAAAAGCCGCTTTTCCCAAAAACGGGCCATCTGTGTCAACTGACTGACCTGCTGGAGGGTCATTTCTGCATTACAGTCAGTTCCAAATGACCCACAATGCTTAAAAACTGTAGCTTACATAGAAACCATGTGAAAAGTGTGTTTTTGTGCAGAAATGGTGGGCTGTGGTAGTGTGAGTGGATACCCTCTTAACCTTAGGTTCAGTTTTTGTCTAACTTGCTAGCTAATTAGCCTGCTAGGTCTTACCATATTGTACCAAAATGAATTCTACTTTCCAGCCACTCAAGGACATTAAGTTTCTCTCTTTCTAAATACAAAAAATGGTCCTCTGTGTTTACTGGAACACTGCAGGTGAATTCCAGCCAGTTCTTAAATGAAACAAAACATATAACCTCATCTAGAAACAATTTGAAAGAGTGGATGAGCATGCTTTTGGGCCAAACTGACAATGACTCAGTGTCTCCAGATGGACGAGTCCTTTTAAATGTTTAACACTTTACTCTTTTCCTTGTTTGCAGGCTGGGTAGTTATTTAGCCTCTTTGATAACTAACTACCAACATGAACTCACCAGACAAAAAAAAAAAAAAGAGTCCCCTGTCACTGAAACTTCCTATCAATGCTCAGACACATTAGAATCTAAGAATCGTGTTGTTCGGGGTGGAATGCCTTTCATTGGCACAATTCTGAAATTGTGAAATTTCCTGAAGACTGGAATTGTTGCAGCTGCTGGTAGACCAGTATGACCATATGCTGTGGTCTTTGGCACATCCAAATGCAATTCCTCCTTTTAGTCAATCATCAACATCTGCCTCGCAACCCATTTTCCACACATGGAACGAGACATTTACTGCACTTCACCACCTCTTCTCAATCTATGAATTCCATCACTCACACCCCACAGGCATTTATACCCTGATCATTCTCATGCAGTGCCATCTGTAGGAACCTGAAGTTACTACCACCATAAACAGTGTCCAGTGAACATTGTTGCAGTTGTGCTTTTTTTACCATTAAGTTTGTAAAAAGTTACTTCTGGACAATAAAGTACTGAGTTCAAGTGTTGAGAAGTTCTTTTGTTTCGCATACAAGGTTAGGTAGGTACTCTATGCCTACTCGAACTCTGGATGTGCAGTTCTCAAATGAACAAGAAAAAAAGCACTTAAAACTACCAAGCTCACCTCACAACAGTGCGAAGGTGCAGAAAAATGTGCTTTTGGGCAAAAACAACAGCGTGTTCTTTTAAGTGCAGGAGGTCAGACAGAGCCGTGGTGTAGCTCAGAGGCTTTTCGGCACTAGATCTGACAGGTGATGGAGGCGTCTGCCACCTGGGAGGAGGCAGGACCAATAACCAAGGTCATCTGCGGTAGGAAGGGCCAAGCCGTCACAACGCTGACAGGGACACCATGGGCCCTGGCGTGGGTGGACATTTCGCTCTCATTGAAAATCAATAGCAATTTTTCTCAGCAGGCAACAAGATAGATCAGGACAGTCTTTTTTCTTGCTTTAAACCTGTGATAGTAAACTGACCGAATTTCCTATGGCCAGAAAAATGCTTCTGTTTTATGACATGCTTATGTAGGAATTTATGAAGCAGTTAAGCACAGTACTGGCAGTTTTGCTATGTTGCACAGATGTTTTGCATTTAATTACAGAACAGATTTTGTTTTGTCAGGGACTATATAGCACATATGCTCATATTCAAATGAAATCTGCCCTAAGAGTTTGACAGGAACTGAAATGTCAGGAAGGTTTGCCTGGTCCTTTGGAGTCTGCGAAAGTCCATGGCAATCCTGCACAGATGCATTTGCCGTTGTGCTGCAACACTAAGCGCAAATGTCAGAACAAACAGAATATGCAATTAGTTTGGCCGACCATTGACCCTTAACTCTGCAATCATAACACAAAGGCCATCAAATGTGGCTGTTGTAAATTTCTCTTTTACGATATACACAAACAGGCTGTCATGTTGGCCAGTTGGGTTGGGGACCTCTGCACAGCTGCCTGTTGAAAGTTTATAGTCCATTACAAGCCTATTGATCACAGACACACACTAAATGGCTTTAGGCAAACTAGTTGCTCATAGTGTGCAATATGGTCTGTAGTCTGGAATAAAATTGGAGTGATAATTCATTATTTCCCCTAGATGATTTAACTTGACTACGACGCACGCTATCACAACAACAGGAATTATATTTACTGGGCCAGGTTTACCTCCACCAGCCCCAATAAACGGGTATTAAAAGTTTCACTTTCTTATTCATCAGCAAATCATTAGACTTCAAGTCCTGCTGCCATTGACTTCTCTTCCCTACTGCTGGGCTGCCAGCACTAATGATTTGGGCCCTAGGCTACGATTAAGAGGACTCTAGTTCAATGCACTGCACCCTATCTCATGACTCCAGCAGGGGCCTGTATGGGACCTGAGAGACAAAACCAACCTCCAGTGATTCCAGCCCTGTGGACTTATCAGCAGCCTAGCTGAGAGCAAAGCAAATTGGCAGCAATGTAATCAAAGAGGAGCCCACAGACCGGCCATATCGCTTAATGGAAAAAATGTTGACTTTAAAAGACATAACAATAGATCTCCAAGTTACAAGTGTTCCATTTCTCCGCATTCCCGGGTTTAATTGAACCCTCCAGTGCACAGGGACCAGCTACTGTAACACCGGCTAGCCTTGGCTAATTGAATTTGCTGCCATGTGCAAAGCTATATGTTTTGAGGAGCCTATCGATTTTCGCCTGCTCTCGTGGATCCTGATCTCGGTGATTAATAAGAACTGGTGGTACGTGCCTTTGCTCCATCTCTCTTGCCACTATGACGAAGCCATTTCAGCCCTCCGGAGCATGGCTTCACGGAATGAATTTTTTTCTAATGACTTTTTCCCTTGTTAAATTGGACTAGTTGCTGTGGTAATTTTTCAGCCGTTTTTTAGACTTTTCTTTCTCAGAGGCCTCACAACCCTCCCTGAAAGTTTCTGTCAACTTATTTCCTTCTGCATTTAGCTATAGGCTTGTGCATGAATTGACTATTGATTCTGACCTAATGTTGGTCATTTTGACTTGAGATATTCTCACAAATTGCTGTTTCCTGTATTGGGTTTGAGTTAGTAAGAAAGATTTAGAATTATCATTCAGAATTATGATATATTTTTCATCTGCTACCCAGCCCGATCTTACTATAAGCCCCCTGGTGACTGCTCCATTGGTGGAAAGGAAATGAGATATGATGTAATTAATATGAGCCAGTAAAACACTTCTTCCAAACTTAATCAGGTTATCTAAGATGCTGTTGGCTTTCTGTGTGTGAAATGTGACTGCTTCTGGAGCTGCTACCCAGCAACCCAAAATTCAATATATCCCCATCGTCTTTATTGGAGGTGAAAAAATGCATAGTCTTAAGGGAATTGCATTTCATGGCTACTGCTCGTAAGACACCCTCATCCTACGTGAACCAAAGACTCTGTAGTTGAGTGACTACCAGTGAACAAGCTTGCTAGTTAGAATTTAATAGGCTATGTAGGTTATAGCTTTTCCTTCCCTTCATTTATTTCCATATGCCATGCTCTTTTTTGCTGAGTCCCTGCATATTAACATAGATGGATATCTAGATGATTTGCTCCCTATAATAGCCACCGATCTGCACTACCCAATTTCACCATTGCTAACAGTGTTTGCATGATGTGTGACATGATGTGTTTGTGAAGCCATACTGTTAATCACCATGAACTCCCCATACATATGTAATATCTTTTAATACCATCTTAATAATAGCTAAGGGTACATTAAATTTTCATTTTTTAAACATAATTTTGCTTAATGAATAAATCACATTTGTTTATCAAAGTGTTCAGGAGAGACTAAAAGAAAGACACCAGCATTCCCAATCACTGACATCATTACTTTCTGCCAACATCAGCATCCCATTTTGCTGGGAGAAGTGGGGTGTCCTACTTTATTACTGCATGCTGTATAGGTAATAAGACCAAGCTTTGATTGGCTAGCAGATGGCTAGGCGTTCCCTGAGCTTGGAGTGGATAGATGCATGAAATCCCAATCCCTTTCGCTGCAGTGCACGCCGCCCCCAAACCAGGAAAATTGCATTTGAAGCCTGTCCTCATTCCTCAGTGTGTTTGTGTTACACAACAGGCTATTGTGTCTGGCTCCTGCATTAAGGCCATGAAAAGGCCCATGGGTGCTCTGCATCTTTTTTGCAACCAGCAGGGACCCCTTTTCCCTTATCTCTGCACTTTGCATCCTTCAGACCACGTCCCTCACCCCATTCCTCATCTTTTAAAAGCCCCCATGGTATGACTTTATCTCTGTGCATGTAAAAGCCCTTTCCCTAAGAATAAGGCCAAAAATGAGTCACAGATGGTTAACTACAGAAGTCTTGTGTGTAGTAATGGTACAACACAGTGCTGCTATCCGCATCTGTATCTGTTCCTCTTTGTTGCTGTTGAGGCCCCAGCAGGGAAGCCGTGTGTATACAGAAGGGCACTTGATAATGGGACATATTAAGAAGGAAACATTAAACTGAAGTTGTGTTGAAGTTGGTGAGTGGCTCTTTAAGCTGGCAAATTTAGCTGAGTTTTGTGCAGTGCTGGAGGAAGTACACAAACCATGTACTTGAGTTAAGTATAGATGTCCACTCTCTCTTAGACTATCCTTGTCTAATAAATGTACATATCAGAGAATTTCTACAGACCCTTCCTGTCTTTGTTTATTCTGTATTTTGTGTATTTTGTATTTATTTAACATAACTTTTATCTCTTTATTTTAATTTGTTCAGTATGTACAGGGGTTGGACAATGAAACTGAAACACCTATCATTTTAGTGTGGGAGGTCTCATGGCTAAATTGGACCAGCCTGGTGGCCAATCTTCATTAATTGCACATTGCACCAGTAAGAGCAGAGTGTGAAGGTTCAGTTAGCAGGTAAGAGCACAGTTCTGCTCAAAATACTGCAATGCACACAACATTATGGGTGACATACCAGAGTTCAAAAGAGGACAAATTGTTGGTGCCCGTCTTGCTGGCGCATCTGTGACCAAGACAGCAAGTCTTTGTGATGTATCAAGAGCCACGGTATCCAGGGTAATGTCAGCATACCACCAAGAAGGACGAACCACATCCAACAGGATTAACTGTGGACGCAAGAGGAAGCTGTCTGAAAGGGATGTTCGGGTGCTAACCCGGATTGTATCCAAAAAACATAAAACCACGGCTGCTCAACTGACGCTGTATTGGCCGCAAAAGGAGGCCCTACACCATACTAATAAATGATTGTGGTCTAAAACCAGGTGTTTCAGTTTCATTGTCCAACCCCTGTATATGGTGTTGTCCTGCTGTAGAGTATCAACCTGAGCCTCACCACAAGCATTTCAATGGATAAATGTCCTGGCATGTTGTGCAAATGACAAATAAGCCTGAAAGTTGAACTCTTAATCAACTCATTTTAGGTGAAGAGATTCTAGAGTCACTCTCAGTCCACCAGTCTTTAATAGAAGGTCATTTTTAGGTTTTAATTTTTTTTTTTAGGTCTTATTACTTTGTTGATTAATATGGATGTGTTTAGATGTGTTGTCAGGACAGTTATGGCTCTATTTTGGATTATTCTGGAGACTAATAGAGCTGTGTTTAAGTCTGGTTAACAGGCTAGTTGGAATATACATTTGGATCCTTTAGGGGATTAATAAAGCAGTATTTATGTGTGGTTATCAAAACAGTTAATCCTGCCAGACATTTGGTACAAAACAATGGGATTATTTCAGAGATTAAGTCTGTGATTAGATCTGGTTAGTAGGACACTGAGGAACTATGGTATTATTTAGTAGATTAAGCCTGTGTTAAGGTCTGGTTAGCCTGGAAAAGAAGTATGGGATTATTGTGGAGATTAGTAAAGCTGTTTGGGACTGGTTATTAAGTCAGTTTTATAGACCCATGGGTTATTTAGTAGATTAAGCCTGTGCTTAGGTCTGGTTAGTCTGACATAGAACTGTGGGATTATTTTGGAGATTAATAAAGCAGTTTGGGACTGGTTAGCAGGACAGCTGGAATAGACTTATAGGATTTTTTTATGAGATTAATGAAGATGTTTAGGACTAGTTAGTAAGGCGGTTTTTAGACCATTGGGATTATTTAGGAGATTAACACAGATATTGTTTTGGCTCATGTTAAGCGGAACGGAAATCAAGCTAAAGGAGAAAACAACCTCCTAGAGCTCAGACAGATGAGTGCCAGATACGGATGAGTAAGGGCAGTTGCGGTGTGCTTTGCTGTTTCTTCGGTGTGGGTCTAAAAAGCAGATAAACAGGATGTTTGCAAGCGGTTTCCAACAGTTCCGCTGTATCTGTCCGGACTGCATTACCTGTTCTGTAACGTATGCGTTTTAGGTTATGTAAGTCGTTTGAGTGCATCTGTGGGGGGAATACAGTGAGGGGATAGCAAGCTCAAAAAGCAATAGGCTTGAAGTGACACCTAATCGCTTACATGCTGCACGACAAGAACAAAGTGCGCAAGGTAGGGGAGATGGTGGAGCAGGGTTGTGTTTGCTGTGTTGCTATTGTGATCTGTTATGTGAAGCAGTCCTCGGAGTATCTATCATTGTGTTGGGGAGAGTCAGCCAAGCAAGACAGAGGCTGTCGGGGAAAAAAACACCCCTGGGACTGAGGCCTCGTCCTGTCACTACCTCCGGGCACGGCCAGATAATAATGAAGACATCATGGGGGCCCATAGATAGGCTTCTGGAGACTGAGAGGTGTTTAGAAATTCACTGCACACTGTGAGGAGCAGCCATTGATTCAGCCCCAGGTTTGCCTTATTGAGGCTGGCAGCCTTGCTTTGTCTATTGAATCTTAATGTCGAGAAGACACTCAGAGGTAGAGCACCATAACTTCACTTGGACCTTTCTTGAACTCCACAGGACCTAACAGTCCTTAATCTTTTATACGAATGTAGAATTTTGCTTTGTGCCAGATCTACGGTCTTTACAGTAAAGGTCTTTGAAGTGATGCCATAGAAAACCCATGAGCTTTCTAATAGATGCTTCTTTAGAGAACCGTTTTTTGTAAATGTGCAAGAACTTTGCTCAAGATCATAATTCAACGACTGTACCTAGATGTATTGGAATATAAGGTAATATAATAACGATCATGGTTGAATATTTCCACAGTGGAAAGATCTACACTTACTGATCACTTTATTAGGTCCACAACAATCTGCAAAATTCAAGGACCACCCCTCTATCAAAAAACAAGGGGAAAATCAAAAGAAAAGAAGGGAGAAAACAGGAAAACAGGAAAACTTTCGTAAAAGATGTAAGATCTGGAAGACGACCAGAACAGTCGTACATAAAGCGTTCACCTCTCAAAGACCTCAGATCCGAAAAAATCCTCAGGTTTTCCTCTCTTTATCCTTCCACCATGACAAGACAACTCAAAGCTAGGAATCTGAAAGGATGTCGCTGTTAAGAAGCTGTTATTAAGTAAAGGAAACGAAAAAAGGAGAACATTTCCAAATCAAACACAGGTGTTGTCAAAACCACAGGCTGTTCCAGTTCTGAGTCCAGAGCTCAACATCATTAAGTATGTTTGGGATTATTTGGATCATGCAGAAAATGCAGCCAGCTTCTAAAATATCGCTGCAGATGTCTTTGGTAAAAAGCGAGTTTCTAAGAAAAGAGTGGAAATTGTCCTAAAAGCAAAGCAAGGACACACTATGTAAAAAAAAATGTTTTTAAAGAATCTGTGTAATGTTCTGTTATACTCTATTAAATAGAGGGAGGAGACTGAATCTGAGACTAAATCTGACTTTGCATAGTATTGTAATTACTGTACAGTATATTACTAACTGGACCTGAATGAGTGTAGACACAATTTAGGTAATAATATTAGAATTAGAATTTAGAACCATGTACCATTTACCAATTAAAATGTGTCTACTGCATTCAACCCACCTGTAAAGTAAGAGACCAACAAACAAACACACACACACACCCACACACACACACATACACACTGTTGAGGGTTAGGTGCCTTGCTCAGGGACACTTCAGTCCTACCTGTTGGTTCAGGGAATCCAACCCAATTGAGTGCCCCAGAGTAAGTGCGCTGATATATATAAATATATATATATATATATATATATATATATATATATATATATATATATATATATATATAAATAAACACACACACACATACACACACACACACAGATTATGCTCTAGCACTGATCAATGGCATTATACACTTGTATTAATTTATGGGGACAAAGCAGTAATAATGATCCCTTCCCTAAAATATACTCAGTGGGGATCCATAAATCCATAATGCAATCTTTGGAGAACATTTTATGTAATTTAACTTTTCTGTCATTTATTCTCTGCCTCAATTACTCATTGGAAAGGGCATCAAAACTTTCTTTTTCTTGGATATATTATATTAGCTCCAAATGTCCTTCCTGGCGCCCTCCCCAGACCGCTCGAACATTCTTAAAAAGGAATTAGCCACCAGACTTAGCAACAAAAAAAGCAAGTCCGCTTCTTGCTGCTGTCTTTCATTTCATATAAGTTAGTGTTATAACCACCAAGGCTGCCTTGTAATGGCCAAAAACGCATGCACTTAAAAGGGAACATCAATCAATATGCTAACTTAAGGATTCAGACAATATGCCAGACGGCAGACAGCGGGAGGAATCTCTTTCTCAGACTGCAATTGAACTTCACAGTTGAAGCATTTAAAATAGATCACAGACGAAAGGCTTTTTCTAAAATGCCGTGGTCAATGGGGTCATTTCTATGACGTCAGCAGAGGGCTGGAGAAGAAAGGTGCCCGTTTCTCTACTGGGGCCAACACTTTTATTGTGACAGCACGGCTGCTGCCTGTAAACCTACTGCTGTTTTTAGGATTAAACTCTTAGTCTCACAGTCCTGTACACAATTTACTTGCTGGGCTTGTGGGAGCTGGAGCCCTTTTGGCTCATTCCATGCCACAGTGAACACTTCCACCCCCTACAGGAGGCCTGCAACACTGCAGCCCTTTTTTAATATATATATATGAAAACCCCTTGAGATGAAAATGGGTTTCCGTCTGCCCATTTGCTGCCAATGTGGGCTGTTTTTGCCACAAACTGGAACATCGTCGTAAAGTCAGGAACAGCTGCTGCCGGGGTTTAGAACACTACCTTCCTCGCTCTCTGCCAAAACCCTGGAGCCCAATGGTTTAACACCCCCAGACAGCTGTTCGTTTTGGTTACATGTGTATCCTTTTGTCTCAGTTGTGCAGAATGTACGTCTGATTGCATTTTCGTGCTCGTTCCCCTGCGTTCATTTGAGTAGCTTTTGTCTTTATTGGGGAATGTTTGTTGCTCTTATGCAGAAGAGATGCGCTTTATAGTGGTGCTAAGTAGTCACATTTTATGGGCTCTTTGTGAAGCTCTGCAAGCAACAACACTGGTTGCTGGAGTGGAGGTGGAATGCAGTTCTCTTTCATGCAAACCCAATGTTTTATTGTATTGTAAATGTAATTCTATAGATAGATATAGAATTATGCTGTGGTATATCAACTGTATAAAGAGCATAATTTAAATATGCCGTGCAGTATCTGAGTGTCTTTGGTGCATGCTTAAAAAATACACTTGAAAGGCAAGTCTCAATAAGTAAAGAAATGTGGAAGGTCAGCTTGCATGGTAAATATAGAATGGTCAATATATGCAGTGCACATGAGATTTCTGGGGAATATCTGAAAGGGCTTAGGCTATGTACACACAGCAGGTATGTACATGGGGTCCAAATTCGATTTTTGTATTGGGTTGTTTACGCCATCTTTTAAATATGAGTTCATTCAGATATTACACTGGGCGGATCACAAATTGACCCACATATGAAACAACAACGCTTCAAGTGGTACGGCTCGCCCAGTGGAAAACATTCGTGACTGCCAATTGATGCAGGTCCACTGCCAGAGGTTTCGATTTCAACCTCACTAGCATTGCAGGAGCTATGAAGAAGTTCTAATAGCTGACCGCTAGACTTATCACCCAGAGTGTGTTCGAGCTCATAGTAAACAGGTCACGTTATTTGGGCATTCTCTTTTTGCATGCTTGGCTTCTATCATCCAACATGGTGCAGTCTGACTTTGTTTGTATAGAAACATCGCTCCGAGGCTTTGAGGCAATGTGAAATTATGTAGAGTCGACTGACTGACATAACAAAGGTATAAATTCTGATCGTGCTGGAGTTGTAAATTTGGATTCCAGTAACACGTATGAAAGTGTTCCAAATCAGGACTAAAAACTAGCAGCTTCATTGTGATTTTTGGTGAACGCAATGCCACATAAATAATAATAATTAAAAAATTTGGGCCATTTGGGACAGAGGAACTGGGCCAGTTTTTAGTACGGTATCTAGATAAAGGGCTGCTAACCTAGCGGGTTGGTAATTTCTAAGCTGCCCAGGCTCCTAGTTGTCTCCTTAGCAATCTAATACGGTAGCAATTTATCACTGTGGAATTTCAGGATGCTTACAAAAGATGTAGTGATGGTTAAAAATGACCCCTTTAATATTTTATTGTATGTTTAATATTATTATTGCATATTAATATGTTATATTATATATGATTTTTTATGGTCTTCTTCATCTTGGTACACATTTTGGTCCGCCAATTAATCTCACAGATTTCAAGGTGTTCACACTGTTCCAACACCAAAATGTTTGGTCTGATCGGGAATGGTGTGCTTGTACACAATTGTTTGTATATATAGCAGCAGATTTTTCTGGATTTTTTTCTCCATTAAGAATGAACCGAATGAAAAAGTACACACCCATCTACTGTACTTCTCGACTGACAGACATGTTGGTCTGACCCGTCCTTGTCTGTTTTTGTTCATCCGTCTTTCCTCTTATAGAGTCCCATTCATTTTTACCTCCATTCAAACCCTGCTGTCTCCTTTAACCTATAGACACTAAACTGCATGTAATGTGTAACGAATGGAAGTATGGTGTTAGGTGGGTGCTCTCGTAGCGAGGTGGACACTTAGCTTCCATGAAGAGACACGCAGGGAGCACGTCGTGAAGGGGTTTCAGAGCCAGTTTAATGAACAATGAGAGCACCAAGACTTCACTCGTCACAAGTTCCCAGATAACACCAGTTGGAGAACTCAGGCTACAACCTAGTACAGTTTACAACACGTACATTCTCTTCCGAGTTTTCCTCCACACTCTCCATTATTCACATGCGCACTGCACCTGCCTTAAAGTGACTGTTACAAATGCAAACTTAATATCCACAGACATACTGACCCACACTCCTCTACGTGTTGTTTATTCAATACTCATTCGTCCTTTACCAACCACAGCCTAGCAACAGCCTAGCAGCAAGTGTGATGCATTACAGCTGCACAACCATTCCACGTTTCCTTCAGGAAATGCACTTTTCTAGTTTTCTCATACTTTTTCTTGTCACTACACATTTTTGTCCACTAACTAGTCCCACAGTTTGCAAGCTTTACTTATTTTTAACATTAGAAAAAATTAAATGGAAAAATGCACACTGACCTACTGCACTTCTGCTCGACCGACAAACATTGATTCACACACTGTCTCAGGACTGACCCCTGAGTACAAATTCAATGTTGGTCTAAACTTCACTCGTCTTTTTTCTCCATCCCTTTTTCCATTCATTTCCATTCTTTCCCAATCTCATTCAACTGTGTTGTACAGCCACCAAACTGCATGATCCCAAAACTATAATCCACAGCCATACTGACCTGCACTCCTCTATGTATCATTTATTCGTCCTTCATTCTTCTCATAGAAGGCTATCCATTTTTAACAACACCTAGCAACTGCCTTGCTAGAAACGTAAGCTATGCAATCTTTCTGCTTTTGGGAAATGCACTTTGAGTTATACAGTATTTATACACAGTTTTTTGTTTGTTTGAATGTTTCTGCGTGATTGAATCGTTGGGTTCCAAACAAAGTCATTCATAGTGGTTTGAAATGAAATGCACTGTTCTAGAGAAACTTTCTGAGACAGTATTGTTCACAGTGGTGGTGATAAAAACCCGACAACTGAAACACTTATTGCCTCCAAAAGCCCCCTTATAGAAAGGTATTACATAAAATAGTTATGAATGCATTGCCTGATGGCTGAGACATAGCTTTTATGATCACTTTGAAAACTTTAACATTGTGGACATTGTATACGTAAAACTCTGAGAATGCATGTGGGTTCACTGCTTGTTTTGGACAGTAAATAAAAAGGAACTTTTCCACCAGTGAACACCCTGATGCAAGGATTACAAGCCAGGCCTCACCTCCCGACTTCAGGGGCAATGTTTGAAGTTCTCACATTTGTTTACTTTCCCTATCTCAAAGGAAGTCACGCCTGATGTTCCTGAAAACCCTGTGGAAATCTGTGTGTAGAGTGTGAGGGTGAGAGACTTATCGGTGAAGTCGCCAGCCCGGCTGGCTGATAAGATCTGAGATTGATCATCTTCTTTAAATCCACTCTGACAGTTTTCTTCCCTTCATCACAAGCAATCTCTCAACAAATGGAACTGGAGATGAGTTTCCTCAGCATATGCATGTCGCATCCGCCACGCCCAAGGCTCCTAGCTGGCACTGGCGATGTTATTACTGTTGCAGTAGTATCCATCAAAGCCATCTAATTTTGGATGCCACGATTCTTCATTTGAAACCCAGTCTAATGCTTATGGTACACAGTGATGGTCTTCGGAAATGCTTGGTTTCACCACAAATATGTGCTTTCAAGGTTGATGTATTGGCCCTTGCAGCTATTAGGCGTTTGGTTCTGCTAAAAAGGCTCTGGGCACCTTTGAAGGTGAATACTTTTTGTGCTTCTTTTGGCCAGGCTTTAGCTGGAGAGACGCTTTGGCGCCACCAACAGGGCTGGCAAATCAATACTCAACATGACTTGTTGCTTAGTCAAAGACTTCTGGCACATTTTTTTTAGAGCAGGTCTGATGATTCAAATCCCGACTGTATTATCCTGTCATCAATTCTTTGCCTCTTTTTTTTTTGGAGCCACAGTCATTTCCAGTACTCTGTATGCATAAACACATGCATTGGATATGATCGTGTTAGGTCTGTTTTCCATTGCATGTTTCAATAATGCTATTGTTGTCGATGCTGCTCTGTTGTCAGTCCTGTTCCTGGTCCTGTTTTGTTACGATGCACTGACACGCATTTTTTAACAAACGGTCTTTGTCAGGGCTGATATTTCGCAATAGAATCTGCTCCTTATTTCTCATTTTGATGAGAGAAGATTATATAAATACATACATAAAAAATACAAACTCAACGGCAGGAAAGTTGGGACAGTAGGTAAAATGCAAATCAAAAGAGAAGCCACTGACTTGCCTTTTACAGGCATTTAGCTGAAAAAAATACAAAAATAAATTTTGCCTTTTTTACCTTATGAGCCATACGTTTTTAACTCTTAGAAGAGCATTTAAAGGTTCAGAGAATCCTGAAAAAGGGCTCTCAGACTGCACTGCATTAACAACTGCCATGCTTCTGTGGTAAATATGAACACACAGGCTCAGGGATACTCTGGAAAACCCTTGCCAGAAAATACAGTTTGCTTCTGCATCTAAAATCGCTAGACTCTAGTATGTCCTCCTGGTACCTGGGCCACCTAAATTCCCAGACTCTAACCCTACTGACCACCTCAAGTGTTATGTTCGCTCTATGCACCCTCCAGCAGCTGTGGGATGCTCTGCAGTCAGCATGATTCCAGCTACCTGTGACAACCTACCAGGACCTTATTCAGTCTTTCCCAGCCCATCTAGCTGCTGCCCAGGTATATATGTATGATATATGCCATGATGTCCTATGATGATGATTTCTTGGATATCATATATAAAAGTGCTTGGATAGTATCTGCATGACTGGTATAGTGCACAATACATTGATCGACCCCCTCTCAAAGCCTTCCAACTCCTCAGATCGCCTTGCATTAATAATGACATGTTTCTGTAATCAGTATGAACATATACGCTCAGAAATGCTCTGGAAATCCTTGCCAGTTTGCTGCTGCATCTACAAATGCAAGACTCTAGTATGCAAAGTAAAATCCATGCATCAACAGCAACAAGAATTGCTTCCTATTTCTTTGGGCAGGAGCTCACCTTACATGTACTGATGCAAAATGGAAATGTGTGCTGTGGTCTTCCTTGGCGCGGATGGGATCTTCCAGCAAGATAATGTCACACGGCTAGAAATGTCAGACAGTGGTTGGATGAGCTTGAACAACACCGCCAATGACTAGGCCCCCTAAATTCCCAGACTTTAACCCAACTGACCACCTCGATGGTAATGTTTGCTCTATGGATCTTCCCCCATTCACCCTCCAGCAGCTGCGGCATGCCCTGCAGCCAGCACGATTCCAGATACCTGTGACAACCTTCCAGGATCTATTCAGTCACTCCCAGCCTGTCTAACTGAGTGTGGGTAAATATGGAAGTGCTTGGATAGTATTTACACAACTGGTGTGGCACCCAATACGTTGATAAGATCATCCTGCTTCCCAGAGCCCCACAATGCGACCCTTTTCATACTCTTCCAACTGCTCAGATTGCTTTAAAACTCTTCGTTCTCATACTTAGCTTGGAAAGGATGCTACCAACACAACAGCACGAGTCAGAATGGAAAGGACATGCAACAGGATGCCCCTATAGGGTCAGTCTGGTACAATAATAAGGCCCGTTCTTGCTTACGTCACATGCGCAGCCAAGTGTAAACTTTAATTATTTGCATATCTTATGATGTAAAACTAAAAAAAAAAAAACTGAGCTAAAAGTCAGATGAGCTTTATTGAACAATCGTGTTCTTGATTACAGCACAAAAAAACAATAAAGGGAAATTGCAGGATCATGGGACCGACTAAGGTCAGAACAAGGGTAGTCAGGTAGGCAACCAAAATAGAAGGAATAGACAAGGACAGTAGTCAGAGGAACGGAAGGAGGTCAAAAGAAAGAGTAGAGCAAACCTATAAAGTCGAAAGGGATGAGGCAAAAAACAGTAGTCAGGAAACAGTAGGAGTCGAAGCCAGAGTCGAGATAACAAGGAAGAAACGCTCAGTAATGAAAACGGGATTTGCAAAACTTCGCAATGAGTGTGAGAGAATGTGTGTGACTTATAAACAGACTGGGTGATTCAAAACAGGTGGATTCAATACTCAAACTAGACCGGGAGTGATTGGTAGACTGGGGACATGTCAGTGTGACGTCATCGGGTGATGCATTCTGGGAAGTGGAGTTCGGGATAGCGGTGAAGCCAGGGAAACACGGAAGTGTGATATAAGCGTATATAGGTCCTTCTCTAATGAAAGTTATTGCAACAAAATATATATTAGAGCTGGCAATATGGCAAATATATAACATGGTGATACATTAGGAGAATATGCAGTGTATCTAAATATTCATTTTAGTATTCAAGACCAATAACATTCATTTAGTTGGGTGTGTCTGAACGTTTGACTGGTACTGCCTATAATACAGTTGTTTAGTTAAAGTAATAAATATCATGTCTTTCTGCTGTTTTACACTGAATACAGGTCAGACTTGCAAATCATCACTGCCTGATTGTATTTACACTCTTCCCACTGTCCCAACTTTTCAGAACTGGGTCTGTATGTAAACCAGCAGTGCAATGATATTTCTCCATTGCAAGAGAATGAGTTGCAATGAGGTTACCTAAACAGAGATATGTTTTTATTAGCAGTTGCCAGCTGGTGTGAAGCCAGAACATTACTCCACATATTGTTCACCTAGAATACTTGGCTTCTCCTTCACTTGCTAAGCCCAGCATGCTACAGACATGTTTTTTTATAATCGTCGTGAAAGCCTTATCTGTGTCCTCTCTGTGTGGGTGGGTGAAAGATGCAGCAATGATGGCTGTCCCTGGCCCTCTGATGCGCTGAGGGTGTGAATGGCAGTTTTTTTAAGCTTGTCAGGATTTAAAGTTGAGGGTTTTTTCAGGGATCCTCCAGTGTGACGTGAAAGAACATTCTGTATCTTCTGCCGACTGGGTCAGATCTCAGGAGAGATCCTTGACTGTTGCGGAGGAGTGGGATTCTGGAACAGGATTTTTGATCAGCCTTTGCTGACTCACACAGCTGATGGTGAATTCTTGTTATATCCAATTCCCTGACATCCAGATTGTCAGTGGTGCGTAGGGCTTCCCTAGATTTACTATTCTTACTATGTCAGAGTAGAATGTGTTTTCACCAAAAATATGTCGCTTAGGGACTCAATGGCTGTTGTAAAATGCATTCCCCCTGGTTGTAAAATCGTATTGGCTGGCAAGGTCTAAGCTTCGAAAATCGTTGACTGCACTCAGAGATGTTCCCTAATTTATGTTATTCCAAAACAGCTATTAAGAAGTACTTCTTCAATTTTCAGTGTCAGTTAAAAAGGGTGTCTCTCAGTATGGCATCAGGCTGCCATGTCTGCTAACGCAGCATGCATGTGTCTCGGCATGGAGCTGTAGAGGCTCTTAATGGTGTCCTCTGATAATCCATCCCATGCAGCGTCAATATTCTGACACAGTTCCTGCAGATTGTGCAGTAGGGGTGGAGGTGAAGGGACACAAGGCCTTCTGGACATGTGACACATGACAACATAGTGGTCATCTTTGCAGTGACCATGGTGACTCCACACATTCACTGGTTGTCTCCACAAAGACAAAAGCGGGACTCTTCACTGAAGATGACCCGCTGATATGATGAGTCACTCCTTGACAGTTTGCAACACCACCATCTAACATGACCAGTTAACCTGCACATCTACTTCATATACAGTGTATATAATAGGGAAAATAATGATAAATCTAAAAAAATTTTTTTATTAATCAACTACTGTTTTTTTACTAAGCCTTTCATGTACTTCTCATAGATTTGCGTAAAAACACATGTAACACTGAAACCTCACAATAGCAAAACAGTGTTTAAGCCTTCAGGCATCATATTCATAACTATAGTATAATGAGTATCTGTAATGTAGATAATGTCTTCCAACATCTGTTTCCTATCACACCACTGTGAACAATTCTAACTCCAAGTTTCTCTACCGCACATTTCACGTCAAACTATTTTGAATGACTTTGTTTATATCTAAACCATTTAAATATGCATAAAAATAAGCAGTGCTCCGACAGCAATACAGCCTTGGCCTATCTCTATATAAATCTATTTCTATCCTCTCCCTCTCTCTCTGCAGAAAAACCCATGGCGCAGGGACCACCTGGCGGTATTCTTGGCATCCTGGGTGTAGTAGTGGTGGCTGGCCTGATTGTAGGCGTGGTGGTCACCATCTGCATGGTGTACAAGCGTGGACAGAAGCCCCGCACGGAGACCGACAACGACCTGTAAGTACAACAACTGCACTAATTTGGAACGTCTCGGGGAGGTAGCAAGGGTAGGCAGAGAGGTCAGACACTGATCTGAAAGGCTGTCAAGCTCACTAAGCACTGCACCCCAGGCACATGGAGAAGCCTCCTGAAACAGAAAGGGTTCCACCTTTGTGAAATCAACAGCCATCTCGCCTCATAGGATGGTACCACTGAGATGTGGGCTTTCTAACCATCAACGAGGCTCTTTCAGTGAGGTCACCGCACTTATGGTAATGTGGCCCAAAAAAAAAAGAAGAAGAAAAAGAAGAAGAGGAGGACATTTGCAAAAGTATGTCTCATTTTGTTAGCTGGAGGACACGCTTGATTACTTAAGAGCATGTGAACTGTTTGTTAAAGAGGCTATTTGATTGCCTCACGGACTTGATTTGACCATTTCCACCATTAAGAAACAGGTGTTTCAATCAGGGCTGATTGCATAAGACACATCAGCCTACCGCTGGAGCCTGAGAAAGCATTATGGGTCATAAACAGAGCGCTTGATTCTCTGGTTTGGAGCCCACACTCCTCTTCAGACCTTGAGATGGAGCATTGTCCAAAAACGACGTAGGGATTTGGCGTGTTGAACAGATGGAGCACTGCGGAGCTTTGGTGAAATGTGTGTTGCGGAACATTGTTAGACACAAGAGGATTTACAATCAGGCTTTATTTTCCTACACTTTAATCAAGTACAGGCTCCGTATACGGAATCAGCTCGGTTTCAGTTATGCAGTGAAAGATGATACTGAACTGATGCTCAAGCTCGTGTTTTATATGTGTCGAAAGCAGTTCTCTACTCTTACAAGCTCTGCGTATTGTGTCCCATATTATTTATTATTTAATACTACTCAACATACAGTACCAGTCAAAAGGTTAGATGCACTCAATCAAATAGATGTTTTTCTATAGGACTTTACAGGCTTGCACTGAACAGTTCCAACTGATGAGACGTCTGAAACAATACATTTCCTGATACACCACATATACACTTGATGTATCACAATATGTCCATATTGCCATCTCTAAAATATACATCTAACATACCTCTTATGTATGTAATGTACAGGGGTTGGACAATGAAACTGAAACACCTGGTTTTAGACCACAATCATTTATTAGTATGGTGTAGGGCCTCCTTTTGTGGCCAATACAGCGTCAGTTCATCTAGGGAATTTAAGCCATTCTTCTTGCAGGATAGTGGCCAGGTCACTACAATATGCTGGTGGAGGTTCGTCCTTCTTGGTGGTATGCTGACATTACCCTGGATACCGTGGCTCTTGATACATCACAAAGACTTGCTGTCTTGGTCACAGATGTGCCAGCAAGACGTGCACCAACAATTTGTCCTCTTTTGAACTCTGGTATGTCACCCATAATGCTGTGTGCATTGCAATATTTTGAGCAAAACTCTTACCTGCTAACTGAACCTTCACACTCTGCTCTTACTGGTGCAATGTGCAATGAATGAAGATTGGCCACCAGGCTGGTCCAATTTAGCCATGAGACCTCCCACACTAAAATGACAGGTGTTTCAGTTTCATTGTCCAACCCCTGTATGTATGTATGTATGTATGTATGTATCTCTAATATGTAATATATATAGTTGAGTCACATTATTATGACCTCTTCCTACTTTTTACGGCAGCAACGCGTAGCTCGTGAAGGAAATTACATATTGGTGGCATACTCTGGGTCCTCTACACTGATTTGGGAATAAATCTATTCTTGCACATACACTCACACATGCTGATTGTTCTACCTGGGGGGCGTCGAATGTGACTAGAAATGTCCGACATTGGTTTTAAGAGCATGATAAAGTATTCCAAGTACTACCCTGGGCCTCTAATACCCTAGACTTGAACCCAGTTGAGCATCTGTGGGACCACCTTGATTGCTGTGTTTCCTCTATGGGTCCTCTCTCACGCACCCTCCGGCAGCTGTGGGATGCACTGCAGCCAGCATGGCTTTATGTACCTGTGGTACCTCATGTGGTACTTTCACGTACCTTATGTACCAGCCTGTCTAGCTGTTGTCCTTGCTGCACACTGAACCTTAAACTCTGGATCATAATAATGTGACTAGATTGTGTTTCTATTGGCTTTATCTTGTCCACATGTTGGTTTTAAATATGACCAATATGTAAAAGGATGTTTTTTCTGTGCTGTACTCACGACATCACTTTTCATCAGATTCAGAACATAATAACATATCTCCTCTTCTCGATGCCTTAGCCACGTATGGTCCAGTGTCCAAGACTGAACAATTGGCCTCACTTATTCTGTTTGGGTAATACGTCCCTAATCAATTAGCTTGATGCTAGCTGGGCATCTGTTAGCTGACGCAATAGAATTGGTGGTTAGTGTTTTCCTAAAACTGTTTAACTGTCCAATTATGTTGTGCTAGTGGCAGTTGGAAAAGATTTGGCTGGTTCAGAAAAAGCATGTGCTGGCCTCCACCCTTGCAGTTAGTGATGGAAAATCACAATTCACTTCCAAACACAAATGGATTGAAAGTTTAGAGTTTTGGATTGCTTGCTAGCCAATATTGCAATATAACATGCAATATAACATGCTGGCTTTGTTAGGAGTTGATCATAACTCTAAGGGTTAGATTTCTCGCAATTCAGCTGATTTGATGTGAAACGGTTAGTTGAAACCTACTAACTTGCACAGTGGTGGTGATACTATGTGTGTGTACGTGATACTACAGTCATTTCATGTACAATGTAAATATAGTCATATTTTATTGCTATAATGGAATAGTAAATATTAACCGAGTGAACCTGTGTACATGAGTTTTTAAAGTTTTACTTGAAATGAAACTAAGGAGTTCGATCTTCGATTCCCTATTTACTTATACTCTTTACGTGTATCTGGATGTCTTGAGAGTTTCTGTGTAGGGCTAGAGGCAATGGCAGCTACATAAGCAATGTAGAACTGTATGAACAACAATAGCTGTAGATAATTTACTGTAGATAACGTGCGGTCTTGTGACTGTTCTGGACAAACATCGTTAGGGACATCCACATATTTCTCATATAGTAAGAGTAACTACAACGGTTAAGCACAATAACAACCAACTCCAGTTAGTTGAGGACTGAGAGCCCTGGGTTTATTTGGAAATGCTGAAACAGAGAGAGTTGTGTGGTAGAGTGGAGAGTTTAAGGGCAGAGAAGGCCGGGAGAGTTTGAGACGCCATCTTGGCAAAGCCTGATGAACAGGGTCAAAACTTAGAGCCTCCACACCTTACACAGAATGACCGACTGTTACTCTAATCGATCAGAGACCTCTCTGGTATTATGATTTTACTTTAATTAAATCACTTTTTATTTTTCTCATGTACTATTGATTTGTCATCAGTTATGTTATCATTTTATTATTTTTATCTACTTTGTTCACCTTTTAGAATGATTGTTTTATTCTTTTTGGGCACTTACAGAAAGTGCCTGGTAGGCTGGTAAATACTTTAAATAAACTCAGTGCTAAATCTGGCTCCCTGTATTAATTAGAATAAACTTTAAAGTCCTGCTACTGGTCTAGAAAGGTTGGAATAATCTTGCACCTGCTTACATCACAGAATGTCTCTCTGTTTATGTTACAGCTTGTGATCTTAGATCTACAGATGCTGGCGTTCTGAAAATACCCTCGTAAAATACAGAAAACATGAAGAGATTCTTTCAGTTATTATGCTTCTAAACTGTGGAACTCAGAGGAGCTAGCATTAGATAGTCCAACCCAAAACCATATCTCTTTAACTCTTAAAGTAAAACTACAGTGAGGTGGTATTTATATGTATGTACATATATGTAAAGCACTTTGAGCTGCCAATGCTATAAAAGATGCTCCATAAGTAAGAAATAATATAATATAGTATAATGATAAATTGGGGAAATTTTTACTTTACTGGACATACCTCTCCTCATCACAAGGAATGTATAAAAACCTAAAAAATATGTTTAGCAACAAAAACTATAATAAAACCAGTCTCAGACACCAGGCCATGCGTCCCCCATTTTGTGTAATAAGTTTCTGAGAGGATGCTATAAAAGCATGAAACGCTTCACCCATCACCACCACTCAATTCTGTACGTTTCTCTATGATGGAGCATTTCACAGACCACTCTGAATGACTTTGTTTACATCCTAACTACTTTACCATATAACCACTAACTGCTACATTTAGTACAATCAGTGGTATTCCTCTTTAATGCCATCGTTTTGGAAATTCAGTGGTGGGAGCTGTTGTATTCTAAAATGAGCAAACAAACTGGAAGAGAAAAGTTACTTGTTTTCTAAAAAAATGATACGGTCATTTAATGCTTCATGAGAGCTGACTCATGGCTTGACTCATGGCCCAGCATGAACCTGAGTTGAGTGAGTTTGACAGCATTGTTTGCTCTAATTGAGTAAGCAAGAGGCCATTATAGACAGCTATTGGACAGGACTTCCTCCCTCTCTCTGCTCCTCTGCGTCAACCAGGTTACTTTGCATCCAATACCTGAAACAAGTCTTCCCAGAATTCAGAGCACTGGCAAGGACTGCCCACGCACAGAGATATAATGGATAGGAACTGAAAGCAAAAGACTCTCTCCTCTGTAAAAGAGAAAAAAATAAATTAATAAATAAAAAGTGTGTGTGTGTGTGGTCAGGACAAAAAGATGAAGGTGAAACACTGAGAGCATGCAGCGATTGGCTGCCCTCAGTCACAGTTTGGCAAACACAGTAAGTCAAGCTAGTGTGAAAGGTTGACATAGCACAGTGCACTTGTTTGTTTGTTTGTTTGTTTGTTTATAGCTTGCCATTAGAAATTGAATTCTAACCCACATCTGACACCAGTCTGACTTTGGGATAGAAGACGACGAGGGAAATTGCTTAAATTGAATAAAGCTTTAAGCAAACTTTTATTGAAGACTGCAGCAGAGTAGAGCGCCCGGCCAGTGCTGGCTGAATAGGCCACAAAGCAGGCAGGTCACTCATAGTGACACCCAATAACACCCACTTACCTGCCTTAACAGCCTAGCACACAATGGCACAAATAACACAGCGGCATACTAATGCCAATAGCACAACAACTTATTTGCAATGAGGTCTCTCTTAGCCTAGCTGCAGCGCCTCCGACTAACACGTTTCTGGTAGTTAAGTTTGCACAGCATGTTTTGGTGAGGTTGCTATTCTTGTAATGGCAATTCAGCACACAGCAGTGTGGCTTGCTCCTTAAAGACCAAGTAATTGAGTGGGGAAAGATGTACAGGGCAAAGCATATTGACTTTGGAACATTTGTGTTTTTACCACAGGATGTGATTCTTGGAAATGGCATTTCTTTTTTTTCGCATAGAGAACAAAACAGCTTAATGTTGTTTAGTTGGGCATGGTATGAATTGGCACAAGGACTATAGAAAATAAGCAGTGCACTCATAAGGACTGTATAGTAGGAGCTAGTAAAAAAAAAAAAAGCTTAGAAAAAACAGTGAAGTTGAAACTGTTGCTAATGTCAGCTTTATTGCATGGCAAAACTTGTGAACCCAACCTACCAACTGAGTTTAACCTTTTATTTGTATCAAAAAAAAAAAAAAAAAAAAAATATATATATATATATATATATATATATATATATATATATATATATATATATATATATATATATATATATATATATATATATTATATATGAAAAATTTGAAAAATCGTCTGTCTCAATTATAAAACCGAATGCCATCTGATCCATACCTGGCACTTTGATTCGATCTGAGCAGGCCGAATGGTGCTGCTAAATTCAAAACCTGACCCGAAGTCGTGCTCACAAAATGCGATATTGCAGACATGCTTTGCAGGCAAGCACTTTATTGACAGAAAATTAATACAAAAACTCTGCTGCAGCCAACACACTGACACTGACATTACTGTCTGGCTAGCTCCAGTGTCTGGATAGCAACGTGTAATACATTCCTGACTAAAACATTTCCTCTTTACCAAGGTTTCTTTGGCAGACAATTAGTGGAGTGCCTTTGTTCTGTACGTACTACTCTCTGTAAGAGACAAAGAGAGCATAGAAGATAGTAATTGCATTAGAGAGACATTTTCTCTTAAATCAAAGCAAATAAAATAATAAACACTAAATAAACAGAAATCAGAAAACACACCTGAGCTAATCTAGCTGGGTCGGATGTGAGCTTGTAACAACAATACAGTACCAGTCAAAAGTTTAGAACCGCTACTCATTAAGGTAATTAATCTAAGGAAAACCCTTTTTAATTTACTCTAGAATATAAGTGAAGACATCACACTATGAAATAGCACACTATGGAATAATGTAGTCCACCTTAAAAACCTATGAAATGGAAATTATTAGTAGGATAAAACAGCTTACTTAATCTATATGATATAACAAGATGTTTTTAAGCAATTTTGTACTAAATGTATTGATCTGTCCATCATGAATATTTATCAGATTAAAAGGGTTTTGAAAAGAACCCAATATATATTAGAGGTGGTGTTATGGCAAAAATATAATATTGTAATACATACAGAGTATATGCGGCATCTCAGGATATATATTTTTTCAAACATCTCATCAGTTGAAGCTCTGAGACATAGATAATGAAAAACATATTTTTAGTGTCTACACTTTTGACTGGTACTGTACATGTCTGAGGGCCAACAAAACTGTTTGGTCCTGGGTTGTGGCCTGTAACAAGTCTGAACCCGAGTCAAATGTTGAACCAGAGTCAAAAAAATCAAGCATGGGTCAGATATCAGACCATTACTAAATAAGCATAAACTGGAGGAATGTGGGAGAAACATTTACATAGAAATGCTATTAATGTCATGCATTGTCATGAGTTGCAACGACGGAGTTGGTTCAGTAATGTAGCATGTCTCGTTACTGATAACGTCACATGCTAATTGCTAGGTATACTCTAACTGTCATGACATCAGACTTCATGCCATCTGTCCTGCCAGTTACTGTAAACATGACACATGTATGACATGAAATAATTACAACTCATGACAAAACGTGTCTGTTATGTCGATCTAGCAGGGTTCAGGTAAAGTATTACCCTAGGTTTTTCACTGGTACTGAATTGACTAGAATAGATGAATCAGTCATGTGGGGTGTCATATAGAGGAGAGAACTAAACTCTGCAGACCTCCAGCTTCAACTTTGCAATATCAGCTTTGAAAGGATGTATTTGTGGGCAGAACATGGACAAATAAATTCCAATTGCTCACATAGCCTACTCCATCAGGCAGGGGACTGCACTTTGCTCCATGCCGACACCCCTTTATCACACTTGCTGGTGGTTGCCAGTGCTCCTGGGAGGATGCTGGGAACTCTAGTGTGAGAGGGCTGGCTTCCTGCCTCCATGGGAATATTACCAAGGCAACCAGTGCGAGGGCGCATGAAATCTGGCACAGGAGCCGCCTTAATTAGCTCAATGATCAAATTAGGACGCTTATTCGAAGGACTCCTTCCAAATCCGTGTGATTGATTTAAGATGCAAAGGCTTAATATTTCCATTAGGGTACAGTGGCAGAGCCAGACTGGTTGTTTCGTTGGGGGGAAATAACGCTTCATTGCTCTCGAGCAGTCTGCCGAACTGGCCTTCACGGCTTTGCACGTCCTTTGGTCGGGTTCTGCCAAATCCGACTGAATTACTTCCACGAGTTGCCAAGGACACTGGATTTTAATTTCTTTTGCGCTCTGCCTCCCTACGTTCTCTCTGGTCGCCCATAAAATCTGCAACATTCACGAGGCTCATGAAATAGTCCCACACATGTTCCCTTCGTTTGTTGTTTTCCCGTCTCTAGTCCCAGCTATTTCTTTTCTTGGCTTCACTCAGAATTCATTTGTTTTTGTGTTTTGGTCCTAGGCGAATATCTTACTGTGTGCTATTTAAAACCAGAACAAAACCAAAAAAAAAAACCCTGTCTGAGTCATGATAAGTTAACCTCCAAAACTAAGTCAGAATGTAGATCAGCACATGAAGTGCTTGCTCATGGCTCGTGTTAGTCCAGCTGTTCTTGACTTGTTGCTTAAATGAGAATTCCAACTAAAATTCCTGCATAATTTGACAATTGAGATGTAAACAAAGTAATTCAGGGCGGTTTGATGTGAAAGGATTTATTGTAGAGAACAGAACTGGAGAGAAGAGGTGGTATAGTGCAGGGAATGTCTTGTTCCAAGTGTGGAAAATGGCTCCAAAGCAGATGCTAATGTTTGGCAAAAAGGAGTGAGTGCATTTGGATATTCCAAAGACCATAGTGTGAAGGAAGTAGCCGAATCTGTAGGTGTATGGAAGCGTACAGTCATATAGATCTACTAGCAGTCTACATCCAGACACATGGACACATACATGCTAAATCAAATCTCAGCTGTTATTCATGTTTGTGAAGGTACTGCATGCTATAAGGTGACACATTTTTGTCAGGTGATCTTTTTTTGCATTAGAACTCCCTGTGTTCTGGGCCACAATCTAATCTCTGAACTATCGTAAGCCTCAGGCCACAGGCAACTCAGTTATACCTTCAGTCTTGTGCAATGACGGCCTTCTGCAGCCATTAAGCTCTTCTTAAGAAATCTGGTTCCTAACACCACCACTGTGAATGACTCATTTAAGAATGGCAGGTTTTACATCAAACCAACCCGAATGACTTTGTTTACATTTTAGCAGTATAGTGTGCAGTCTGTGCTATTCCCCTTTAAAGCAGCATCAGCGTTCGGCAGGCTACAGCACACTGAAACTAGATCTAGGATCTAGTGGAGCCCTGACTTGGCCTTTCCTCTTTAAATGCTTTGTTTTTGGGAGGAATCTAACCACAGGTCTGAAGAGGCAAATAAACCCGTCTCATTCCAGTCTTGAGAAATGCTTTATAAAACAAATGAGACACATTTACACACACACATACTCTCTCATTCTTCCCCCCTCTCTCTCTCTCATCAGTCTTTTGTCTTCTAAACTAATGAGACACTTTTATATGCATGCACTCTCTCCTTCTCTCTCCCTTGGTCTCCTATAAACCGATGAGACACATGTAGTTCCTCATCATTTCTCTTCTCTCCGTGTTTCCTCTCTCACTTTTATAAATCAGTGTTTTAATACACATGCATTCTTTCTCTCTCTCTCACACTCATGCTGACTTGCCAGATTAATAAGCATACCAACCTTGTATCTACACACGTTATCAGACATATGTACAGATATGTACATATTGTTATGCTTGTGTTTAAGCCCTGGATGTAGTACAGGACTGCATGCTTTATTGTTAAGCATAGGATGGGAAAAAAAAGTTAAATATCCTGACAAGAATTGGCATTGCTTTTCTGCATGGCATATAATTATACAGAGCTAAGGGAGCTCTCTTATTGTTTAACATGAGGAGCTGAGAGAAACTTTCCAACTTCACCTTTAGATTAACCATCAGCATAATTATGTATTCACAGTGGAATCAACCAATTATGGTTAGATTTCCTATGGATGGGGAAAAACGTCACTCCAGGCCTTCTGGAAGCCCTTGATATGTTCCTGATAGTGAATATGAGCAGCAGCCTAATCAGCCGGTTGTTAGAAATGGAAATAGCAGCGGCAGCTTTATACCAGAGCTCACTGTTAAATAATGGCTAATATGTCTATCACAAGCTTTAAGTGAAACATGAAATGCCCTTTTGAAACCTTTAATCTATTGTAATGTATTTATTCTGTTGGCTAAATGCTCCAGCATGTAACTGCTGAATGAAAACATCAAATAAGATGCTAGCACCCCATTAGAAGGTCTTCATAAGGATCACTTTAAGCAAAGTGCTAATAAAACTACTACAATCCTACATGAACGCTAGCAGAAGTTAGCTTTTGTGCTTTCACTGCTCCAAGCACAACTGATTCAATTTAGCAGCTCATTAACAAGCCCTTCATTGGGGTGCAAGGGGTTGTATGAAAACAGGAAGTCCACCTAAATGTGCAGGCCTGGGTGCTTCCAGCATGAGGGTTGAGAAACACTGAGCTACACCAGAGCTCAACTCCTTTTGCCATTCACATTAACTCAAAGTAGTGGAGTGCAGGGGTAGGAGGGATACTGTTTTACCATGGTAGATGTACCTGATACAATGCACAATGAATGTACTGTCATATGGAAATGTATGTTGTGCTGATTTTCTACACTTTTCTACACTTTAATGCTATTTATTTTCTGAAATGTAATTATATATTATATTAATAATAAGAAGAAAAATATTGGGACAAAATTAAACAGTAGTCTAAGCAGATGTTTTGGCACATTTTATGTTTTATTATTGTTTTTGTTTTTCACACTTTAAACGATGGGGTAGGAGGGGTAGCAGACAAGTACATAGAGTAGTATGGACACAGACAACAATCAAACTACAGATAAAAATATTGCAAAATGAATAAACAAGTAATAGAAAAAAGACCAAATCAACAGAGAGCTAAAAAACCCTTGATAGATCCATCTAAATTCTCCCAATTACTGGGAGTTACTAGTTTCTGTTTCTATATTCTGAAAACTAGAGAACCAGAATTTCATGACTGAAAGTTGAGGGGAAATCCAAAGTTGTTAAATTGTTTTCTTGGTGGCTCTAAAACCTGCTGTTCTATTAAAGAAAACTAAAAAACTGCATCATCATTTAGAAGGCATAAACGTGGCAGGAGTGGTATGCTTTGATCAAGTAGTTTAGATAGTATGTCCACTGTGGAATCCATATATCTGCTACTTTGAGACATTTTCAAACATGCGAATAAACGTCCCAGGTGCTACATTACAGATATTACAGAAATGACTAGAAATAAGTTTTATTTGATATCCGATACGGCGACGCATAAGCTCTATGTATAATTTTGTAACGAATAAACCAGTCAGTCAGTAGAGGGAAGCTTTCGTTTCCAGTGTTGTTCAGCTACCAGTGGTTTAATACAGTGTCTACCAAAGCATTGCATATAAACGATACTCTTCCCCAAAGATTATCCGCAGGCCTTATCCAGTCAATCAAAGGATGGATTTCAGGAGTACTGCCCTGTGGTACTCCATAGGTTCAAAGTGCAGAACAAAGTTGTAAACAAACAAAGTAAGAGGAGGCCAGAAGGTTAAAAAGCACCTGAAGCTCCTGAAATGACTGCAAGCCACAACTGCCACACATCACCCATCATATTTATACCGTGAGAGGGTCAGAACGAATAACAAAAAGGTTTACCACCAACCAGAGACTTTGGTTTGTACATAGGGTTGGGGACATAACAATCATAAATTACTCCACCTTGCTTTAGTATGTATTAATTTTTGTTGGAATAAATAGAAAAATGTCTTTTTAAAATATGTTCTATGTAAAGGGCATGTTAAAGGAGCATTATGTAAGATGATATAGCTATCATGTAAGCTTGTTAGTTTGAAACATTCTACAATTATCAATCAAATGTGAAGAAATTGCAGATTTGGTGGCATGTCAAAGACTCTTGTGTATCGTGGTGCAGAGACATTTACTGAAATTAGCGTGCTAACCCCTGGTCCTGTTTCCTAGTAGCACTTGGTACCTGAAGGTACATGAGGTGAAAGTAAGTGACTATAGCGTCTATAAAATGTATACCTTCAGTCACCACACAAACAGCTAAAGAAAAATAATTGCCCACTCTGATCAAGAAAACACGCTCAAACGCAAATAAAAAAAAGTTATATAAAATTCTGTAAAATGAGAGTTAACATTGGTGTTGCCTTCCACTGCTGGAGATGGTTTTGAAAAGTAAAGGGTTGAAGTTTGATGCAAAACTTGCAACAAACCCTCAGACTGGTTAAAAAATGGGTGGATGAGTGTAGAGGGAGGAGGAGTATCCACTGTACAGATTGTGTCATTTTACATATTGCTCCTTTAAATTATTGTCACTTAGGGAACCAACTAAGGTGGGTAGGTGTGCCTAATATACTGACACTGAAGCCTAAAAACTAAGACAATTTTCTACTCTTGCTTTGCCTCTTTCTTTCTCCTTCTGCAAAGTTAACTGCTGTGTGTTCTTCCCCTTGCCCGCAGCATCGCTGTGGCTGATAGCTGTGTGACTCAGACTCAGGCCCCTGTGGCTGAGGCCCCAGAGAAGCCCGAGTCCCCCAGCAGGAAAGTAAAGGCCAGACACCCCACTTAAACCCTCCTCTCCAACCTCCCGCACCCCGCCCGTTCCCCCACCTTCCTGCCTCGGCCTCAGTGTGGCATGGTGCTTTCAAACTCCTCTTTGGAGACCCCACCCTGAGAGCAGCATTTGAGCACATCCAGTGTGGTGATATCGGCAAAGCGTTTCAAAAAGGGCACCATTACTGAGCAGAACTGTTTTAACCGATTCCTAATATTCTTTTTCTCCTGAGGGAGGGAAAAAAAATTGAATACAGACTTTTTTGTAATTGTCGCAGAGAATTTTTAAGGAACCGTTTAGGGGATATTTATGAGGAACTGTTTTGTTGTGGTTCAAATGAAACCAGTTATTAGAAGGAACATTTGGTTTAGCTTTCATTTCTTATAGTCTCTGAAGCTTAGTGGATTGAAGTACACCTAGGTTTCATGAGGCATACTTTTGATGATAATGCTTATTTTGTAGGAATAACAATAATTCATTTTGCCCTTTTGGCTGATTCACATAGCTTTGTTTCTACAATTGTTAGGCTCAACAGTCAGACAAAAAAGGTACCCAGATGACAGATCTACTCTGCTCAACATGCTATGATAATTCCTCCTTTTCTGTTTAGTTCCTCTCTCTCTCTTTCTTTGTGTTGTCTTGCAGGCATGTACGTGTTTGCATGTTATGGTTTGCCTGCTGGATTGCAGTGTTTATGCAGGTATTGTCGATGGTGGTGGTGCTGGTGGTGCAATGACAGCTTTTGTCTTTGTGTCTGTAGTTGGTCTTCATTGGTGATATGCTTTTATTGATGGATCACACAGTGTTATATACTATACATTGAAACCATTCAGTACTGTGCAGTACACGTTATTAATTTTTTTCAGCCAAAGAAAAAAGCAGACAGTAAATACACTCATCATCAGAAAAGGAAGGAAGTGTCGGATTACAATGCTATTCAGAAGAAAGATAAAGGTTACCAGGGACGGTAACAACACTGCTGATGTGGTGCTATAGGCAGTTGTCATAATAGTCGTGCAGCCATCTGCCAGGATGACTCATGGGGCGTCACTGCACACTGAACGTCTGCCGTTGGGTCAGTCAGGTACAGTGATAAGGACCTGTCCTTGCTTACGTCACCTGCGCCGCCAAGTCTGAAACTGGAATCATTTGCATGTCTCAATGTCAAGCCTACTCACCAAATTTCATTCCTGTCCGTTGATTCCTTCTGGGTTCAACTATTTGGGCACCCAGTGTATTTAACAGTGAATTGGACAGAAGTCTCCAAAAATACAAATGCTAGCACATATCCGTCCACTCACTTGCTTTCAGCTTCTTACAGAAATCAGCAGGGATATTTTTTCACAGTTCCGCAGTTAGTCTTTGAAATCGGTTGCATTATCTCCTTCTTTTTATGCTTCCACTGTGACGGGACTTCTCAATGCTACAGGTCTGAATGGATGTGAAGACGCCACTGCTGAGAAAATGAAATAGACAAAATGAACAGCATATGCAAATCAAACCAGGAAGATGCTAGTGCTCCTAGAACCGTTGGCTGATATCACAGAGTACAGACTTTAACATCTCAAAAAAAAAAAAAAATGCAACCAACTTTGAAGACTGGACTTTGGAGGTATGGAAAAATAACCCTACGGATTGCTTTGAAGAACTAAAATTTCCCCTGGAAAGAACGAACGCTGTACTAAAAGTAACAGACTTCTGTTTCTGGAGAAGGAATAACTTATTCTTTATACCGTTTTGACCTGAACTACATGGTGGTCTCTGATTTTGACACTGCAGAAGGTAATATTGATTTTACCTGATCAGACAGGCTGTAAACTAAACTCCATGTTGTGTTCAAGGTTTCCTATCTTTAAATCCACAGTGATTGTGTCATGGTGGTTTGATGTGAAAGGCTTCATTGTAAAGACGATTCGGTCGGTTGCTCACAGGGATTGTGATCTGAAACTGCCTTTAAAAGCACTCTTAAAGGAAGCTACAACATCAAATGTTTATGAATACCATGTTATGCCTGAAATGCGGTTGTTTGAGGGTTTTGCAATAAAGTTTTGGCCTTTTTGCTACAAGTTTCGCAAGACATCGTGCCTGTCAGGACAAAACCACATATTCAAACAGTAACTTCACAGATGGGGGCCTTAACTTTTCCTAATGTAAATTTTTTATATATATATTTAATGTGATTTGTTGTAAACAGCAATACCTCTTTTCAAGTATGTAAAAATGAATTGCAATTGCTTTCGCAGTATACTGGTTGTATAAGAGGTTTCCAGGCTTGTGGCAGGGTAGAGAACTTTGAGAACTTGTGCTGGAATTCTGGCTGCTTTGAACTAGAAGGTGGGACCCCTTCTTTTGATGAACAGAGAAAAGGCCTGAGGAACAGGAAGGGTTGGAGAAATGGTGGGGTGCATAATGAAACACAGAACATAGAAATAGAAATGTATATCATTTATGTGTTATGCTGGAAGGATGAGGAGCTTCAAGTATGTCTTCCTCTTAAACTTTAGTCATTCATAAAAATTGCATTTGAGGTGCAGAGGTACATATAGAACACTGTATGCAAAATACACTTATTGACAAAAACAATAATGCACCCAGATAGAAATACAAGATTGCTGCAGTTATGTCTCAGGCAGGTTTGAAAATGATTACAGCTGTGGTTTGGGTACGTGAGGACACACACACACACACACACACATGCATACGCGCACACAGACACATGCACACACACACACACACACACACACAGACAGGCCACCAGTAGTAAGGATCATTTAATCCACTAACAATCGACTGACTGTCCTTGTCCACAAGCTTCCTTGTCCACCATACAGTCACAAGCAGCTTCCTTGTCCACAAGTTTCCTTGCCACCATATAGCCACAAGTGGCACCTTCCTTAACACCCCTGTTTCAGCCCGCCAGCCACCTCCACCTTTGTTTTCAGTAGGGTCATGAACTAGAAACCTGGACTGCTACTGACGAGAACCTCTTTAGGGACGAATCCAGATTCTGTTTGGGATTAGACTACGGTGGGCTTTGAATATGAAAGCCTTGTAGTGAACGCTTCAGTCCTCCCTTTGCTTCCAACTGCTAGTGTGATGATCTGTGGAGCCACCACTTTTGACAGTTGGTCATCCTTAGTAGTTATAGGAGGGGCAGCACAGCGATATGTGCAGGACATCCTCCAGTCACATCCAACTGGGATTTTTCAGCGGATTAATGATTGCCCACAGACAGCATGGGTCCCCAAGGAATGTCAAAGCCAGATTGCATCACTTCCTCGGCCTGCCAGGTCACCAGATTTATTCCAATCAAGCATTTATTGAGCAAACTGGAACACCAGCTTTGGAAACCTACAAGTGCGCAGGATCTACAGGCCCAGTTGCAACATCTGTGGGCAAATGCGCCAAAGGATGCCATACATGACCTGTATGCCCAACTGTGTCTTATATTGTATCCAGGCTAGAGGCACTCCAACAAGGTACTACAGCCTACTTTCAGTTGTACAGTTTTCCTATAGTAAGCTCATTTTGCAATTATCAACATCACATATAAACTGGGTATGGGTATAATAGTATGTATATATGGTATATATGGGTATATATGGGTGAGAATTAGGGTATTCCCTCTTAAATCTAAACCAGAGTACATAGGTATCTATACAATAAACAATATCTGAATCACTTGTTTACCTCTCAATAACCGAATTATGCAGATGTATTTAATAATCAGTGGGATTATCCCTTATTTATATCAGCCTGAACGGCTTCATTTAAAGTTTTCCTTCACACCATGACTCAGACCAAATTTGCCTGTCACATTTAGCGGCTAATTGGGTTAGCGCATGGACCAGCATGAGCTGAGCCATTGCCGCCCACACCTGCAGATGTCTAGGGCATGATTTGTGTCGCAAGCGGTCAATTCTCATAATTCACGGCGCCTCTCTTAGTCTTCATTGACGTGGCGGTCGATCGCTGATCAAAATGTATGAGCTTTGTCAAAAAACACAGCACAGTTCAACGTGTCAGTCAATCCGCTTCATGCAGGGGCAGTTATGGATTTCCTTGCAATGAAAACAGGTGAAAAAATAAAAAGAGAAAAGAAAAAAAAAAACAGAGCAACGAAGCGTGGTCTGTGTCTCCAATGTGAATTACTGATGTTAATGTGTTCATATTGACAGACAGATGTGTAGATAATCAATGTGATACATCAGCCTGACTGGCATTAATGACAGCATTTGGTTTCCGGAGAGAATTTAGCATTGCACCCACAATCGGGTTGGGGGTTTGACTTATGGTGGGTCGTGCTGAAGTGATACCATACAGCTGCAGTCATATTTTACCGCTAGGCATCAGTGGCGACGCATGTAACAAAGACAGAAATATGACAGGGTTTGTTTATACATCCCCTGGTCTCCAATGACGGCAGTACGGATGGCGCGTGCACTGGATTACCTTGAGGAGACCAGAAAGGACGCTAAATTTGTCTGCGGCAAATAAATTGGCTCTTGACAGCTGAGCTGCTCTGCTTTTGTGATCTAGAGCACACTTGAAATAATTGATAGACACTCTATTGTAGGCTGAGCCAGCAAACCTGAGTGAATGACAGTTATACTTATGCTTTCATAATGTGATTTGTGGAATATTGGTGGCTGGTCTCACAATATGATGCACAGTTTGTTTATCACTGTTTGGATTTTGCACCACAGAGTGTTTATATTTATAAAGGTAGAGTTAGCAACAGTTTTGCAGCAAGAGGAACGCCAAAGGATGGGCTGCTAAGAGTACAGTACTTGTTCAGTGTTGCAGTTTTGCAGGAATGTACATGGATCCGACAGCAATAGATGTGAAATACAGATATTCCCTTCTAAATCTACTTGAAAAGAAGTCTTGCTAAATCAAAAATGGTCTTTTTCCATTCTTTAAATTCAATGCAGTATGGAGTTTGTGCTCTCATCAAATGACAAAACACCAGATTAGGAGTTGGTGATATTTTACTTGTTAGGTGTAGCTTTTCAAAGAACACAGACACGCAGCGTTTTCCTCACGTCTCTAGCATTGCTGTTATCCCGTTCTACCCCTGCGCACCTCTCTTCCATGTCCTCTCGTGGTGCGTTCACTAACAGTCTATCCAATGGTGCGTTCAATACTATTCAATGTGTCTTAAACATTACTGCAGGCATTACATGCAGTATGTATCATTACCTTTGTAAAACACTGATTAGGTTGAATTTGGACAGATGCTGTTACATTAGCACTTGCTGTCAGTTGAGGGCAACCCAGCCGCTGTCCATCTGCTTTAACATGCCTACTCACCTCCTACACTGGTGCCTCTAGAGTAGAGTGAAGACTAGCAAAAGCTCTTTTAATGATGCATCTTGAAGGTAAGGGGATCTTTTAAAAAAATCGACTTATAAAACTGCTTTGAAGTGGATTTTTTTAGGTGGGGTTAGGCTGTTTGGAAAGTTTCTTGAAGGACTGTGGGTGATCTATAGACAGACGCTATCTTTTACTGAGTCACTGACTGTCTGAAGGACAGATAACACACTTGCACCAGCAAGAAACTGGAGGCAGAGGTATGGTTAAATGATTGCCAATAATAAAAGAAAATCACCGCCTACATACTCATACCACAAATGTACGAATGAAATGAGAAACATTCAGAAGTAAAGCTAAAAAGATAATCATTGAAATATAAGGCCATAGGCTTACCAAGATCTACAAAAGCTCCACTGACAATCAGGTTAATTTCAGCTTTGGACAATAACTCAGTAACTGTAATGCAGTAGTGTGCTGTGGGTAGTGCGTTGGTGTACAGTAACTCAGTAACTGTAATGCAGTAGTGTGCTGTAGGTAGTGCGTTGGTGTACAGTAACTCAGTAACTGTAATGCAGTAGTGTGCTGTAGGTAGTGTGTTGGTGTACAGTAACTCAGTAACTGTAATGCAGTAGTGTGCTGTAGGTAGTGTGTTGGTGTACAGTAACTCAGTAACTGTAATGCAGTAGTGTGCTGTAGGTAGTGCGTTGGTGTACAGTAACTCAGTAACTGTAATGCGTTAGTGTGCTGTAGGTATTGCGTTGGTGTACAGTAACTCAGTAACTGTAATGCAGTAGTGTGCTGTAGGTAGTGCGTTGGTGTACAGTAACTCAGTAACTGTAATGCGTTAGTGTGCTGTAGGTAGTGCGTTGGTGTACAGTAACTCACTAACTGTAATGCGTTAGTGTGCTGTAGGTAGTGCGTTGGTGTACAGTAACTCACTAACTGTAATGCGTTAGTGTGCTGGTAATCTCACTAACCTGGTAGGTAGTGTGCTGTGTGTACAGTAACTCACAGTAACTGTAACTGCAGTAGTGCTGTAGTGCTTGGTGTACAGTAACTCAGTAACTGTAATGTGCGTTGGTGTACAGTAACTCAGTAACTGTAAGTGCAGTAGTGTGCTGTGGGCAGTAGTGCGTTGTGCGTGGTGTACAGTAACTCAGTAACTGTAATGCAGTAGTGTGCTGTGGGTAGTGCATTGGTGTACAGTAAACTCAGTGTTAGTGTGCTGTAGGTAGTGTGTTGGTGTACAGTAACTCAGTAACTGTAATACAGTAGTGTGCTGGTGTACAGTAACTCAGTAACTGTAATGCAGTAGTGTGCTGTAGGTAGTGCGTTGGTGTACAGTAACTCAGTAACTGTAATGCAGTAGTGTGCTGTGGGTAGTGCGTTGGTGTACAGTAACTCAGTAACTGTAATGCGTTTAGTGTACAGTAACTCACTAACTGTGCGTTGTTGCTGTACAGTAACTCAGTAAAGGTAGAGTGCGGTTTGTTGGTGTACTGTAATGCAGTAGTGTGCTGTGGGTAGTGCGTTGGTGTACAGTAACTCAGTAAACTGTAATGCGTTAGTGTGCTGTAGGTAGTGCTGTAGGTAGTGCGTAGGTGTTGGTGTACAGTAACTCACTAACTCAATGTAACTGTAATGCAGTAACTAGTGTGCTGTGTAGGTAGTGCGTTGGTGTACCAGTAACTCACTAACTGTAATGCGTTAGTGTGCAGTACAGTAACTCAGTAACTGTAATGCAGTAGTGTGCTGTAGGTAGTGTGTTGGTGTACAGTAACTCAGTAACTCTAATGCTATAGTGTGCTGTGGGTATTGCGTTGGTGTACAGTAACTCAGTAACTGTAATGCAGTAGTGTGCTGTGGGTAGTGGGTGTAGTAATGCGTAATGCGTGTACTGTAGGTAGTGCGTTGGTGTACAGTAACTCAGTAACTGTAAGTGCAGTAGCGCTTAGTGCTGTAGGTAGTGTGTTGGTGTACAGTAACTCAGTAACTGTAATGTAGTATGTGCAAACAGTAGTAATGCGTGTTAGTGCTGTAGGTAGTGTGTGGTGTGTACAGTAACTCAGTAACTGTAATGCAGTAGTGTGTAGGTAGTGCATTGGTAATTTAGTAACTGTAATGCGTTAGTGTGCTGTAGGTAGTGCGTTGGTGTACAGTAACTCACTAACTGTAATGCGTTAGTGTGCTGTAGGTAGTGTGTTGGTGTACAGTAACTCAGTAACTGTAATGCAGTAGTGTGCTGTGGGTAGTGCGTTGTAATGCAGTAGTACTGTAGTTTAGTGCGTGGTGTACAGTAACTCAGTAACTGTAATGCAGTAGTGTGCTGTAGGTAGTAGTGTTGGTGTACAGTAAACGTTGGTGCAGTAGTGTGCTGTAGGTAGTGCGTTGGTGTACAGTAACTCACTAACTGTAATGCGTTAGTGTGCTGTGGGTAGTGTGCTGGTGTATCTGTACAGGAGTGTTTGCATTTTGGGGGTGTACAGTTTTGTACATTTAACTCCACTAACAGTATGTGCCAAATTTGGTGTACAGTAACTCACTAACTTCTGTGGGTTGGCTGGTGTATCTGTACCAACTTTAACTCCAAAAGTATGGGCCGAATTTGTCTTCATGTATGTCCAAAATAAAAGGCAAAATGCCCACCAGTCAGGCTACAGCAGCCACATTGTTTTGAGCTGTTGAAAAGAGCTTGGTTCTAGCTAATGGAAACCGTTCTTCTTCAGTGTTCTGTGCTTATGATCATTTGAATAGACACAAGTGTCAGACTAAATAATGAACTTCTATTAAAGATTGGTGGAGCGAGAGACAATAGAGTCTTCTCACCTAAAATGAGCTGATTAAGAGTCTTGTTCCAGAATTGATAATAGGACATTAGAGCCATAATAAGTCATGCTACCTTTACTTTCCATATATAAGTACATTAAGGTAAATACTTTACTAATTTTACTTAGTAGGACGTGGAGGTCTAACGGGCAGAACTTTTTTTTTCTTTTTTTACTGAAGAAACAATTTAAATTGGGTATCTCTACTCTAACTCAACTTTTGTATTAGGCAGTTGGACTGCATTGGACTTCAATTGGTACACTCTCCTTGCCATATAAGCAGTATATTTAGCAATTTTTCACTCTTGCATGCAAGGATTTAGTGATCCAGAAGTAGCACTGAAAGAATTAGAAATTTCGTAGAATTAACACTAAAGTTCACCAGTTTAGCATTAGCCTGTATGCTAGCAGCTATAAGTGGTTTTGCTCATATTTTCACTATTAAAAGAAAATTGGCTTGACGTTATACATGATTTTGTGTGAATATAGACATCTGTCTGATTTGTGCGAACAGGTTACTCAATGTTTTAACAGAAATGCCTTATCAAAGTCTGTATGGGAAAGTCTTTCCATTTACTGGCCGTTTTGGCAATGCCACCAGACAATATTTTCCACTCATTTAAGATCGAGCTCCTTTTAGAATGGGAGAGACCAATAAACCCCAAAGTAAAAGTCAAATTTAAGTTTACTTACACTTGAAACATTGAGCCATCTGGCTTAAATAACACATTAAACGTCTTTTTCCAGTTTGTTCTGGCTACTGTAAAAGTGCATATCTTTCTCTGCTTTTCCTTTTTGTGACTTTACCAGGAAGTCAATTGGCTAATTGTTTCTGACAAGCAGGTTTTCTCTTATAAACATTGTGATGTTGAGTATTACTCATTTATATTTTAACCCATAAACCCCCAAAAAATAAATAAAATTCTCATGAAACTAAAAAAAAGGAAAGTAACTAGCTGGCTAATTAGCTGACTTCAATTGAGTTTCTTTTCTCTGCCTAAAGGTGGGAGAACTTGTCTGCAGCCTCCAATATGTGCTTATAAAGAATATATATTTTTTTCCTTTTGGGTTTTCATGGACAACTAAGATGATTTACAACAATGCCTTAGTTGTATTTATTTGCCTGTAATGCAGTAACTAGGCCTGGTGTTAGGATTGGTTGACACTAGAGATTCCTAGTGGTTTTATGATGTATATGGATAATGCATGATGAACAAAAATATGATATAAAATCACAAAAACTGATGAAGAGGGACATGATGCCTGATAATATAACGACAACGGTTAAATACTAGTTTTAGGCCAGAACGCTCTTTCAAAAAAAAAATCTCTACCTGCTTGGGCTCAATACAATTTGCTAGTGTATTTGTAATCCTCCAATGCACATTCAATTTCACAAAAAGATCAATTTGATCACTGTTAAGCATGGGAAGTGTTAGCAGTCCGTTATAGATCCACCAATCCCAATATCCCCCAAATTCAACACCCCAACATGTCTTGTAATGCTGCTTGCCGTTTCCTATAGAAAAAGAATGGGATCCTTTGTTGTACCAAACCAATGTAAATGCACATTAGTGAATATTGATGAGGAATAGTTGTAGGCCATGACCCACAGCAGAAGTAGGATCATATGTTTGGAGTTTGTGTTTACCCTCAGGTTTATCTCCCATTTGCTTCACTTCCATAGACCACCGCAGTCAGAGCATTAAACTAATCAGAACAGATCTCATCTCTGCTCGCTGTTATTCGCGACGCCTCTCCGGACTCATGTTTTCATGTGTAATTGGGACAGATCGTTACGGATTAATCTTCTTGTCCTCACTCTCTCTCGGGTCAATACCAAAGCTTTGGCTCGGAGAGGGACCTGTGTGAGGCTTTTGTTTGAGCGGATGGTAGTGAGACAAAAGCCTGCAGATAATTCTCTCCTCTACATCAGATGCCGTTTCCTCCCATTCCGCAATTAAAAGTATCATTAGCATTTAAATTGCCAAGTAAGATTGCGATCAGCTCAGAATCGATAGAGGCAGCATAGATCATCGGTCTGGCCAGTCAAAGCCCCCCCCACCTCCTCTATCTAGGCCTAGTTCTCCAACCTTTCCTAGGAATATTGAAGGACCACACAAAGGCTGAAAGCTCTGTCAGATTCATGCTGTGCCTGTGTTTGTCAAGAAGAAAAAAATAATCTTTTTTAAACATTCACTTCTCTCTGGTAGCCTTTAGCATCCAACTCTCCTCCGATAACTGTGCTTCTTTTGTCAAAGCTAAGCAAAAAGTCATTTTCTTTTCCTTTCTTTTCCTTTTTTCTTTTCTACACTCTCCATGCTTCTTCCTAAATCTCTTCTCATAGATTACTCCTTTCAGAGCAGGGATTAGTTATGTTTTTTCTCTCTATCCCCGTCAAATCTCCTCCTCTAAGCTGCCCTGAGCCTTTTGTGGGCAGCCGAGCGAGGAGGACTCCTGGTCTTCAAGGTGGATGTCTCTGCAAGGGGCCATGCAACCTTATAAAAAGCCGAACTCCAGAGAGCAGTCCAGGGCAGCCATGGCTCAAAGCCACTCATGGCTTTGAGCCGGACGTGTCTATCAATCTGGATGCACGTCCAGACGGAGGCGTTAAACCTTCCCAGTGAGTGGAGATGCAAAGGATTACAAAAGGTGTGGACTTTGCAGGGGTCAAGAAACAGCCAAACGTCCTTCCCCTATGCGGGAAAAAAAGCCAACTGTTCAAGTGTTCTCCAAGTGTGTTCAGCTGTCCAACAATGTTGAGTTAGTAGCAGTTTTGAAAAGACGCGGTAGGTGGGTTCATGAGCCTCCAAGGAAGCTACTGCAGGCCTTCACTGTTGTAGTTTGTTAGCTCCATGTGTGCCAGTTTTAAAGGGGTGATTTCCTTGCCCTTCGAAATCTGATTGGCCAGCCCAGATGCCCTGCCAAAATGTCTCCGATGTCATTGGCTTGCATCTCCTATGTGACAGTAATAGGAGATCTGTTTTGCTATTGGCAGATCCCCCCAATTGCACAGTCACCAGTTGTAGGCCCTTATGGCAACACACACACACAGTAGTAGCAGCAGCAGAACCTAGTAATATCTGCAAGTTACAAAACCTAACCCAGCTTACCCACTTTACACATACACAATGGGTGAAAACTGGACAACAATCTCAAACTCTGTATGATGAGCACTATTTGACAACAAACGCTCCATCACTTCCTCAGCCGAGGAGAAGATTGAACTGAGAAATGAATAACATATCCTGCTACCTGCTTTGTAAACAAATGCAGGTGTAAGAAACAGTGGAAGTGGTGTTGAACAGGGCTCTGAGAAATGAAGATAACAAAACCACTAGCTCATTCCTGCGGAGACATCCAAACAGAAGCTGGCATGTGTTAGTAATTAAAGCTGTCAAGTGGCACTGCTTTGTTTCCTCTGACCGTGGCAAGCTGCATCACTTGATGCAGATATTTACCCTGGATTGGGTCAGCACACTGAAATGATCAAACACATTGAACATTAGTTACAAATGCTGCATGCAGTTCCGAGTTCACTGTTGATTTCACATTGCAAATTGCTGAGCGCTGCAATTGAAAGCATTTGGTCCAGATCGCTAACACCTGTTGCCGCTGAAGTGAAAAAGAGCTGTTCATTATGCCCTTACTTCGGACAGATTAAATGTTTCATAATGCAAACCCTGCTTAGGTGCGTTCAACTACTAGTCCTTTTCTTTCCTTCATTCGTGGCCGATCCCATTGATACGTGCAAACCTTAATTTAGTTCTTTTTAGTTCCGCTGCAGTCGCCTCTTAATTCCCAGGGGGGCACTGGAGGCAGAACGTTTCTCACACCCTGCATCATTAGATCCTTGATGGGTGTTATTTTCCACGTACTGTTCTTGGAACCACTCCTAATGGATTTCAATGGCCAAATCAATTGTTCAGCTCAGTGATTCATGACTCCTACAACAGTTAGAGTTGGAGTGTTATTTTGTAACACTGCATGATACTCCAAATGGCAAAATAGGTAAATCATGATACATATATTTCTAATTGGATCAATAATTACATCAATTATGTAGATCAAAATGCAGAGGGCTTCTTTTTGTACCGCTTCCAAGAAAATCAAGAACGGAATATGAGGAAAATGACTGAATTATTTAGCCGCCTTTCATCACGACTTTACTTTGAACGGAGATGATGGAACATCATATCTCTGAATCTACTGTACATACACAATACAAACACCTACGCACTTAAATGGACACCACCGGCAAACTAGATTTTAGCTTACAATAGCACTGGGTTGCAAATGCACCCCATGCCTCTTGTAGCCACATAACAGGATTAACTTTGATCTTGGTGACTGGGGTCTGGGGGTGTTGGGGACAGGACACCAACACTACGGAATAGTTAATCAATAGAATAGTTAATCAAAAAATCACATTAATAGTACATTAATAGCAAAAAGTTATGAGGATGTATTTACAGAAAAGATTTAGGTGACTATTGGCTTCTGTTGCTCATTGGCAGTGATAGTCTCAGAGCTCCAGTGGTGAAATAAAGAAGCCAAAATTGAACACTAAACATTTAGTTGATAATGAACTATATCTAAGGTAAATAGAACATTGTGTAACCATGATTTCCTGCTGAACCATTCCTTTGACCCATTTATTGTTGTGCAAAATGGAAATCAGGTAGTGATCCTAAGCGTGCAACTTTTCTACTAGACGTGATAAAACTGTGATAAGTATAAATTCAACTGATTGCATCATCTTTGAACTGGCAGGTGTTTCTGATAAAGTGGCCATTATTAAAGTAACATGCAGGTGTGTTTAATAGAGCGACTGGTTATTGGAGTTAACAGGCAGGTGTTTTTAATAGAGTGACTGGTTATTGGAGTTAACGGGCAGGTGTTTAATAGAGCGACTGGTTATTGGAGTTAACAGGGAGGTGATTTTAATAGAGAGACTGGTTACTGGAGTTAACGGGCAGGTGCTTAATAAAGTGACTGGTTATTGGAGTTAACAGGCAGGTGTTTAATATAGTCACTGGTTATTGGAGTTAACAGGGAGGTGATTTTAATAGAGAGACTGGTTACTGGAGTTAACGGGCAGGTGCTTAATAAAGTGACTGGTTATTGGAGTTAACAGGCGGGTGTTTTTAATAGAGCGACTGGTTATTGAAGTTTACTGGTAGGTGTTTAATAGAGTGACTGGTTATTGGAGTTAACAGGCGGGTGGTTGTAATAGAGTCACTGGTTATTGGAGTTAACAGGCGGGTGGTTTTAATAAAGTCACTGGTTATTGGAGTTAACAGGGAGGTGATTTTAATAGAGAGACTGGTTATTGGAGTTAACAGGCGGGTGGTTTTAATAGAGTCACTGGTTATTGGAGTTAACAGGGAGGTGATTTTAATAAAGAGACTGGTTATTGGAGTTAACGGGCAGGTGTTTTTTAATAGAGCGACTGGTTATTGAAGTTAACTGGTAGGTGTTTAATAGAGTGACTGGTTATTGGAGTTAACAGGCGGGTGGTTTTAATAGAGTCACTGGTTATTGGAGTTAACGGGCAGGTGGTTTTAATAGAGTCACTGGTTATTGGAGTTAACGGGCAGGTGGTTTTAATAGAGTCACTGGTTATTGGAGTTAACAGGGAGGTGATTTTAATAGAGAGACTGGTTATTGGAGTTAACGGGCAGGTGGTTTTAATAGAGTCACTGGTTATTGGAGTTAACAGGGAGGTGATTTTAATAGAGAGACTGGTTATTGGAGTTAACGGGCAGGTGTTTTTAATAGAGCGACTGGTTATTGAAGTTAACTGGTAGGTGTTTAATAGAGTGACTGGTTATTGGAGTTAACGGGCAGGTGTTTTAAATAGAGTGACCAATGATGGAAAGTAAAAGCCAGTACATTAACAAGCCAGTGAGTCAATGTACGTTTCTCATGAAGTAGATGGTGAGTATACAGTTGCTATAGTCACCTTTACTAAGACAAATTATACAGGTAACGTTTATATAGAAGACTGAGTGCAACTAATCAAAGTGGGACATATAATTGGTGCAGGTTGGTGCAGTACCTAAAAAATTTAAGGAGGAAGGCATTTGTATGTTTGCGCATGTTCATGTGGGAAGGGTGCAGCACTTGTATTTCGCTTGTCTTTGTTGTCAATGAACACTGACAGGCTGTGCTCCCGCTCTCTCCCCCTATCTGTGCCTCTCTACCTCCCCCTCATGTCAGCGAGTCATGTAATGTGATCACAAAAATAGAGTTAAAACAAAATAATTAAATTAAAAAATGAATAAAAATGATAGTGACGGTGGAAAACAAGCTCAGAGGCTACAACTGCTCCACATTAGAGACGCTTGCCTGGAGCCTGCGAATGCAACACAAATAAAGACACTCTGGCTGAAGTGAATCAACAGTCTTCACTCTGACTGTGTGCGCACATGTGGTAAGGAGGGAAAGGCATACACACACACACACACACACACACACACACACACACACACACACACACAAACACACACGAACACACACGTGTACTGAGTTCTCTGTTGAAAAGGTCACTGCACCACCCACAGCACAGGAGCTAATGGAACTAAGCCCTACGAGCATGAAATGACTGAATGCTTCACTATATTCAGGAGCTCCTTCCTCAACTGCCATATCAGCGCTTGTAGCTGCGCCTGTTACAAGACCGCTTGCATTATTCATATGACTCTTTTATGAACTCCACCAATTAGAGCTGACGTGGTCGTTTCCATGCTAAGGTTTTAACTGGAATTATGCTGCAGCTACTGGGGCTAAATTGAGCTCTCTGTTAGCCACTCATTAGCTCCAGTGGTGTGTATGGAAGGGGCGTAAATGTGTGATGTTTGTAATATATGTCTGAAGTCACTTTCGGAATGACTAATCAACAAATTGGAACCCATGTATACTTAAAATACAACACCAGCAGATGTGTGTAAAAAATAATGCTAATATGTTAGCGTTTCACAATAAGTTTCAAAGAATTCATAGGAAGGCCAATCTACACTGACCAGCCACTTCATTAAGTACTCCTCCTACATTGCCTACCAGAGTCGGGGGACTTGAGTCAAATGACTCGACTCGAGTCGCACTCGAGTCACAAAGTATTAAGACTTGAGAATTGCTTGACTAACACTGATGAAAGATTTGACTTAGATTTGGTGTTCATGCCTTGTGACTTGACTTAGACTTGAGGAATATGACTCAAAATTGACATGATTTGTATTCAAAATCTGCAAGATGCTTTAGAAATTAAAAGATTGTTCAAGGGTTTTTGTTGAAACATTTGGGTGATTTCTACTGCAATGCGTATAAACCTGGCAACCTACCAGAGATGTGTACAAAATAGCTCGTATAGTGAAGACGGGTACGCTAGTATTAGTGAAGATTGGATAAGAGGATTGTGTTGTGGATGAAAGTAGTAAACAGAAAACAGCAATATGCAGGGTCTGCAAGTCAAAATCACTGATGTGATCACTACAACCTACATCATCCGTCTCTACTGCCCCAACACACTAAGGTACACAACTGTGTGGTTTAGCTAGTCGAACATTCGCTAATGTTAAGTTACCGGTGGGTTTTTAAAAAGATCTCACAGGCTTCACAATTACCTCCTGCTCCATGACTGCACTGACCTACAGTCAGCGATTCTGCTCCAACCCTACAGAACTGCTGCTGCTGTTTAACATGAGAGGGGAGTCTGTTTACGAAGACTCTATGAAGAAACTCTGATATTAGAAATATACTGATACTGTGAAAAACACTGTAGAATTTAATCAAACCTGCCCTAATTTTACTAAGACACAACAGATACACTTGTGGTTTAGTAAAACACCTCCTATGATAAATTACTAATGTGAGACGTCTATCACCAAAGTAACATCCGTTTAGTAGTAACGCCTCACAGTACACTTCTACAGTCTCTTCCTGATGGCAGATACATGAACTTTGACATTAACATGGCAAGAACTACCTGTAGGTCCAGTGATGATGTTTTTGGGATTTTTTAAGACTTTACACATCCTGTGCTCCGCTCTTGGGCTGAACTTGCTAGGACGGTCTGACCTGGCCATGCTGCCAATGGTTTTCCTGGTAAATCCGCCCCCACCCCTAAAAAGAAAAAAAAAAACAAAGTCCATGTATGAACCAGATTTTTCCCACAGTGACTTGGGACGTGCTTAAGACTTGAAAGTTTGTGACTTGCTCCCTACATATGTAGTCAGCTTCACTTACCATATAGGTACACTTAGTTTCTTACAATACCAGACTGTAGTCCATCTGAGTATCCTCCTTTCACCATGTTCTCCCCTGGTCAAACTGTCATTGCACAGTTTGTATTGGTTGTCCTCTAGTTCTTCATTATAAAACATGCAGGATGGTGATATTTTTGGCTGGTAGTCTATTCTACTTCTGGCAGTGAAACACCAGCAGCACTGCTGTGTCTGGTCCGTACTCGCACAACACACACTAACACACTACCACCACGTCATTGTCACTGCAGTGCTCAGAATGATCCACCACCCACATAATACCTAGTCATGGTTGGGGTCTTGTTGGGGTCCTGTCTTTTAAGGAACAGTGTTAAGGGGCTAACAAAGTATACAGAGAAACAGACAGGCTATAGTGTGGACTTACTGTATATGGTAAGTGGAGCTGGTAAAATGGACAAAGAGTGTAGAAGGTGTAATGAATGAAGGAGCAGTATGTGGTAAAAACAAAAGCCTCAGAGAAATGTCCCATTTTACAGTTAATGTTAGGCTGCTTTTGTGCAGGAGCAGCTATGCACACCCTAGAATCATGTACAAAATGTACTGGTGGTAAGGTTCTGCTAGGCTGCCACTGTGGTATTCCAATTGCTTGGTAAGATGTGGCTGGGCGGTTGCTATGGTACCCCATAGCATAGAATTTTTATTTCAGTGATGTTTTTCAGATTTTCAGACTTTAAATATACACTTGTGTGTCATTTACATTTATAATATATATATTTCCATGACACGACTGGAACACAAAAGCTGTGAACAAAAAGTCCCATTCCACAGTAGGGTCCCTAAGCCCTACTGTTATATTTCCAATACTCTTGAGCATTCCTAGCCAGAAATTATTAGTTTTAACATCATTCTGAAAATATCCATAGTATCGTTCCATTAATGTGTTCAGCGGGAATTGTTTTTGGATCCCAGAATGTTTTAGAGATTCTAAAAGTAGGAGAACCTTCTCTAAAAACATTGTCATCTCAGGTCTCAATAACCTCCATAAAATATTTTCTGAATGTTGCTTTAAAAAGTAATTAGTCTTTTTTTACCATGTACATAATCTGTGGATCTGAGAATATCCTCAAAACATCCTCTGAATGTTGCATGTAAAACATTTTAAAACTTTTCTTGAAAACTTTTTGAACTTGTAGGTGACCTTAACCAAAGTTCTGGTAATGTTCCCCATTAGCTGGGTGGGATTTTGGCTAAGAGAACTGACTGAATTTGATAAATACCTTCATTCGGACCATCATATTGCATCTTAATTAAAGACTCATCTTCAAAAGACATGCAATGACTGATGGGTAAACTTTCCTGCATCATGCTGCAAGGTAAACTGTTTCAACTCCCTGTGCAGTTTGAAGTTTCGTCTTTCTTTTCCACTCTCTATGGTTTGGAATCACCTGCAGCACCAGCACTCCCACATTCTACTCTTTGGCATACCAGGACCTTTTCTTGTGTACCAGCACGTCTCACAAGCTGCTGGCATTTTGTGATTCACTATCACCTTAAATTCATGGCAAATCAGTGGACCGTTACGGAAAAATGTAGTGCAGGTCCTTGGTGTTAAACTGATACCTATGCCAGAAAGCAACACCAGAACTATGGTAGGCAAAAAGCTTCATAAAAAGTTATGGCGTTTGAACTGTACACCATCCAACAAAAAGCACGAAGCTATTTACCAGCATGTGTTACGTCCCTGAGAGGGAAGTATAAAGGATATTTGCAGGGAACAAACAGGACCCTGAGTACTGCTCACAGCTGCATTAGCGTGCGCTATACCGTTCCCCTCGCTCAGTCCGAACCAATCGAATAGCGATCACATAGGCACGACCAATCGATAACCCAGCAATAGCTCATGTACAGAAATGAACTTTAAACTCTTTAATAGTATTGTTAAATTGGAAAATACATTTTTTTCTTCTTTTTTTTACAGTTACTTTTTTTTTGCCATACAGTACACATGATGGTTCACTGCTTGCTCAGATTACAAATATTTTTCACATCTGTCATGCGTTTCTCCTGTTCACTAAGCCAAATAAATGAATAAATGAATCAATAAATAAGCAGGATTACATTCTGATTAGGAGTGACTACATTCATAATAAACACTGCTTTATTAAATAACACAACAGCATATTGTATATTCTGTCTACACAATGACTACACAACCAAATTCGTAGACTGTTTATAACTGGTTACTGCAGACAGCCTACTGAAAGACACACAACACACTCATACTCAACAGAATAGTTCCACCCAGAAGCATGTGTTGGATTGCAATGCTCTCAGGAAGGAATTAAAAAGGTTACCAGGAACAGTAAACGGTGATAAATGTAGACTGATATGATCAATATTTATTGAGCTACACATACAGAAGTGTCTCTCAGTATGGCACAAGGCCACCGTGTTTGCTACCACAACATGCCAGGCGTCTCAGCATGGAGTTGTAGCAGTATCAGTAAACGGTGTCCTCTCATAATCCATCCCAGGCAGCTTGAATATTCTCACACAGGTCCTGCATATCTTGTGGTAGAGGTGGAGGTGGAGTAACACCATGCCATCTGGACGTGTGACACATGACAACAAACGGCTCATCTTGGTGCTGACCATGGAGCCTCCACACCAGATTCATCACTGAAGATTATATCCTGGTTTTCTGAACCTCTCCATGACAGTTGTGCACACCATTTCAGTCTTTGGCAGTGCTGACGTGGTGTTAAGGGCAGTCGTAGTAACAGTCTGTTGGCATGCAGTCCTATGTCATGCAGCCGTCTGCCAAAGGTTCAGTGCATTGGCACTAACTGGATGACCCATGAAGGGCATGTCATGGCTGTTGGGTCAGTCAGGTACACTAATAAGGCCTGTCCCTGCTTACGTCACATGCGCAGCCATCTGTGACACTTTGAATTCGCATGTCTTACAATGTTAAACCTACCCACCAAGTGTCATTCCTTCTGGGTGCAGCTATCTGTGCAACTATTCTTTTGATGATGAGTTGCAATGTCAGCAAGCTCTCCTAGTATCATTCCTTCACTATAGAAATTGTAAATTTGATACTTAATGATTGGCTTATACCGGGTGATACACACACCAACATATGAATAAGGAGAGTATCACCACTTCTTTTATTCAAGCACAGATTCCAAGTAAAAGTATTTTAGTCCAAATTACTTCTGACTTTGAAGCAGTTCGGCTGAACAATCCATACACGCGTCTGCCTGTGTGACTCATTTGCAGTGTGTAGAGTGCTGGCAGGCAGTTAGTGCTGTCGCGTGGCACTCTGACTGGGCCACGCCATCAGCCCTGTCTAAATAAAAGGTGATATGGAGTGGAAGTAAGAGGCCTGAAAGAAAGAGTTAAGAGACGCACTCATGCACAAAGCAGCCTTCTCTCTAAAGAGCCCGCTTGGCCTCGTGGAAAGGTCATGTTATTCAATAAGGACAGCAGCGAATACGCTTCTCTGTGCGTGTGGGCGTTTCTGTCAGACGCAGTCAGAGAGCTCGTAGGTACACAGCCCCTCTCTCTCTCTTTCTCTCTCACACACACTGCTTCATTATCTTTGATCTGATATCCTGTCAGCCTGCGCTGGATGACATCTGACTGCTAACATATTTGAGGGAAGAGATTTTCTCTTTGTGGCAATTACACAGCAACTTCTCTCCTGCTCGCCTGTCGGATAGAATTATTTGGATCGTCGTCAAATAATCCAAATGTTGAGGCTGAAATAGTCTGTTTGTTTGTGTCTGCTTCAAGCATTGGAGCAGGGCAGGGCCAATTCTTGTGTTTCTGTTATACGGTGAAAGCATTTAAGTTTGAGATAGAAAGATTACTTTAAAACAGTAGATCTGAATTTCTTTGTATGTCCTGATATTAAAGTTATTGGTAAAAAATTTTAAGAAGCAGGTATCCATGATGCATTGCATGTAAGTGCATTTGTAAAGACCTATAAAGCTTTAACAGCTTATAAAGCTTCATAACACTACACATAAGTCTTTGTAACTGTGCATGTTCATAAACACACAAAAACATTCTTCCTTATTATTAACATTTTTGAAGAATGCAGACAGCAGTATCATAAAGCTTAAAAACTAATGTGCTTTATAAAGATCCAGTCTAACATACTCTCTAATATCCTTCACTATTAAAAAAAAAACAAACAAACAAACAAAAAAAAATCTGCTAGCATCACAAGCCTTTCCGAATGTAAAAAATAATGTGCGCTGATGTTTGTTGATCATCTTATCTAACGTCAACTAGCAAGCTAACCCTGCATCTGTAGGCCAGCACTCAAATTGCTAGCAGGATTAAACATGCAACAGATGGATAAACTGAATCATATTAGCTGAATTTTAGTCTAGAAATCCCATGAAAAAGTCACCATCAATGCATTAGCTCATAAGCACTGCAGTAAACACAGCAGCAGCAGGTTAGAGAGATGATGAGGGTTTTAGGTGAGGTCTTAATTATGATATGCTATTATTATAGAGAAGCAGCAACATTATATTTTGTCTCATATATAACTTTTGAAAGTCTGAATAAGCCATGAGTATATATTGGTTTCATAAGAATCCATTCACACAATATTTAAAGTTGTTTGTGTATGTGTGTGTTACTTATGGATGGATTGTTTTATTATACATAGCAAACTCAGCTAATCAAGTAAAGATGCTGTAGGGCTTGTTAATGGAAAATAAAATGTGGATGCAAAATCACAGAAATATTATTTTAAGTTTGTTCTCTTTTCTGTTAGTCAGCATGTAACTGTCAAATGTTTACTGTCATTTAGGTTTTGGTCTTTTACTCTGTATAGTTTTAATAATAGTTCATATGTTAAACAGTACTGATTTGGTTATGTGGAGACCTAGCGTTAATAGCAAACCTGGTGGCTAGATAATAGATTTATATATTTCATTCTTTATTTTCATTTGTTACCTCAAGTTCTTTTAAGGATAGACAGCCCATGTTATAATTTCCATGACACCCAGTAACAAATCTACAAAAGAGTTCTACTTTCTTTCATTTGCCGTAAACGATGATTGCTTGGGGTCAAATATGTAGTGCTGCCAGTCCAAGACACAGCAATAATTAATGATGCTAATGTGACTTGGTTACCATTAGGAAAGACGAAAATATTGTGTAGTCTGATTCTGCCGTAAAGAACACTTGGTTGTGTGTGTCTTGACATCCCATTGACGTCACAAAACTGCTGCATTCTGCTTTTCCAGGTTTCAACTGCAACTTCTTTCAGCTGATGATGGTTTCTCCAATTAGGCCCCGGCATGCTTGCTTGAGTAAAGGCCTGGTGACTGACCTGGCTTGTCTAAAACCTTTTTTTTCCAACTGTTTTTTTTTTAATTTATTTTTATTTATCTATTTTTTTTAAAGCCCCCACAATGTTACGGTCATATCGATTGCTGTTTTCTATGGCCAACCATTTACATCTCAGGCTATTAGAATGCCATTTTATTTTTTATTTATATACGTTTTAGTTTTCACTCCAAGTCGTTGCATTGGCCTCATCCAAAAACTTCCCTGATTTCTTAGCTTCAAAATAGCTTTTCCCCCACAGACAGCTCTCTGGTCTTTGTGCTGACTTATAAATGATATTAAATTATCAATACAGTTTTCTTAAATGACATCCAGGGCTATTAACTGTTCAAACTTTCAATTTAACAAAAGAAGCACCCACCCATCCCATGTTCTAGTACTGTTCCTGACTTTAAAAATGGGTGATTTCAAACAAACGGTGCCTTTGGTTTAAACAAACTGAATGGTTCAACACATTTAGATGCAACCACCTGCTAAAATTCTGATCTCTTATATTCATCTATTGACCTCAAAGCCAAAAGGTCTTAACTGTATAGCAATTTCAACTTTCTGTGTATGGCCTCGTTTGGGTTTGTGTGAATGTGAAAGTGATGCAATGCCTGTTTCCGTCCTCTCGATAATTCCACATCTGTTTTGTAATCGTGTCTGTGGCAACTTCATTTTAATATGGATTCTAAGGCCCATGAATTTATATCATTATAAAAGTAACTGCAGAGTGCTACAAAGTCTGACTCACTCCTGCTGTGTGACATCTTAATTGAACTGTGTCATAATGAGTAATCCTCGCTAGGCTGGAAAATTGGGTGATTTTTTTTGTTTTGAGAACCCCAAACAGGTATTGAGTGCTGAAAAGTTTCTAGAGGTGTAGAGACTTCTTGATTGCATTACAGTCTGAGTCTGTATCTGAAATTAACACCAGCTACTCTCTAAGAGCGAGTAAATTGTGCGTTGTGAAATTGGTGAATAAATTCTTTGTATTACCATTTGTAGAACAAAGGGTGATACACCACACCTCTGTGATGCAGTATTAGTCAAAAGTTAAGAGACCCAACTAACTTAAAACTTAAATTTTAAGTTAAAAAAAGTATTTTTATTTAGAATATTTAGTTAGATGGCCTGCTATATATATATATATATATATATATATATATATATATATTTTTTTTTTTTTTTTTTTTTTTTGAATAATGAATGTGAATAAACAATAGTTAAGTCATACAGCTTGTTGTGGTTCAAATAAAAATAATATTCAGAGTGGAGCGTTTGAATCAAAACACCTGAAATAACAGAGTTTACCCCCACCACCTCATTTATGTTTTATTCATTCTCAATTCATTATGGTCAGTTCCATTGTTCGGACACTAGGGGGTGGGTTATTCTCATGAGTATGCCCCTCCCCCACCCCTTTTAAACCTCATGAAGCTCTTTTAATGCAGTGTTGAAAACATGCTAGATAGCTGCATGGCTAACTGTAGTTACTCTCATTTTAAAGATGAGCATTTACATGAGATTATTTTTGTGCATTACCCAAATATCAAATATAGAATTTACTTCAAACTGTCCGCATGTTAAGTGCTTCAAAGCAACTGTGCTAAGTAGTTGTGTGGAAAACTCATCAGTCTGCTGCATCAGACATGTAAAATCATAGTGTTCAAACGGTTGAACACTGGTATGAGCTATCGAGGAGCAGTAGGTGTGTCTGGTAGCTCATGTATATACACGAAAGACTAGATGGATCAGAAACATCGCCCCCTTTCACTGATCGCTGTAATGCATCTGACTCTGTGTTATTCAAACAGCTCTGTGCCTTTATTTCCACTGATGTATGTGCTTTTTATGTGTAAATGAATGAGATAAACAAACAGAATGATATATAGTGCATGTATCAGAGACCAAGGCCCAGTATTTTTGACAGGTGGAGCCCATGAGGTTCAGGTGATTGGTGGAAGCGGTTTTACAGTTTAGTGGAAGTAGTGGACCCAAATGCAGAGCGAAAGGTTTTTTGTTTATCTTATGTTCATATAACTCAAAGTTAAAACCTGAACGAGGCTATTGTGCTTTTGAGATTTGAGGCTGGATTCAAAGAGGCTGTATAGTAGAACGTGGAGCAAAGTGGTTAAATGGGATGCATAACAAAATGGCAGGAACCTCAAACAAAGAAGACGCTTAGTTTTGTGGACTCAAACAAAGGAGATAGTTGTAGCTAGTTAGTTCTGTTCTATGTTTGCAGACTTGTGTCTTTTTTCATTTAGGATCTTTTCCTTTTTCTTTTTTTCTCTTTTTCTTCACCATTTGCCCCTCTGAAAGGTGCAACAGTGAGCTGATGTTTGAGCTCGGTATTTATGTTGTGCTACACAGGTGTGCCTGTTCAGTGCTGATTGCCGCTGGGGATTCTGGGGCTTTGAGTTTTATGACCTAGACTCCCCAGCTCCTCTACCACACTGCCCAGGCCCCCTGCTGGTGGCAAGTGACATGGACCAGCCCCTTACAGTGCTACTGTCTCTATTTCAGCCTACCTAGTTCAATTTCAGTTTCAATTCATTTACTTATAATGAATTACAGTAATTTTTTTAGGTTGCACCAACAAAACAGTTACAGTACTTTACTATAATACGATGCTATTATTTCAAGCACATCCTCATTTTCAGCCTTCATTGTGTCTCTGTCTCTCGTTACTCTCCATCCTCATTATAGCCCTCTCCATGGTCGGTGAGAGCCATTGATAGGGCAGAGTTGAAACAGCTCTGACTAGAACAAAGCCGTGCAAGGAAACGTCCATCAAACCGTGCCATGGAGAGAACAGTGGATATGAAAGATCACTCTGGGTGCTGGGTGTCACTCTGTTCTTTTTCTCGCTTCCTCCAACAGGACGGACCTCCCGCCCGCTCACAAACCCGCTCCCCCACCGCCCAAGAAGAAGACCAGTGACATGAAAGGAGGCCTGACATCTGATGACATCCAGGTTGGGTGGCTTCATCTCTCTTCCACCCACACTCTTGCATGCAGGGCACAAGTAGGCATGCTCGCTGACCTGCGGGATGCGCAGGCTGTTGCTTAAACTTGTCTTCAAACTTTATTTCACAAAAACAGACCATGCCTTAAATGAAGCAGATTTGACAGTGTTTTTACAGCAGCACTAAGACTGCGAACAGAGAAGTGGCTATTTAGCCTTAACCCAAGGCTTATTTTCATTATACTCTACATTATTTAAATGTAATCCATACATATTTTTAATTATGTAATAACATTTATTAGATGCTGGGTTACTGGGTGTATTTATGTCCAAACAGTGAGGTTTATCAATAGGTACAGGTCTAGCCCTGAACCTAACCGAGCTGGGTTTTCTTCATTTTGTTTGTTGTTGTAACAAAAAAGATCATATCATAATTAAATATCATATCTTCTCTTTAAGGACAGCCACAAATGTGATGTAATACCATGCATTGTTTTTTCTCTGCTTCTTTTTTAAATGGGCTACAAGAAAGAAATAATTACTCTATAATTAAGCCTTGCATTTGTTCCCATTGATCACTGTGTTGTTCTAAGGCGAGTTCTTGGTGTTGTTTTGATGTACCTTGAAGTGTAAAACCCCCTTAAGGCCTAAAATTTTAATGAAAGTCTTGAAAAAACATGGAGGTGGTGGCTGGGGTAGTGCTGGCTATATTTATATAACTATGGATAGATAACGCCTGGGTAGGGGTGCTATGGAACTTAAGTTATTACATAACTCCATTCAGTTTAAAGGCTTTCATCCTTATCACAAAGCTTCGAGTGTGCATCTGCTAGACGGTCCCTTGATACATAATCTTGATTATGTATGCATATAGCCTACTCCCTGCTTGTTTTACTGTGCGCACCATAGAAAATGTTTCATAGCCTTGTAAGCCAGACTCCTGCGTATCATCAGATGGATGAGAGCAATGCATGCTGGTACTTTTTTGGTACAGTTGCTCTATTGACTGGCGGCAAATACAAATTCTGAGGTCTTTGGCAACCTAACAGTGTAAAATAAGAATATCCTACTGATTCATAGCTATTATGAGGCAAACAGTTCTCATGTCGTTGCGGTTATTATGGAGACAAAATGAATAGGAGTAGGCGAATGCCCTGTCAGTTTGCTTCCATTAAAGTGGAACAATGACCCTACCAGGTGCCCTGAGGTGCCATGTCCTGACATATGTAACTGCCGTGAATCATATTTCTGACATCTGCTACTTTTTCTGTCATCATGACGCTTTATTTTACTGGCATTGCTGTAAACTAATCACACTGCTAACATTAACATGCTTAACGGGTTGTCAAGCTGACTAGCAGGCTGTGACTATAAAGGAGGCTAAAACAGAAAGTAATAATTCCATACTGTTAGCCAAATCAGCTTCAACATTTACAAATCAGCTTCAACATTCACTGCCACAGACCTCTTGTTTTGTGACATATAACTGCTCTGATCCATACGCTGGTGGGTCTTGTTGCTTCTTTGACAGAGAAAATACATCAACTAAAGTATCAAAATGGCCAATTACACAACTGTCAAAAGTGCTACAATATAAAGACCCCATGTGAAGTGGTGTGCATCAGCAAAGATAGGAAGATCTCATTTAGCCATTAACATCTTGGGACACACTTAAAGATGGACTTTCTTCAATCTGGTGACTCCATCTTGCTCTATAATCCTCAGGTGTTGACACTGGATTTTTTTATTTTTCATCATTATAAACTGTATATCTTTACTGTCAAAAGAAAAACATCACTTTTAATGCAAGTTAATGTAATAGGTGGTTTTATTCAAAGTGATCTTGGATTATTTATATTAGTCCAATTTTTACGATATATGTCACCAGGGAAAAAGATGCACACCAAATGACAAAATACTTTTTCGGGTATTTTATTCCGATAGGTCCCTTTCTAGGGATTTTATGAGATATATAGAAAATGTATGTTAAATGATCAATAATGAAAATAAAGAGCAGCAATAAGTCACTGGCCACTTACAATTAGCCTCAAAAGTAACACTTATGCCACAGGAGTATAACTTGGAGTATAACTCCAATTGCTGGATGCAATTCTACTCAAAAGTAAAAGAAAATACACAATGTACACAAAGTCCGTCAGAACACAGTACAGTAATTGGTAGTGGCACTATAAACACAGAATGAAGAAATAACATTTACACTGTACTACAGTTACAATTCTCAGAAGGATTTTACTCTTTTTTACCAAGCTCACCTCAATTTACACATCATTGTTCAACAGTCTCATGTCATCAGGTGATATTAGATATTAGATATTAGCTTCTTATATTTTACAAGGATGTCTCTGGATGCACGAATATTTATTGACAATGGCGAAATCCAAAAATCGCTAGGTTCAGAATTGCTTCTCTGTCTCTGCTACAAGCCCCACCCTTTCCTCTTGGAGGCGCCAGCAGGTTAGACAGAGTATTTGTACATAGTTCACCACCTGGCTACGTATTAAAGGCAACAGCTTGTTTGTTCAAAAGATGTTGAGATATAAAATGAAAAAATATAGAGATACATGTCAAGTTAAGTCAAGTGGCTTTTATTGTCATTACAGCTCTGTACAAGTACACAGTGAAATGAAATTATGATTTTCCAGAACAAGGGCGCCACACAGAACAAAACGAGAACAAAAACAATACAGGACAGACTGCAGAAAGTGCAACATGCAAGACAGTACAACAAATACAATAAATAAGACTCAGTTCTGAGTAGTGGTGTTGGACTGGCACTAAAAGAAGGGAACCGATAATTGCCCCTGTATAAGCCTATGTTTACAATACAAGCATATATTTAATCTTTTTTATCTATAACATCACACTGCATAAGCTCACTTGACAAATAATTAGTCACAGTCTGTAAAACTTACCTTATAGCGTGTAAAACCTTTATGAGCACAAATAACAGATGTGACTATATTGGGCATAGACTGGACAAGTTTCTGGATATAGGCTACAACAATGTTCAGCCACAATTGCATCAAAGACTTGTGCAATTGGGCCAGATTTGGTGGATGCCTTCCCTAGCATGAGGAGAGGTTCCTGCAGACTGGAATTTAAGCCACTGCTGGTAGACCTATGTGACTGTACGCTTCCATACATCTGCAGATTCAGCTACTTCCTTCACAAGTGATACAGGTTAAAATGTCAAAAAGTCCCTTTGCTGAATACAGCCACTGTTTATGTCTTCTCTTGTTTTAGGTTAGCCACCATATTCATACTCTGCCAATGAATACAGTGAATATGTTTTCAATCTAAGGCCTGAAGCAGATTATATAAATGTCCAAACTTGGTGAAAACATGAGAACAAGACCCACATCCACCATTATCTAGGAAAAAAGTAAACTAGAATAAAATTACTTGTGTGTTTTTCAGTTCTCAGAAATCATTAGGTCTTCTCTCAAGGCTTAGGAAGCCCGGAGAGTTTATTTGAAATTGGCTCAAACCTGCTCTGAATGAAGATGTGATTTCTGTTTTCACAATCACATCTGTGTCACATTTAGGCCGCCATGACATGTAAACACAGTCTAAGAGGAGAACATCTTAACCCTCACATGGTGTGCATGAGATCACTGTCAGCCAGATGAATGACACGTTGAGAAGAAACCCATCTGGAGCACTGAAAGCAGTGAGGGACAGATTTGTAATAAATTGCTAGATTAGCGAAAAGTGATAGCCTCAGTGGCTGTGCATAGATGGGCTGGCTCTCAGTAGTGTGCTGTGGAATGCCTGCATTAGTATTCTCAGTGCACCTTTGTCCACATTTGCATTTGTCTTGGGCTAAGTACTTGCGACGAGGTCCATTGTCCTTTGTGGATAATGTTAATTTTGGACGGAGGGGAGCCAAATCAACTTCCCTGCATCGATCGCGTCCACTGAAGGTCAGCCTGCTTAATGCTGAACCTTCACCGCACGTCGAGGAGCATATGTTGAGCAAGCTTCCTTTGAATTTCCCTAGCAGGCACCGAAAGTGGCCTTTCCGACCCTTTCTTCACGGTGCTTCCAAAAGCGCCTTTCCATTCAGATGCAAGAGGGGCTACAGGGCCACGGTCACTTTGAAGTGTGGAGATAAACATGCTCAGGCTGTGATAGCCTCTTCCTGACCCAATCTAAAAAAGTCCCAGGATCTGGAAGATCAGAGGCGTTTTGCATTCGGAATCTGCGGGCATCTCCCCCTCGTCTCAATACTTTCTCCAGAAGGAAAGAAACAAACCCCATCTCTGGCAGGTGAAGAGAAGGAGAGGCTGTGTTCCTTCTTGTCTTTGTTTGTTGTGCTGTTTATCCCCCTCCTCCTCCTCCCACATCACTGTGTTCTTCTGAACTAGAAAGGAGCCATTGATTTGCACGCAGTACAGTGTATTCTGTGAGCCTGCTCAACCACTGTTGCCTGACCTGCATGCGTGCATGCATGTGTGTGTGTGTCTGAGCTCTTGTAACATCTTTTAAATGTTTGTTTCAAGCCAGAGCAGAGCAGCTGGGTTGCTGGGATTGACAGGACCATGTTAATGGAAGATATACCCCAAACAGAAGGCACCTTTATGCTGCCACTGAATCGAGGTTGCTAGGGTATAAGTAGTATAATAGCTCTCGTTCTTCATTGACACAAACTACTCATGGCCTTGTCAAGGAATCCAGTTCAGACAGTCTTTTTGGGATCGGAAAACTCTACTGTGACTGACAGGTGTGCATTCTTTGTCAACTTTAGCACCAGTTTTCATTAAACCTCATGTTTTATTGCATCTCTCTTGTTACTTGTCCTGCAGATTTTGTCTGAATGTAAGTAGCTGCCAAACCCTCCTGCTACAGATACCTACCAATCTTAGAGTATGATGCCCACAGGCACTAACTAAAGAGAAACATTGGGTCATTGACCCCCAAATCTTAAATTGGATAAGCAATGCCCCTCTATCCCAGGTGCCAAGCTTGAAGAGAAAGGCATGGTAGTGAAACATGCATAGACAAGCCAACAAACCTCACTAACAGCACAACTGTATTGATTTCAAGCATGCTGGAATGCTACAGCAGTCAGGATAAACTGAGCTATTTTCAACATGCACATATTGGACCTGCTAGTTCTAGTCTTTAAAAGTCTCACATTTGGTCTTCCATGGCTGACAAAAACCACCAGTACATATGAGATTTAGCTGGTACAAGCTTGTGCTTTGTATTATGTTTTACATTAGAATTTAGCATTCGTATATATTACCTGGGAATATTTCCATATTTTTCTCGGGAGACATAATGGATTTCCTCATTTCCCCACTGATCATAAAACCTGCCTTCGACTGGACATTGCTATATGCCTACCTAATCTATAGAGGTATGTAGGATGCCCGAGAAGGCTACTCGTAAACTAGAAAGACGAAACACCTTTGGGTCAATTGACCTCCTCAGGAATTGATCTTAACAATTGCGATAAGCAAGCCATCTAGTACCAAGAGCAGACACGCAAGTCTTTAAGCTCTGGTTAAGTAACCGAATCAGGTGCATTGTGCTACATTAAGTGTTAAAATGCACTGAGACACAGCCACCACTATACTCTCAGAACTAAACAGACACAACTGTAATTGACTTCTCACAAGTCATAAGCATGCGATGTATGCGAACTAACCAGCGAGTCAGAGGAGACTTACACAATTTTTATTTTAAGCTACATTTGTCAACATGCACATATTGGACCTGCTTTAGTTCTAGGTCTTTAAAGGTAATCACATATTTTAATTTGCGTCCCTTGCATGGGCTGACAAAAACCACCAGTACATAGAGATTAGCAGCCCTGAGGGTTTACAAGCTTGGCAGCGCCTTAACCACGAATATATATATTAGTTACATAATATAGAAGGCATTCTTAGCATTGTAGTATATTGACCTTGGGAAATTATTTCCATACTTCTTTCTCGAGGAACCATAAATGATTGTTACCTCGATTTCCCCAAATGATCATAAAAATTTTCGACTAGTTTGTTCAATAAACAGATTACAAGCAGCCAAAAAGTTCCAAAAAAGAGATGATGCGTATGTTGGTTTTAATACATGGTTCCCTTATCATTGTTCTAATGTACAATGCATGTATAACTACGAAACAGTAAACAAAAAAAACAAAATTGCAATTTTGAAATCTTAGGGAGGTACACACTCTCCCAACATTTAACTTAAAATTATACAGAAGCACCAACAACTAATTATTTTTAGTATTTAGTAGCTTTTAAGTACTTCCTTCATTCTAATGGACTGAACTTCCAAAGTGAAATGGAATTAAATTTTAATTACTACATTTGTTGTAGTTTGGATTCTTACTACTGCACTGAGGTGTGTTATGTATAATTTACGGCCCCTTCCCTTTATCTAATTTAATGGTGTAAGAGAGATCATCACAATGTAATTCAATAAATACAATATTAATAAAGGCAAAAATTATGCTGGTTGGTTGTAATTGGTTGATGTAATCCAGTGCTTAACTGAAAATTACACAGAAAATTGTTTAGTATTTCTCAGTTTACATGTCATTTCTCAGTCATTTACAAACATATTTGAAATTACCTTGAATTAATACATTTGTTGTAGTAATTTTAATTCACACTGCTAGGGGAATAATTAAGGTTTTTCTGGTTACTGCAGCCGGCCTAAAATTAGTCCTAAAGCTGCCATGTAACTTTGTAGCTAAGGATGCAAATTATGAGGGTGGAACTGAAGTAAATTGTGGAAGTGAAGAGATGTCATCACAATGTCGTTTAACGAAAGCAATAATAAAGGCAAAACAAAAATAAAAGCTCTTATGTTGATTTAGAATCTTAACTCTTAAGTCCAATGTTTAAGTGAAAACTACACAGAAATAGAGAGAAGATAAACAGTTTAAGTATTTAGTAAATTCCTTGCTTTGATTATAGCTTTCAGGTGATACACTTTTAGTTTAGTACGTTGTTTAAGATGAGAACTCCCTGCAAGTACTCTTATCCCTCACCCACTTTTAAGACGTTGATTGTGCTGCTGTCGTCTTCCACTATCCTAAAGGCAAATCAGTGAAACATCACGTTTCATTAAACGTCCCTCTGTGCATGAGTTGGATGTGTTGCTTCTGTGATCTCTTGAATGTGTCTGTCGAGTCCAGCATATGATATCTGATTACACGCTCTCTTGACAGTCTACTCAACACTACATCTGTTCTGTAGACTCATTCAGCACTTGAGGTCTCTTCTCACAGTTGGTACTTTGCAGGAATGTTATGGATCTGAAATACCGATGAGTGGATTTTTCAGATCTGAAGCGAAACGTACTATGGAGTCATTCGATTGCTTATCTTCGTTTCTCTCTTGTTCTACATCCTCAAAGACAAAAGCATACAGAACTTTCTCTTGTCAGCTCTCTGTTCTATCTCTTGATCTGGACTGCCTGTTTCTAAATCTCTTCAGTATGAAAGCAGACTTCAATAAACTGTGTCCAGGTTCATTCAGAAATAGTCTCTCACTATTTTGATCGCCGGTTTTTGGATTTTTATTCTTTCTACTTAATTCTAACCCTTACTTCCGCCTCTCCTGTGCGAGACGCACTTGGCATAAATGTAGTGCTTCAAATCTTTTCAGAAAGCATCGACTAAGGGCACTGGCCTCCCTAAAAAATAGAGATTGTGGCGTTCGAGTCCCACCTGAGCTGGTTGTCTGAACAACATAGATAATAGCTTGAGGGGCCATCATGAAAGAACCAAGAGTGGTCAGGGGGTCGCAGCGTCCAAAAGATATAAGCAAGATGGTGCTGGGCTTACTAAATATCAAACAGCCATAGTCAGCTTATGTAGCTAAATCTCCAGAGAAGAGTGGATTAAGAGCTGGTCCTCAGGACAAACCAGTGCTCCATGCTGGCGCTAAATGCTGTTTTTAATATTCTGAACAGGGGCATCAATAGAGTCTTATGAGGAGAGACACTAAGGCCGTGGGACTTAAATAGTGTATCATGTCCATCAACTCACAACAGACACAGGTGAAGCAAAGGTATCAAAGACAAGCAATGTTGACTTAGATATGCAAGTCCAAACTACGCCATTCAAATTACTACAAGATTATAGAGGACAAAGGTACAAGCTAAATGTTAAAATGAACAATGTCACTGCTCCACTTTTCTGTACGACTATAACTTTACACTTACATGTTTAATAGCCTAGACTACGGCAGATAGTTTCATGTTTTCATTGGTCAATATGCATAGTATGTGTTATACACTCATTGCCCAAAGAATAACTGTACCCCAAATTAAGTGTCGGATCACATGGCTATTTGGTAGTAGGATAAATTCATCAATAAACAAAGTTGCATAAATAGTTGCACCCAGAACATGAAATCAGGACTCTCGACTTAGTGAGTATAGCCTATGAAGACTTGCAACACCAGTGCGTGTATTGCATTTGACCTACTGTTGAGATCCATCCGTCTGCACTGATTCTTGACAGCTTGTGACATTCTCAAACGGTCGTGCTTGTTACTTTACAAGCAGAAACCAGAAGGATCGGGTCTTCATTTAAACATCAGGTGTATGCTAGACCGAGACAGAAAACCCTTACGCTGCGACCCTGGAAAAGCCACACAAGTCCGGGCATTCAGTCGCAGCAGTGATTCCTGCCAAGGGTCATCCTGTTAATCCCTGCGCCATTGGCAGATGGAAGCCCCCACGCTGCATGCCGACCATGTAAAAAAACTGAACTAAACATGGGCATAGCCTCCTAAAAAACCGATCCGTAAAGTTGATCAATCTATGTAGTGTCAATCCACCTCCATCTCTAACGGAAAATCAACAAGAACTGTTTTAATTAAAGCTGCATGGAACATTGCAAGACATCAGCCGAGATGTTTGCATGTTGAGGTGTTAGCAAACATGGCCAGATGCCATGCAGAAAGACACTGCTTCTGTATGTGTAGCTTAAAAACTTTTTGCCCATATCAGTTTATTTATTGTTCCTTGTGACCTTTATCTTCCTCCCCAATATACATATATATATATATATATATATATATATATATATATATATATAGTGAATATATATTAAGTACAGTCTAGGATGGCGATATATATACACATTATATAGCGTAGCCACTTTGTAGTGCTCAGTTTACAGATTGTAGTCATCTAAAAGCGTGCTCGAGGCCCATAACCCAGAGCGTCGTTTTCACGCTGTCTACTTTGTTAAACCCCTTTTCCTTTGTTTTTGACATCATGGTGCAATGGGCCACACCGCCATCACTTGACCACCACAAAGCTGCACTGGGTATAATTTTGAGGGACGTGGTTGATCATTCCTATGCTACGTGCACAGTGACACTGACTTGTGGTATGTGGATAGAATGCCTCCTTTCTATTGTTGGGTTGTCCATTACAAATCGTGTGGCACATGATATTGAGGAGTATCATTGATACATCCAGTGTTGCTCTTTGCAAGTAATTTTTGTTAACCAGGGTCAATAACCACTACCCAAATACAGGTGTTACGGGAAAGCCAAATATGCTTAGAGGAGATCTGCTGGTTTCTTCAACTTTACCTGACAGATGCCCTTCTTTTGCTACCCAAGCAACAAACACTTCCCTTCCACCCAACTAAAGCCTGACAAATTACACATCTGAGGTATGCAAGACCTTTATTATGGATGTGCTACTGACTTCAGCTGTATGCCCTTACTGTATGGAGATAAGACAATGGTTTGTGAAATCACACTGCTGCATTTTCATCTGGCAAGTGTTAAGCCGAGAATGATGCAGATGTGTTGTTCTTCACATAGATCAATATACTGTAACTGGCTCTCAAGCAAAGCTTTTACATGCGCAGATGAAAGGGTGCTTTAAGCTTGATTGACAGTGTCTCCTGAGAGCCGTAGCGTTAGTTGGAAATGAAGGTGCCGGCAATAGGCCCAATACGGTGTTCCTTTCCCAGCCAGAGGCCCTTTTCAGCATTGCCCGAGGGAAGAGATAACAGAAAACAAAATAGTTGGCTGCCGTAACAAAAAGGTGGCAAAGCCTTTTATTCTCCCTTTAGATTGAATTCTTTCCACTGTCTCAAGAAGCCCGTCTGTAAAGTTAAAGTCCCTCTTTACAGTGAATAGATATCCTTCTGAAATGTGACATAGCCAGACAGCGACGGTAGAAAATCTCCACTCAAAGGCTGCCTTTGCTGGAGGATTATCCCACATTTAAGCATTTCATTTCAGTCACATCAAACCATTAAAGCACCCAGAGCCATTGTCCCCTGCATCCCACATGCAGGAGTTTGCAGCGACATAATGACGTAAGACAAAGCGGTCTGAATGAAACAACTGTCCATCCTCACGTATAAGGAAGTTTTCCCTTCATCATTCCATGCTTCTTGGGCTTTTGAAGAAATATCCATGGTATTCTATTTTGCTTCAGCTTGATTGTTCTTGCTTTGCCTCTTTTTTTGGCCTCCAAGATGGACAGAATCCGAAATAGCTCCAGACATTTATTCAGCGTTACACAGGGAGGGGAAAAAAACACCACAAAGAAGCCCTTAACAATCTGAGCCCTGAAAACTTTGCACACAGTGATGGTGAGATGGCAAACAAGGCCAGCACTCTCTGATGTGTTTTGTGAGAAGTGAACTTGCGGAACCACTTGCGTAATGGAAAGCAAATCGTACAGACGAAGGATGAACTGAGATGACTGGATGAGCCTAGGCTTTGCTTTCGTTTCTGTGGTTTCATACGTGAGCGTAAGGATTCCTCTACACCTCATTAACTGAACAAATGAGTGGTTTCTTTGGGAGTTGGAGGATGTGTGTTTGTGAATGAGGCAAGGGTTTTGCTTAGTCTGTGTTGTTTATGCATTAGCACAGTTTATACCACCCAGCATTGCGTTACTCGTTCATTCATTTATTCATCAATCTTCTAAACTGTGGGGTCACCAGGGGTGTTGGAGACTATCCCAGCGCTCATGGGGCTGAGGGCAGGAAACACCTTGGCCAGGCTGCCAGTCTATTGCAGGGCAGACATACACACACACACAAAAAAGGGGGTAATTTAGTATGTCCCATTTATCAGACTGCTGGTCTTTGGAATGTGGAAGGAAACATGCAGACGTTGGGACAATATGCAAAGTCTACACAGAAAGGATCCGAGAAACCGGGAATTGAAGCCAGGCTCTTTTTGCTGTAAGGCAACAGGGCTACCCACTACACCAGTATGCGGCTCATATTGCATTATTACTGCTCCCAAGTGGTTCATTAAGCTAATAACCTCTACCCCAGTTCAGGGGTCAGAAGCAAGATCTCATGATCAATCATTCATACAAAATATAGGGCAGGCTGGTAGCAGCAGAAAATGCTGGCTTAGATATCTGAGGGAAAACAGAATGGATTCAGTCCAGCCCTTTAACAATACAGCCTGAAATACTGCATACTCACATTATGCAAAGTCATGTCAGTATGTTACTTCAGGGAATTTGAGCATGGGGATATACCTACTCGTCCAAAAGAGGAATTCCTTCAAGTAGTCAAAAAAATTGACGTAATTCAGTTGTTCATATGGTTGAGTGTACAATGGTGTCTTGTACCAGCCTTTTTTATAGTGGTGGTGATGAAGCAGGGGTTGCAATGTCCACAATGCAAATAGAGCCTTTTTAAAACCACCAGTGAACCTACACATGTTTTTATAATTGTTATTGATAATAGTAAAACTGGGTTAAATATGAAACCAGGATTTAGGATTCCAAGAGTTCATAGCTATAACGTCTTTGTAGGTACTGACTTAAACGAATAAAATAAACAAACAAAACAAAAAAATGAACCAAAATACTGTATGTTTTTTACCACAACCTCAAAACTATGCCTCAGGCAGGGTATTCAGAGCCATTTTACGTAAGGTATCTTTTTAAAACTCGAGAGAAAATTTAACAAGGAGTCTCGCTGAATGATGTACCCAGTTTAGATCTTAAATGATTTAATCATGCAGATTGGGATGGGATTTGAAGGGATAAATGGTCAGTGTTAATTGTTTCCATGAGTGAAGTGTTCCAAATAAAACAAGATCATTTTGTAAGCCCAACCGGGTCCTACACTAAACAGTTTTCAGCCAGATTTTAACCTCTTTCAGACATATTTTCACCATCTATTCCAGATCGGGAGCTCCATCTGAAACAATTGATGATCTGTCAGTGCGAGGGGAGAAACAAGTCAGTCTTTAGCCTTCGATCGAGCTCCGAAGTCATCTGATATTTTTTAAACATCTTGATTTTTATGACTTATGTCCTGTTGTACGACGTGGTCAGCGCGGTAACTGTGTGAGTTATTCAGGAAATAGCCAGTGAGGGATCAAGAGTAGAGAAGGAAAATGATCAATCAATTTCAAGTCAGTAGCCAGTTTCACTGTATTATCTTCATCAACTTCATATTCATGTTCAAGTTTTTATGTAGGCATAAAAGCACCATTGGGTCAGTGCATTTTGGCTTGTTTTGTCTGTCTCTAGGATTTAAGCACTTTTCATAGCTGTAACTCATTGTGTGTTATTACCTGTTCTTGTTTTTTTCTCAGGTAGTACCTAGTGGTAAGTAGTACCTAAAGAACAAATTAAAATACTGATATCAGTATTGGCCATTACTCAATGTACTAGTACGAGTATACGTATCATAAGAGAAAACAGTGGCATTGTTAAAACAGGTTAATCTGGTAATGATGTGCAGGAAGGCAGTTTGTGATTGGGCAAACAAAACAACATGTGGTGCTGACGTCATGAGGAGATGGATGAAGGGAAGTGTAGTTTGTAGACTCAATTGAGGCATAATGATATATAATAAATAAACTGTTAAGAATTATATCGCATTTTAATCATGGATGCTGCACAGAATGGTAGCTTTTTCTAGTAAACATGTTAACAGGGCCATACGACTGTCTAAGTCGGCCATGCAGCTAAGCCAGCTAGTCTGTTGAATGCCAACAGGTAGGAAGTAAAAATCAAGTATTATTTCCCTCTAAGGTATGTAATGCACAGACCACAGGTCCAAAGCTCATGAGACCAGAAGCCATTAAGATTACAGAGATCTGGCTTGGCTCACTGCTGTAGATTAGATATCGAAGGAGGTAAAAGTCATTTTTTACTCTTTATTCTCATTTCCTTTACCTGCTGACACGTTAATTACCTCATTCCCACCTTGTGTGAGAAGCACATGGGCACCATAGTATATTATATTGCATTCTCACATTTCTGCAGAGGCATGTTTAAGCTACGATGGAGGCATAGCACTGTTACATGACATGCTACACGGCACACTTTAAGATGATCACGCTGCTATATGGGTTCAACATGTTATATTTCTAGACAGCTTGGCAGGAGTAGAGCACTCTTCCATTCACGGTTCAATTGTTTTTTCCCAGACATCTGTTTGTTCTGTCCTGTGACTTGTTTGTACTTGTTTTTCATTCTTTTTTGTAGGTGGTTCATCTGGACAAGGAAGATGAGATGCAGAAACTCCCGCTACAGCCCCCTTACTATGACATGGCACCCTCCGAATCCACTGCCTTCACCGATAAGCCCGTGAGTAGCATTTCCTTTCTTCCCTACATGGCTGCTCCTGCCTGCTCTCGCGTTGACTCCATGGGTGAAGGGTAGGCGGCCTTCCCGAGACCAGCAGCCAGAGAGAGGGCATCTCCTCTGGAGCATGACAAGTATGCGGCGTTCCTCCATGGCAGCTGAAGATGAATGGCTTCAAAGAGAATGATGTATTGAGCGAGGCACCTGGCGGATTTATTTATTTATTTGCAGCATGCATTGTCCCTGTTGGGAATAGATGACAAGTCCAGGAGGAGGCTGAGATTCAGATGTTACTCAGAGGGTTTGGAATGACCAGATGCACAACTTTTGTTGCACTGGCATACATCATTCACAACCTAATTCAATCAGTCTGGCAAACAGGAACACGCGGAGTGGGACACTGATAGCCCAGAGATTATGCTCTATTGAAGCCACTGTATATTAAACTAATGTTTTTCCTTGACTAGCACAAGGCAATTCATGGGCAAACTTAACAGCATACCAGCATCCAAAACACAGTATATTCTGGTCTATGGTTGTTTTCTAGCAGGGCTAGCCAGGTCTCTAATATACAGAGCATATCCAAGTTGACAATAGTTGAATCGCCTCATTTCACCTAATTCACTGAAGCGCCATATCCACATAATTCGCCTTCCTTCATCCCTTTGACTGGGCTCTCCATTACCTATCCACTCCACAGCCTGGCCAGAGTGTATCCCACCCCACCCCCATTTAATTTATGCCCCCCTCCTCCAATCACTTACCTCCTCTTCTTTCCAAATTACTCTGCATCCCAGGCTTAATTACTCCAGTAATTACCCCATAGCCATGTAAAGATGAATTGCACTGCAATATATCTTCCCATTAAAATGCCTCCTGTTCTCCGAGGGCCGAGTCGTGTTCTGAACAATGTGACAAAAAGCCTCACCTCTTTTTCCTTACTCACCTGCAAACTTCACCACGAGCTGCCAGGAACTCACCATTGATTGTTTTGGCAGATCATGTCTGCTGCTGCCATTATTTTGGATGTGACTGTATTTGAAAATGTCACATTTGCAATGTTAAATTGAGTGCCAGCGTGACATTGTAATGCTGATTTTGGGAGTAGGGAAAGGACAGTATGTGGTATGTTTTTGTCATTTGCAATATATGACTATAAGCAAAGTTATATGGAAAGCAATGGCATGGTTCTGGCCTCAGAACAAGAGAGAACACAAAGAGAACAAATAAAAAATTATTCCAGTTCCCTTAGCTACCGAGAGAGTAGGCCAAATTACAGTTTATAAATCCCTCAAGTGCTCATTGCCTGCTTTGGGATGATTATGCACAAAGCCTACTTCATCTTCTTCACCTCACTATTTAAACCCACCAGTGACTCCACAAAACATACACAAACACCGGCTCTAATACATGTTTAATTAAAAAGCAACTTGCCCAGTTTCAGGTAAACCAACCCCCCAGTGTGACACTGTCAATTCACAGGGGTAAGTGCATGCAAGCGAAAACCACTGCAACACGAGGAAACTGCAAAGATAAAGCTTTGCTGAAGTAAGTTTCTAGTATGCTGGAGAGAGGTTCATGGGGGGTCCCTGTGTGAGAATGGTGGATTATACAGCTCCTGAGTAAAGCATTGAGAGTGACTTGGTCTGCTGTATGGTTTTATGTGTGCTGGTTCAGAAGAGGATGCTGCAGAACAGCATGGTTTAATAGCCATAGTGTACTGCATGCAGCACAAATGCACCCTCATTCATACCTCTGTATTGCATAATACCCATAAGGGTGGGTGATATGGCATTAACATTATGGTGCTTCACAATATAGCCAACATGTATACAATATTTAGAACAGGTTTTTAGTAACAGCAGTGCCAAATCCCAAATACTAGAGTCTTCTGTCATGTTATGGCATATGCTGTAGAAGATAAGGATGGGTATTGAGACTGAGTGGTGAGCACCATGTAATGGTAATTTATTCCACATACGAGTCAAATGGTTGGTGCTAGATCACCGGGAGGGGCACTGAAATGAAAGCGTTGATATGATATATGACTCAGAGTAGTATCCTTTCTACATATGTATATATATATATATATATATATAGGAGACATGGTGCCGGTGCCAGTGTCCTGAAGTGCTCTGTGCTTTTCCACAGCAAAAATAAATAAATAGAAACACACACACACACACACACACACACACACACAGGTCACCAAAATTCTTAACAGGTTCAACAGAGCACCAGCTCTGGCATAAGCACTGGCACCTGTTGATGAAAAATAATAAAGTTAGTGGATAATAAAGTGCTGAGCAACATTCGGTACCCCCTGGTCATAACAGTCAAAAGCAAAGGCTCACTTAACTAAACTGAAAGTTTAAGATTATTCAGCTAAATGCAGTGTCTGTAAAGCGTCAGTTGTGTGTAAAAGGGGGCAACACCAACAACCTCCTGAACTGCATGCAAATGCAACATTTATTTATAGATAGTTCACTACATAAAACTCCAGGTAGGATTTTAATAGTTTAAATCACCTGAATGATTGAAAATATACTACCAGCTTTAACACTATGAAGATTTCTATCCATCAGCTGCTTGTACAAATTCCCCCAATTTGAATAGTATGGAAAAACTCAAACAAGAACAGGTAGGTACAGGTATGATAGTCTAAACGTGTGGTATTTCAGGATATGTGTTGTTTCAGACATCTCCTCGGTTGGAACTGTTAAGTGTAAGCCTGTAAAGCCTATATAAGCTCATAGAATCAACCATAAATCAAATAGCTTTTCGTGAGCTCAATGTAACAAATAGAAAATATGACAATGTATGGAATGTTATTGTGGAGATTGGCCTAATTTGTCTAAATTTGCCTTCTACACTTTTTCTCTCTCTACGATTTGATCCATGAGGACAAACTGTATTGCTGCTTGCGAGGGAAGCAATATTACGAACCAGGTCTCAGAAAAACAGTAAACTTAAATCATGTATTCTGACATAATGCTGAAATTTAAACACGTATTATGTCCGAATTCGAACTGGCGCTGAATGTGCTTGAGTGCTTAGTGGCGCTGCTAATGAAAGGAGCTGGTGACTAATGAAGGAGCTTTGCAGGGCCTAAGCTTACGCTCCCAGAGGGAGACAGCCACGCTCTACAGCTGACATGACTCTAATTAGTGTGACTAGCACATGCATTGTGTTCACCGGAATCTGCTTCTCTGGTAGAAAAGAGCAGAAACTTTCAGGGGCGTTTCGGAGTGAGCGTTTCTTGGAGGAGCGTGAGCTGTGTTTTTTTGAGAAAAGGCAATTCAGGCCTTGCAGTCGGGCAATCAATGCCAAATTCCTGAAAAGACCTCCACTCCCCGCACAGCCTTCAGCAGGTCCTGTGGTGCGACTGCATAGATTAACATGGAATCCTTGCTTTCCGGCGTCTGTCACCAGCCCCGTCCTACTGTTGGTTCTCATTAAAAAGTGTCTCCAGAGACAGGCACGCAGAGACCGCTTGCCGAGTCATTGGCATCTTTGCCCATCAAATGACATGTGAAAATGATCTGCTTTTTATGTGCTTAAATAAAGAAAACGACATTCGGTCTTTTTGCTTTGTCAAGCTGAACTTCCCCATTTCCTAGTGTTGTGCCACAGGCACATTCACTCACCCGAGAGGCACATTTTCAATTCACAAAGAGTAAACGCGTAGGATTGCCTGTAGGAGAAAGCAGTGAGACGTTGTTTGGAAAGTCTTGGTGCATTACCGTCACCACAGTATCAAATCTCGGCTACCGTTTGCCTTTCCTGTGATGTGGGAAGAAGCTTTAGAATAACTGGGAAGAAGGTACTTGAGTCAAATGTATGTCACCACAGCTGACACTGTCGCATGATGCTCTTCCAAGTATTGAAAATTTCAATGACTGACCGCACAGTATTGCTTTTTGTTCACATGAATGATGCTTTCCAGTGACACCATTGACATTTTTGCAAGATGTCAAGATGCCAAATTATATCCAGTGGTGAATCGTGTAGCACTGATGAAAGACAGATATCTGACAGATGTTCTCATTAACCACGTTCAATAAATAAATATATAAACAAATATATATACAAACAAGCAAAAATTCCATCATCCACTTCTTAAAAGCAAGCACCACTGTATTTTCACCACTGGATTGTTCTTTGTGTTTTATTCTGTTTTTGCTTCACCAGCTCTCTGTCTGACATTAGCTCTAACCTATAGAAAGAAGCAAAATTAGCAAGAACATTGAGAGTATCACTACTTCAGTTTGTGAGTTGGGTAGTGCTTCCTTGTTCAGTTACATTCTAGTTATTAACCAGGTAAGTAAGCTCGTCAGACAAAATAGTCACCTATGACTGAAAATAAGCTAATAGTCTATAATACCTCCATGAGCACAAGTAACAACTATAGTTTTATTTGGCATGCACTAGACAAGTTTCTGGATGTAGCCCAGATCAATGTTTCTGCGCTCTTGCATCAAACACTTGTGCAACTGTGCCAGATTTGGTGGATCTGGCACAATTCTGAGGAGAATTCCCTGTATAGCCCCATCTTTCTTGTGCAATGCCATCTGCAGAAGCTTGAAGTCACTACCACCTTAAACAAGGTGGCTAATTGGTAATTAAATAGGTAATTATTTTGGGTAGGGTGTCAATTAAATGACACTAAATTCTCAACAGGTTGTAAGTATAAATTTAGTATGTGGTATTTTACTCTTTTTTCTATATTTGATATTGTAATCACTTACATATATCATCACTGAGTGCACACGTAAAGTTTAATTCGATTCTGACAACTTCTTGGTGTGTTATTTTTTGGTCAATTACTGAAAAAAATGTTACACTCAGAAGGAACTGGGTGACAGGAATGAAACATCATGATAAATGCCAATGATTAAAGTTTCATCCTCGGCCTCGCGTGTGACGTAAGCAAGGACAGACCTTATCACTGTACCTGACTGACTATATAAGCTTGTACTGTTGCGTGTGCTTTACATTCTGACTTGTGCTGTCGTGTTAGTAGCATCCTTTGTAATGGAGGTATGCCTCAGAGAAGAGTTCAAAAGCAATTCAAGCAGTTGGAAGAGTTAGTGAGAGGTGGCATTGTAGAGCTCCGGGATTCTGGATGGTCTTATCAACATATTGAGTGCCATACTGGTCATGTGGATACTACCAAAGCATGCTGTTGGCAGCAATGGATAGAAGAAGGCATGCACCAGCAACCCGAAGGATCTTGAAGACCTTTATAAACCATGGAGAGGGAGAAGAATGAACTGTTCAACATGCTGGACATGTGCACTATTTGTCATCTTGTTAGCGCCAGCATCAGTGTTGCCAAAAACAGCAAGACTGTCTTGGACTGACTCAGGTCATCTTCAATGAGGAGTTTCACTTCTGTCTTGGTGGAGATGGCCAACAAATCTGTGTGTGTCACTCCACCTCCAGTCCTACCTCAAAACCTACTGGAACTGTGCGAGAACATTCAAGCAGCATGGGATGGATTAATACAGGACGCCATTAGGAACCTCTACAACTCCATGCCGAGACGTCTGGCATGTTGCATTAGCAAACATGATGGCCTGACACCATACTGAGAGACATTACGTCTGTATGTGTAGCTCAATAAATACTGACTACATCATTCTAAATTCACCATCATTTTTATTGTTCTTGGTGACCTTTATCTTCCTTACCAATAGGACTCCAATTCAACACTTCCTTCTGGGTGCATTTTCAATTTTTTCTTTCTTTTTTTTTGATGATGAGTGTATATATGTCTAATAACTAGCTTTGGTACTTTACTCTTAAAGAAAAGCACAGTCCCAGTAAACATAATTTAAAAGGCCTGTCACTATTCATACCTTTGAATAAACACAGTGAATTATGTCTGAATAAAATGATGTTCCCGAAGCTCTGGCCTACTTAGCGGAAGACAAGGCTGTCTCTTCAGCACAGGGATATTTATCCATTAGTTTCATATTATTAGGATCAGATGCTTTATTACTAGATAGATTTATGAGTAAGATTCTTTCTTTGCTTCAAAGCTACCACAACTGCGTAATAAATATTCATAAATATTATTCTCTTAGAGACATGAGTAACAAAATTTTTATTATCACAATGGCCTATGAATCATTCTTACTAAGACACTGGCATTATATGAATATAACATTATTGTATTGGGGCAGTCGTGGGCTGGAGGTTAGGGAACCAGCCTTGTGACCGGAGGGTCGCTGGTTTGATTCCCTGAAAGGACAGCAACGACTGAGGGGCCCTTGAGCAAGGCACCTAACCCCCAACTGCTCCCTGGGCGCCGTGGATAGGGCTGCCCACCGCTCTGGGTAAGTGGGCTTACTGCCCCTAGTGTGTGTGTTCACTAGTGTGTGTGTGTGGGTGTTTCACTTCACGGATAGGTTAAATGCGGAGACTAAATTTCCCCACTGTGGGATCAACAAGAGATTGAAATCTTTTTTTTTATTTTTTAAATCAAACTACTTACCCCCAGCAATGTTTATAAATGTATAAATACCCATGTACTAATCCATCCCTGATCACTTGCAAAGCAACACAGGTCCATGTGAGGTCTCAGTACCATACATGATGTATAGCATGTATGGTACTGTATGTAACAGACGATGCACTAACATTTAGCAGCACTACAGAGCCTTCTACACTTACTTGCCCTTTCATTATCTTAACTTCTTAGCATTTTTGTTTAAACATTTAGTGCAGTTATGGGAAAGTTAGAGGAGTTATGGAAACCCACCAGTGACTTTATCAGTTCCCAAGCAGGGGCTTGACAACAGCTGGAAAGTTATTTTTACCATAATTTAGTCTGCAGATAAAACAACATGGCCATCTTCCTTTCTTTAGTCTCTCTTTTAAACTCTTAGGTCACTTGTGCATCTTTCAGTGATAACTGGAAAAAGTTCAAACTGTGTTTATATTGTTTGTGTCGTATGTCAGACTGCGTTTGAATCTTTGGGTCTGTGAGTGCGATTGAACTTGTATGTGTATGTAAGTTTTGATTTGTATATGTGGTTTGTGAACGAGTAACTAAGCCCAGACTGGCAAACATGCTCGCTATTTTCCGCTTACCCCGTGTTTTGGTGGATTTGCTGAGGAATTGAGTGATTCTGCAGTTTTAGACCAGAACTTGGCTGTCGATGCTACTAAGTTTTAAACCACATGCATGGTGCACATCTTTCCTATTAGTCTGATTGCTGGCTGTGCTAGCTAATCCAGTTAATGCATTTGCATCATATGGATTTGAAGAGGGTCAAATATAATTTTGGCAGACTTTCAATTTCCTTGTTGACAAACCTGGGAAAATAATTATGAATTCCTTATACTCAATTCCTGTGAGCTTGGCTTGATGCACCCTCTAGAGACTGATGCAGTAGGTCTTATTTAAGACTTTTGTAGGTCTTACTTCCAGAAAAGAAGGTAAAACACAAATAAAATAATGAGCTTGGCCGTGCGTGAGAAGCAATGACGTACCTTGAACCTACATGAACCATTCTGTTAGTGCCAGCACCATTGACAGACGCCTGCAGGATACAGGATGACATGCATGCAGAACCGTCAACTGACCCAAAACTGAAATAGTGTTGTGTCAGACTGACGTAGGGTGATTCAGTATAGGGAGTCATCTATGGTGATGAGACCCGCTTTTGTTTTGGTGGAGACAGCCAAAGGATCCGTGTGTGCACCAGGATCACCACCAAGTTGACCGGTTTGTTGTCACGCATCCAGAATATTTAAGATGCATGGGATACATTATTGCAGGACACCATTAGGAACCTCTACAACTCCATGCTTCAAGACGTATGGCGTATTATCAGTGTACATTTTTCATCATGTATTGTTCCATTTATTGTTCCTGGTGCACTATTTTTGAGGATGAGTGTAGATTAAAATGTATGCTTTCAAAACTGGATCATTGTGTCTTCAGTCCCCCAAGTGTTAAAGTGTTGATAAGGCACAGTGATGTACCAGAGTGGTAAACATGCTGCTGTCCCAGTTTTTTTGGAATATGTTGCAGGCATCAAATTTGAAGTGAGCATATATTCACCAAAAACAATGATGTTCATTAGTAACACATCAAATATTCTCTCTCAGTACTATTTTTATTCTAAAACGAATGCTCAAACAGAATTAGGAAACCACTGCTCTCTGTTTTTATTAGCATTTTACATACTGTCCCAACTTTTTTTGGAATTGGGGTTCGGCGATACAAGAGAAGTAAACTGTGTGAAAACTGTGAGGTTAGTTTCTATTTTAGATTTTTTGTTCCACCAAAACCAGAAAAGTTGCCAAAATGTAAATGATGCTTCACTTAAGGTGGAGTGGAAAATTGAAATAAGAAGCTGGTAAATAGAAAGCAAACTTAAGCCTTGTGTAACCGCAGCGGTAAGTGTGTTTATGACCAACACAAGCAGGAATTTGATGAATCATCCAAACACTGTTAGCATTTACCAAAGTGTAGCGCTGTGGCTGGACAGTGGCTATTACGGGCAACAAATCTTGTTTCTTTCCATTCTTGACATGCTATGAGAACATGTACACAGTGATGTAGTCCAAAATCCAGCTGGTGCATAAACACAAAGTGATGATGTGCCTAAAATGACATGAAGCTTTATCTGTTTTTCATTTTACCTAGATCACCAGTAATGCCTGTACAACAATAGTACCTTTCCTGTATAGAAGTAACAGAATACATTACATAGACATTCTAAATACACTACAAATGCTGACTTAATAAGAATTTTATTATTTACGTCTATGTAATATGTACTGCTGGTTGATTTCTAGGTGTTTTCTTAGTAGCATTGGTCAAATTCATAATTATAATCTAAGAAAAATGGCTGTATCTTGTTCAAAGCAATGCAGAGACATGCCTTTTAGATGCTGTTTAACATTGTTACTAAAAGTGAGTTTAAAAGTACTGAAAGTAATTTCCTAATGAACTTTCCAGTGGGTGCAGATTTGAATGCGTTTTTGAAAGTAACTAAGAACTCGGGTAGCTAGTGAGATTTTCTTTACAGGACACATATAAAGTGTAAAGCAACTTAATAAAATATATAATAAAAAATAGTATTTCCAACACAGTAGCTTATATATATTTTTAAAAAATTAACTTGTAAGGAATATACTTAGCAAATCATATAGATTTGTTCCACTTTCATAATACTGTTATAATATTGAAAGCATAAATACATAAATTGAGTATTGTGTATTTATAATCTGTAATTTATGACACGCTTGTAGCTTTGATGAATATCTATAAAACCAGTACATCGCAGGCTACTTTACTAAAACCTTGTATCTCCAAAATGATAACTACACTTGAGTTGGCAAAAGACATTATTTTAAGTCCATTGAAGCAGCTTTTCTAGGTAATTTCCTTTGCTCTGGAAAACAAACATGAAGATGCAAGGTTTTGTTCCGACAGCCAGAATATGAATTTAAAACTATACTGGGGTAAGCAGAAGAAACACAAACTGTGAGGGGAACAGGCTTTACAGTACTTGACGTTTGTGACGTCTCCTGTTAAATCCCTTTCTCTGTCATTATTGTAAACATACATGAGGACCACATGATCAAAGACTGTTGTCTTGGAAAGAAAAGATGCTGTTCTTTGAACATGCGTCATTGTGACATGTATACACGTGTATTTCTGATCCTCAGTGCAGCCTTGAGGAAGTTTGAGGCTTTGATCCTTCAGATTCTAGATTTTTAGTTCTTCTGTTCTTTTATTTATAGGTCTTCCATGCTCATGTGAAAACATTAATATTCAATCAGTTTTTATGTTATTATTACATTTCTTTATTATTCTTCACTTGGACTTTACTGCCATACTTTATTATTTTAAATATTTACTGGTACATCGACACCAACAGGAAAGAGCTATTACGCAACAACATGCACTGTGATATATTTGAAGACCTATTGTAGCTGGATTCGCTGTACCCGTGGAGGTACTATAAATGATTGCTGACTGTCATCTGTGATTACAATCCAGTCCAAATATGCAGTGTCCTTAGAAGACTGATAATTCATTATTGGAGTGAGTGATTCTCTAAAACTGGCTGAATCTGGAGCTCGCCCAGTAACAGTAGCCTCACATGAATTGACTCAATAACAGCATAGTAGCAAGTCATGTTGTTATTCTTACTGAGTACAGTGCCTGTCACACAAAGGTGAGCTGATTAAACAGGTTGTCATATTTGAATCCATCTCTTGTATGTAGATGCCCTGCCTTGCAAGTCAGATCTCTTGCAAATCACATTACAGACACTTCCCCAGTAAAACAAACCCAGCTCTATTAATGCTTAGACCTGTGCTGTTGGTTTCTGTGTCTGCACACTTTGCTGCGGGGGATATTTATGAAGCTACTAGAGACATCATGACTGGAAACTCAAGTGAAGTTCTTCAAAAGTTATATACCCTGATTCAGCACTGGCTGTCTGGGGCGGCATCTCCAATTTCAACCTCTCATTTCACGTTCTGCCTCACTCTGTATCTACCTCTTTTTAAGTTTTTTTTCGATCTGTCATTGACTGTCTGTCTCTCGCTCTTTCTCTCTCTATCTAGACTGAGAAAAAGGTTTATGAGGTACACTTATCAGATACCTATGCTCATTGGTCAATTCACAGCAATATGTACCATATAAGTGCACATACACACATGTGTAGTCTGTTGCTGCACTTCTAGTCTCTACATCATCTAACAATGGAAAGTCACAAGCACAGGACCACTGTTGTCTAGATAGCAGATAGCTTGCTGCCCTCTATGCGACAATTACATATCGTAAAATGATTCGACCAATAGAAATATTCCAAAAAGGTTAAGAATATTTGTAATTATGTATTATCATGTATGTATGAAAATGATAGCACCTGTGGTCCTCACAAACTGTACAGTAACACCACAGAAAAAAGTAAATTACTGCTCTAGCTCCATGCTGCTGGAAGCTCTTGTGTTTGCTGTAATAGTGCATGAAGCTAACAATGTTATAGTGAGGTCTTAATAGAGATAGGAGGCTAATGGCTAATGGCTCTGAAAAAACGCTATATGGCCAAAAGTAGTTTGTGTGTTTTGTTTTGTGTGTTTTAGCCAAACCCACTGCTTACAGTTGTACAAAATCAGGCGTAAACCAGATCTCTGTAGGTAAACACTGGCAGTAGCACAGGTTATACTGTAGAGCTCAGAAACTTTACTCTTAAGACTTTTCCACGTGTCACTTTGTGAATGTGATCTGCTAGTCAACTGTAATTTTTCTGTCTGTGAAATGGCAGCATCAGCTCAGCCACAAGTAGTACAAAATCACAGACTGGGGCCACTGAGTGCCGAGGCGAGTAGCACGCAAAATCAGAGTTTCAATCTGCCTCTGTAAACAACGTCAGTACAAGAACTGAAATGGCAAGGGGCAAACATCAGCTGGAGTGGTGTAAAGCACGATATCACTGGACTCTAAAGCAGTGGAAACATGTTCCCTGGAGTGATGAATCACTCAATCGCTATCCTGCAGTCAGATGGACAAATTTGGGTTTGGCGGAGGGCAGGAAAATATTACCTATCGTAATGCAGAGTGCAGCAGTGGAACAGTAGTTAGAGGGAGGCACTTTACTGTTCCCTGGACCCTTCACACAAAGCCAGCCCCATAAAGACAAGTGTATACTGTTTAGGAACTTCAGTAACCTGCGCTGAGCCCTGACCTCAACCCCACTGATCAGTTTTGGTAGGAAATAGGACATCAAATGTGAGTCTTTTGACCTTCTAGAAAAGTAGAGGATGTCAAAGCTGCGCAGCTCAATTCTGTATTAACACTCCAGCGGGTTCATATACATGATGGTCAGGCGTCCACATACTTTTGGTCATACAGGTTATACTGTATAGCCACACTTGCATTCAAAAGAACAGTTGCACCCAGAAGGACAAGTGAGATTATAATGCTATTAGGAAGGAAGATAAAGGTTACCAGGAAGAATAAATGACAGATTGATATGGGCAATATTTATTGAGCTACAAATACAGAAGAAGTGTCTCACAGTATGCCATCAGGTTTGCTAATGCAACATGTCAGGCGTCTCGGCATGGAGTAGATGTTCCTAATGGTGTCCTGCAATAATCCATCCTGTACATCTTGAATATGCTAAGACAATTCCTGCAGATTTTGCGGTATGGGTTGAGATTGAAGTAGTGAAGTAGTGTTACAGGCAATCACTGCAGCAGCCGCTACAGTGGTCTCTCACACAATGTCAAACCTACCCACCAAGTTTCATTCTTTTTGGTTGATTCATTTTTGGGTGCAACTATTTGGAACTATTCTTTTGATCATGAGTATATACATATATATCATATATAATATTAAAATAATAATACTGAGTTCAAGGTGGTGAGCTGTGATGCATAGGAATGTGAAATTTCACACATTTGTACCATTCAGAATGTTTTTGAATGTTAGGATGCACATACAATTTAATGTAAAGTACACTGTAAAACCCACTGAGTAAGTTTCTAGTTCATTAAATCACACTCTTAAAACGGATTGATGAATGCGTGTAATATACCGTCGCTCTCCAAAGAAAAACAGGTATCTCCAAAATGACAACTTTACAGGAGAGGCCAAAAACCTCTTTTAATTTGAATGGAAGTCAATAGAACCAGACATCTTTTCAAGCAGTTTTGGGCCACTTCTGTTAGTCCATTCTTCATGAAATTCACAGGCAGTGTATAAAGCAACTCGTGATCAAATGAGGCATAAAAGTAAAAATCAACAAAAATGGAGATACATGTTTTTCTTTAGACAGCAACAATATGCTATTATAATAGAGAGATATTGTAGTAAGTATACCCTTTTTTATCGTTTTTATCATTTTCTGAGATTTAAGCTTTGTTACAACAGTGATGAACAGAATAAAAAAGCTACAAAATGCACCATTCTGGAAAATGTATCTGATAAAACGGCCAATAATTCTAGATACAAGGTAGGTGTAGCCAATAAACTGGTGAGCCAGTGTATATCTCTCTTTCTTTTGCTCTCTCTCTCTCTTCGAGCGCCACTCCTCACACACCTCTCCACCTCTCTTATCTCCAGAACTCTGGCCACAAGGACTGTGATGTCCAGTATGCGGAACTGGATACTGCAGCCTTGGCTTCCTCTCCCAGCCCACGGAGCTCAGTGCACACTGGCGGGGACCTTGTCGAGTATGCAACCATCCAGCCTAGCTCACACTAACGCATGCCATTGTAGGCCTTTCCCCTATGACTCTGGCCTAAAGGTACACAGACTGATGCACTTCCTCTTCTTTATTTCTTTCCTGTGTTCTCTTTGCTTTCGTATTCCCCACTCTCTCGCACTAAGCACTAAACTCCCTCCCTCTGTGTCCTCCTTTAATGTTTTTTTCTTTTTTCCTCCCCTTTTTATGTTCCTATCTTACTCACCTCTTCTTTCTCTGTCCATTGTTGTGCTGTCTATGAGAGTTGGATAGAGGTTTTCATAATGATGTGTTTTCAGAAAAGATCTGCAATTAAAGCCTAAGTGTCAAGGTGGTCAATTAGAAGGTAAATGAGCTCCTCTGGGAGATTCCATAAACGGCAAAAGGGGAGGTCAACTGTGGGATCAAAGGAAACTATACTAAAAAACCTATTCACTAGCCTCTTAAAACAGCAAATAAAGGGCATGCATTGACGCTCTTTTCATAATAATTATTACACTATAATATAGCTGAAAAAGAAATGTTTATGCAGAATGGAGGGCTGCATACTCTGATTCCCCTGAATTATATTACATGTGCATGGCGCCTGGTTACTGGGCTTTGGGATAGCATTATCTGGGGTGCTAGAGATGCTTCATCATATACTTCTAAAAATAAAAGTTCCCAAATCGTTTTTGGCTTGGACTGTTCTACGTAAAACCCTTTATACCATTATGCAAAGGTGCATTAACCGTTATAGCTGTTCTTCACACTTGTATGTCTCATTGAAAGCTTCTCAAGGGAACCCAAGTGGTTCTTTTTTTGCCATTGTTCCGTAGCTTTTTGGCACATCTATTTTTAAGTGTGTTGTGTTCAGTGTGCTTCCTCGCCGCAAGCATTTCTCTCTCTGTGTGGTACGACTGCATGGGTCTTTTCCTCAGGCATGTATGTATGTGTGTATGTATGTGTTGTCTCAAGCTTGACTGTAGTAAGTGGGTTTGTTTGTGGCATGCTGCTCATTACACATTACATGATGGGGGTTTGGGTTCAAGGAGCTACATTTAAGATGCTCATGTCAGTATCTGACGTGGCAGTCATTTGAAACAAATGAACAGTTATCATTACCCACAATATCATCACATCTTCAAAGGTAAATTACTGGCTAACCAGATCAAACAGTGAAGGTGATCTATAATGCTGTGCAGATGTCAGAGATCAGCCTTCATTTATTGAATTTCCTGTTAAGTGGCTATTAAATGCTCATTTTAATTAATTCATTTTTGAGCAAAGATATTCCACACATTAAGGCTGGAATGCTACAACAATTAAATACATTCATCTGTATTTTGGTGTTTAGTGTTAGCTCACTATTTATTGCAGCTTGTGTCCTTTTTTAGATGCTGGTTGCATTTTCCAGTTATCATATTACAAGTAATCCGAAATGCTTTCAATTACATTGTGATCAGGACTCTGGGTTGACCAGACCACTGTCTGAGAATGCCAGAAGCTTTTGCTTTCTAAATTGCATATTTCCTTTATGTAGCAAGAGCCCACTTATACTCATAGAGCTGACTTGTCTTCTGACATTAGAGAAACAGATAGAAACATTGGTGAATGCTTTTCAGGTCTGCAGTAAAAGTGGAGCTCGCTTTTTATAGCCCCTCTGTATTTTTCCATATGTTTTAACTCCCGTTTTTATTGATATTATTGATATTGATAAGACATAGGCCTATAAATTAGCACTCATGGTATTAGACAGCCCACCTTAAAAACTTCCAAAATGGAACTTTACTTTACAGGAAGCAATTATGGACTACATATATAAATATAAAAAAATATCATATATATATATATAGAATATATAGTGTATATATATATATATATATATATATATATATATATATATATATATATATATATATATATATAAACTGACCACTGCATAGTACTGTGTGAAACATTTAGCATGTCTTATAAACAGTGAAAAACTTTGACCACAAAATACCAGTTTACCTTTACTCTATCCATCATGTATACATACTTCCTTTTATTATCTGTGGATTATTGTGTTGTAACTACCTTATCTAGATGTAAAAGGTTCTTTAGGTGTGACCTACAGTTCAAACAGAACAAATTACCTGGAACTGTACTTACAGCAGCTTGATAAATATGTGAAAGACTTTCTCTGGATGTGCTTCATATAGATCATAGTCAGGGTATGAAAAATGAAGAAACTACTTTATTATTTGCATAGTGCTTTTATGTATAAGTGTTTTGTTTACTGGAAAAAGGTTTGATAAGGTTGAAGTAATGAAGCTTCCAGTGTTAATTTACATTCTTAACTGGAAATGTCACTTTTATTAAGCAAGTACACACTAAAAATTACTCAAGAGGCATATATAACATTTAACAAATAGAAGAATGAAAAAGGTGAGAAATAAAATAACAGGGCTTGGATAGGGTGTATGGACTGCAGCAAAAAAGGAATTGCAATCAAATAGTGCTTGTCAACAGTATGTCAACACCATCACAGCTGTATACACTTGCTTTTCATTCCATTCCCAGTCAAACTATAGGCTTGGAGTTACAATCCTACCTCCTCTATGTGGCCCTCCACTCTTCTGGGAAGGCTTTCCACAAGATTTTGAAGCGCATCTGTGGCAATCTGTGCCCTTTCAGTCAAAAGAGCACTTGTGACGTCAAAATACCCAAACATTGGACAAGACAGTCTGACTCGAAGTCAGCATTCCTGTTTGTCCCAAAGATGTTCAGTAGGGTTGCGGTCAGAAATCTGTGCAGGCCTGTGGTGTCACTCCAAATCAACCATGTCTTTAAGAACGTCTTTAATCTTTGTATTCTATTGCATTTACATTATTCTATACTGCACTGGCCCTAAGGGTCTTAGTATCGCTCTCTAAGCTACACCAAACTGCATCCATGATTCTACCAGAAAGTTAAGTGATATTTATCATTACAGGTTACACGTTTGCACTGGCCCGGAGTCCAGTGTGGACTTTTTTTGTAGTTGTGTGTATGTGTGTACAAAGTCCAAAAAAGCTAGCTAGATTTTTAATAAGCATTTGTATGGAAGCCTAACTGCTTCTATTTGTGGCTACCTTTATTAGTCAGTTAGCATGCTGGCTAGCCTAGGTAGCTATTATGTGTATAACTCGTAATAATATAACTCGTAACAGTATAACTTCTCAGAGACAGCACTAATATCCGCTACTTTCTCTCACACCTCAGTTTTCTGCAAATTGCTATATGCAAAAATGCATTAGATAAAATGAGGAGAAGAAGCTCTTAGGAGCTTCTATTCCATGTTTACCACCAAACTGCTGAGAACAGGAACAAAATGCTGGTAGGAACGAAAAGTTCAGAGAGCAGAAGCTGGGGACCTCAGACACTGTATCTATGATTGAAGAATTTGTTGGAGCCAGTCGTTTACAATGTTGCTTCGCCGCATTATAATTGACTTGCACAAAACTCGATTTGTTGGTTGTCGCTAAATCACAGCTACATATCATGTACCCCTGTAGGAAATGACTGGTCGCTTGTCGCTCTTTCCCTTGCTAGTGTGAATATAGGGTTAGGCTTGTGTGCTGCTGGTCAGAAATGGAAACCCATTTCATTGAAGCTCAAGACGGACAGTTCTTTGGTTGATTTGTGGAACTGTAGTGACTGATGCAGTGGAGAATAGGCGTCTTTATGTGTGGCTACCACTTTGTGGCTGAGCTGTTGTTGCATTTTACGATAGCACTTACAGGTGACAGGGCCAATCTAGCAGGGCAGAAATTTCATGAACAGACTTGTAGCATAGATGGTATCCTATGACAGTGTCACATTTCAAAATTGCCCATTTTACCGCCAGTGTTGGACAATAGAAGCTGGAAATCGAAGACCACTGCTACTTTAAAACACTTTCTTTTCTTTCTTACTTTTTTTCATTGTTAGTGAATACAAGTGCTAATGGATATGAATGCCTGTGCAATATATATATGCGACTTTATGACACATTACTATCGCAACAAATTGTGATAATGTGTAGTTAAATTGTTCCATCTTTTTTTCTTTGATATCATATTGTTCAATTTTGCTTCTCCGGAGTTTTGCAACGTCCCTATTTTTAACGCAATATTTGTTTGAGGTTAGATAAACACCCATTCAAAAGCTCCATACAATCCAGCAACCCAGAGATTTTACCTTTGATAGGAAGCCCATCTCCAAGTTCTTTTAAATAGTAATAGCGGATGTGGAAAATTGCGGATGTGAAAAAAAAAAGAAACTTCTTTTCCAGGGTCTGAGTCACTGTTAAAACAAGCAATTAATATCACAGCGTGGCAATCTCAAAGGGATAGACCCTGCTGCACAAGAACGAGAGGAAAGAGAGGGGGTATAGAGAGGGACAAAGGACAAAAATCACATGCTCCAGCAGAGCCATACTTTAGAGAAAAGGTAACAACGAACAACAGCGAATTGAATTTCCAGATTCATGTCGAGACCTACGCCATGTTTGGCGCACAGTTGGAGATGGCAAAATGACAAGTTGAGCTTTTAGCAGGACAAATGTCTTGCTTTTTTCTTAATGGCTTTGAATGAATCAAGTCAGCGGCAATGTGGCTTGACCCTCATATAGTTCGGGTTTAGACCTAGACAAATGCAATGCATTAGCATTTCAACGATTTAGCTACGTCTACTGCTAACACTTTCTTTCACAGTTCCTTAAGTGGTAAGTTTCATCAAGTTATTTGTGTGGTACAATTTCTAAAGTATTCGTGTTTTATTTTACTTGTAACAAAACTTATAAAATACCTATATAAAACTTATATAAACTATATAAAATACCATAGGTTTAACATTTTTAGGTTGAATTTTTTTACAGTATATCTATCATTTACCTAGACATACCTGAATCTGGGCTGTAACAGAAAGCATTGATTCCTACTGTGGTTTCATGGTTTTCGTACTATTACCAGAAGTCTTAACAAAGACTTACATTTACATTTAAGGTATTTAGCAGACGCTCTTATCCAGAGCAACTGTGAGCGAAAGAATCCTTTGCTTGCCAAGTCTTTTAAGGTTGAATAAACTTAATTCATTTGATTGTAACAAACTAGAGCATTTTTTCTTAGTCTGAACCAATGAAACACATTTTTTACCCTGTACCTTTTTTTTTGTTGCATATTTTATTTAGTCATTTTACAACTTATCTGATACTTTGAGGTGTTTCCTGATTACGTTCTGCTTAAACATGATACCCTACACTGAAATTTAGAACTATATTTAGGGACTATATTTGTACTTGCCACCAAATATTTGTGAGAGATTTTGATTTGCCTTTTAACAGTTTAATAGCGAGAACTGTTTAGTCATTATAGTTTAATTTAGATAAAGTGTTTGGGTGATTACCACAGTTTCACCCAAAATAATTACATAAGTACTTTTGAGATTGTATCCCATTTGTACACACACTAATGCTCGGCCCACACTGCAGGAAAACTGGCCTGATTTTGAGGCTGATTCTCTCCTCCTGACAATCACAAAAAGTCTGTAATCCAGTCTAGCCGGGGCCACCCCGATAGTCTATTGTAAATATTAAACATGTTCAATATTTACGACTCAGTATCCTGCAGTGAAGAGTGGACACTGATTCTCTAGTGTGGACAGTGATGTTGATGTTATGCTTGAATAGTCGAGCTGAACAGAACTTGTCAGTGTGTACAAAAAAAGTAGTAAGCATTGCGGCTAAAACAAGCACTAAGTGGACTTTGGAGAAGGGGGATAAACTTGTTGAGTTGTGGCAACAGCATGAATGCTTGCATGATGTAAACGTACCACAGCTGAGGTGATGAAGAAAGGAGCTGGGCACCAACATAGCAATATTCTCACTCAGTCATCCGCCATTTTTGTTTAGGTTTATAGTAGAGCTAGTTTGCAAGAAATGTAAACCAGTGATGTAGCAGGTCAGATGAAATTTCTGTGAGGTTTTGAAAATCGCAGCCATTGGTCCGGACTCACTGAACCAGTGGTTTAGAATCGTGACCATTGGTTCGTATGCATAATCTAGTAGTATATGGTGGTTCATTCAGTGTTTTCTTTCTGTGTCATTATGTGCAATACACTCAGAAAAACAACAGTGATATATTGTAATATATCCTTAATATATATCGTATATTAAACTGTTAACTCAATTTTTAACTTAGTTATCCTTTGTCTGTATCCATATAATTCACATACAAACAAAAGGCTGAGCATTGAAAACTTGCTGCTCCAGTATTTTGTTAGCAAAAGAAGCAGCAACATGCTGAAGTACCTCTAATGCGATACTAGCATCACTCAAGGCTTTTGGAAAGACTCTGCCTTAATAAACCCATTTACTTGGACTGTTGAATTATTTCCCATAAAACGCTTAATGAGGGCCGTATAAAAAATTGTAGCCAATTTTAGCATAATCATATCATAACCATACACGTACCTGAGCACTCAGCAAAGCCTCTTTGTTTCTCTAACGTGCATTGCTCAAACGGCGCAATTATGTTTGCTTTGAAATACAATTTCAAATGTTTTTATTTTTCCATTAGTATTTATTAACATTAATGAGATCCAATTTCATTTGTAATAACATTGGAGATCAACTTTGGCCTTTAAAAGAGATAATTGTCTTGCTGCCATTAAAAAGTATTAAAGCAGAAATATGGCTTTAGCCAGTCGACCTCCATTAGCATAATGATTGACATTAGCATATCAGACAGTCATTAGGGAATGAAAATGTTCTTTGTTCACATCTGCATGTCACTGAGTTGTAAACAAATACTGCGGGTGTAGAAATGGATTTGAAAGGTACCACTGCAATGGTAGTGTTATTATTATTATTATTATTATTATCATTATTATCATTATTATTATTTTGTTGTTAAGACTGTAAAAATCCTAGCATTATTGAAGCCCTAAGAGATATATACCCCCAATAAGACATATGCATATCCTACTACTTGGGCAATCAGTACTGTCCTCTGTAAAGGTCCCACTGGTGACACTGGATGTGGATGTAGCATCAGAAAATTCTAAATTATTGTTTTCATAATCAAAACTGTGTTTAAACTGTGTTTAAAGAGTTTCTTATATTTCCTTATATTCAACCTATCATTTTAACTAAAGGACATTTAATCACCTGAGTGCTACAACACCATCCAACCTCAAAATTCTGGTGTGGAGTCAGAATTCGACACTGTTTAATACCGCTCAGGATTTTGTCATTTCCACGTTCAATTTTAAGCCATATTAAGCTCACAGAAAGCCACAGTAGATCACAGGTGGCTTAAAATTTGCCCCAAAACAGGCAGACGGTCTTTTAGGTATAAGAACAAATGCTAATGGCCTGTTACCTCAGCTAACATTACTTTCCTAGAGCTTTATTTCATTCAGTATATATGAGTAGACTGTGAAAATGAACTTGAACCTTGTATAGAATATTGGTTCAAATATTGGCCAATTGACTTCAATGCAGGTGCTTTATAAAGAAGTGAGTATTGGCCAAAAATGGTATGATTCCAACATCATTGTACACCAGTAAATCATATTGTAATCTGAAGTTACATGCTTTAGGTTCAAATCTTTAACAGTTAACTCAAAGTCTATTGAGTCATCAACAGGCCGCTTTAGCAGCAGCTGCCATTTACTGCAAATTAGTGTTATGTTAGCAGTGTTAACTGAATGAGGAAAGGCTGAATACTATGTATGACTGGGATGGGCTGTGTCTGGGTCTCAGTGTAAACAAAATGAAAGCATTCATGAAACATATATCCCAAAAATGACAGTAAAGGGTAAGCAAAGGGCATCGGCTGAGTTTTGCAGTCCATGTTCTTGGTACTACATCGTTTCATGCTGTATCCGCATCTGTGTCACACAAGTGAATTGTCAGTATCTCAGTGTTTCTGCTACTGGAGACCTAGCCAGCACCTAAATTCCTACTCACTAGGTATTGATTCACTATGTATGGATCTAGTGAGTGAATCTTGACAGCCTCTGTCAGAGTCACGTCTTTCAGCCCCCAGTAGATGATGGCACATTGCTGTTACACATGTCCAGCCTCTCAAAATGTTTAGCTGTTGGAGCACCCTGAGTTCTTTAGTTTATCATTATGGCTTCGACTCTTTATGTGGGTGGGATGATCCCTAATTCAAGCAGTGCAATGCTAGCCAGTGCAAGCATTTATTAGCTAAAATAATGGCACTTACAGCTAACGTTTTTCTTCAAGTGTGTTGAACTGTCTAATGATGCTGCACTAGCGGCAAAAAGATATAGAGGCTGGGTTTACACAACAAAGATGTGCTAGCCCTCACCTTTCTACAACATGTAGTATCAACTGGGGGTGGGGTCGGGTAGGGGGTACTAGTAGACAGAATTGAACACAACTAAAGTGGGAGGAAAACTGGGTAAAATGACTTCTTGCCCCGCCCAAGAAAAATAAGTGTAACATTATTGCCATGTAAGGTGCTTCCTTTTTAGGGTTCGGGACCCTGGCAAAGACTGACAATCGTATAAGCATCCCCAGTGACCGCTTATGACCTTGTTCATGTGAGTGTACAGAGAAATATTTAGACTGCATGGATTTCCAACGACAAAGGCATTTGTCTATACTCATCCAGACAACTGCTGAACATTATTAAGGACACATTGGCACCCTTTAGCACTCACACTGCAGTTATGTGCAGTTACGTGCTGTCTCTGATCACCTTCAGAAGTACTTTCAGATTTTGAATAACAGTGTGCCTCCAAGACAAATTCCATTCCATTCACATTGTACTTATTACTGTCCACCTCAGATCCAAAGGTTAGCAATCAATGTTTTCAAAGCTATACAAATTATCTGTTGGCAGATAAATGTAGACATTCTTCAACTTTTCAGGTTTCTAATTAGTAGGACAATAGGATGTTATAATTGATGAGCAGAGCTATAGAATAATATCTAATCTAATATGACTTTGGCTCTAAAGAGGCTGAATGGCTTCAGGAATTAAGCTACACTTATCAGAAAATTACACAGACGCCACAACAACTATATTTATACAGTTTGTCAGCATTTAATGTGTGCACCCTTTTCCTGTATTACAGCATCTATTCGTTTGTTTGTTTGTTCGTTCAAGTGCTTTCATTTTTTTAAATCAATTAAGCGATTTATTCCACCTTGTTTTCGAAGTTTAAACTTAGATGTCAGAAATCAAAGTGACTAATACCATACCTAATATGGACTGGAGTTTTCTGGATGTAGGTGACATTAAATGTTTAGCCACTCTTGCATCTAAGAATTGTGCAGCTGGGACAGATTTTGTGGATGCCTTCCCTGGCACAAATCAGAGAAGTCTTTACTGTAGACTGGGATTTTTGCCACTGCTGGTAGACCTGTATTACCATACGCTTCTATACACCTGCAAATTCAGCTATATATAGACCTGTATTACCATACGCTTCTATACACCTCCAAATTCAGCTAATATATATATTATATATATAGTAATATATATTACCATATGCTTCTATACACCTGCAAATTCAGCTATATATAGACCTGTATTACCATACGCTTCTATACACCTGCAAATTCAGCTATAATATATATATTATATATATAGTAATATATATATTACCATAAGCTTCTATAACTAGCGTATAGATATACTAGTGTATAGAAGCGTATGGTAATACAGGTCTACCAGCAGTGGCAAAAATCCCAGTCTACAGTAAAGACTCCTCTGATTTGTACACACAGTCCACACATGGAATACTAAGAAATGGGGTGTGATGAAAGTAGGTGTATGTATATATATATATATATATACATATATATATATATATATATATATATATATATATATATATATATATATATATATATATATACATATACATACACTTACTTTCATCTTTCATGGACTGTTTGGTAAACATCACAGCACTCATATGTGGTCTCACGTCATCCAAACCTGTCCTCTGAGCACTAGGTCCTGTTTCAGGTTTGTTCAACTTTAAGTGTGTGTGGAGCTCCTTTTCTCTTGTTTGTGTGCTTGCAGGCACTTTCTAATTAGGGTTAGCACAGCACTGATGTGCTGAGTCTCAGATTAAGGGAAATTAAAGACAAGTCTGTGCAACTCTCATCATCCAAGCTAATGAGGGTTTCAAAGGAAATGAGGATTTTCCTCATTGCCCAACCAATTGCTATGTGTACATTCTGCCAATATAAACTGCACTGAGGAACTAGATTAGCATGCCAGTGTGAGTTAATAGAACAATCAAGAAACTGCAGCTACGCATTTTATGCTTTGGCATTACAGCTTGTTTAGTGGAACTCAACTTGACATCTGACTCTCAAAAGCTGCACTGATATTGGCTTTTACACTCAAGCTTTTTTGCTATTTTCTCTGCTTGAGTACACTGAAATGGCCCCCTTTTACCAATTCGCCAGCCCTACCAGCCTTTCTCAAAACACACAGAAGTGACCTTTCCATGCAGAGTGTGCTGGACACGGAGTGATGCAGCCAGCAATTAACCTGGCAGTTGGGCGAGACAGAGAGGGCACTGAGAGAAGTGGCGGTGACATGTAGAGTGAAGTGATTACTAACAGTTACTTGAATTTAAAGGAGCCTTTAACAATGTTTATTGCAATTTCTATTCCACTTAGGGATCCACTTATTTACTTGAGTTTATGTACCAAACTAGCCTTAATGCATTCTCTCTGGACCATTTTTCCAGCCTCTCATTATCTCTTAAAATAAAACAAGCTGCTTTAGTTATTGTGCCTTTCAAGATGTGTTCACATATAGCTCTTTCAAAATGAACTGATCTCAACTTTGCTAAAGTGAACCCAAAAGGAAACTGCCAAATTAACTCTGTGCTTTTTGTGTTCACAATGTAAATTCATTTTTAAGAGCACTTAGTACTATTTCAGGTGCACTTCAGGAGTAATCTGGAGAGAACCCAGACCACTTGTTCCTTTAAGTAAACTAGAACAACTCAGAGCCCAGCATGCCCAGGCAGAGGATAAGGTATGTGATGGTCATTTCTGAAAGTACAGTATATTTAAAAGTAGTACATAAAATATTGTGGTATTCGGTATGCAGGTATGATTTTAATTAGAGAACATCATATGCACTCATAGTCAAAAAAAATACTTGTACAATTAGTTACACATCCATCAGGAATGAAACTTGGTGGGGTAGGTTTGACATTGTGAGACTTGAATGATTCAAGTTTCACACTCAGCCACACATGTGACATAAGCGGAGATGGGCCTTATTGCTGTACCTGACTGACCCAACACCCACGATTCTGAAGATTCAGTGAGCAGTGACACCCTGCATGAGTCATCCAGTGGCAGCATCATTGCACGATGCAGGACTACATGCACACAGATTGTTACACTGACTGCCAACGGTGTTGTGCCAGACTATCATGGAGTGTCTCAGATTGGCAGAGGGTCATGTACAGTGACGAGTCCTGCTTTTGTATAGTTCATGTGACCAATACATCTGTGTGGGGAGATACTGTGGTCAGCGCCAAGATGTCACATGTCCACCCCAGGCCTCCACCCCATCACAAGCATACGACAGTGCCTTCAGGGCACAACTATTTTTTTAAGGATGGGTGTATATTTAATTCTATTTTTCTTGTAGCAAGAACAAGGAACATCCTAATAAATACCCAATCAGTTAATGTCCCATTTATAATTAAGCAGCTGTTAGTGTAAATGAGTGCAATGTACCTTCAAAATGAAACCTTTTTAAATCAATGGTATGATATAAATTATGTGCATTGGCTAGCTATGTTACATTAGTTACCTTGGACTTAATGGAGAGGAGCTGATGTCAGAAAAGCTATACTCACACAAAACACTGAACAAACATGCTGAGAAAGTGAGCTAACCCTACAGCAGCTCAGGTAACACTGTGCAGTAAAACATACATGGTAGAACACTATGTTTGCTCTACAGCTTATTAGACATAAAAATACAATGTTGAGCTTTTTCACCTGCATGTGTCCACACATACTGGGGAAGTGGTTGTGATTGTGTTTGTATGGTGAAATTAGACTAAGGGAAATTCATCAAGGCTGAATGTTTGAGGTAACCAATAGCTTGTGTCTAATCACCACAGCATCAGTAAAGCTCCTTCGTTGGTAAGACCCTTGTTCGCCGTTAGCTTCATTTGTTCATCAGCCAGTCATTGGTTCATTAGAGCGGCAGTGTCCACTAGGCTTACATCGTGTTATCATGTGGTATGTGATATGTTGGTGTTGATGCTTACAAGCAAAGTCCTTTAGGGAAAGGATTTTTTTTGTCCATAGGAAAGTATGTCCATTGGCGGCCACCTTGGTGGGGACCAGGTAGGTATTTCTAGCCATGCAAAACCAGACTCCTATCTCTTTGAAAGGTGTGAGACTCAAATACTCATAACTGAAAGTTAAACTCCCGTTACAAAAACATATTTAACGTCACTGATAAAATCAGAGACAAACATCATAAATGCTTTAACCCAGTTGACACAAACCATAGATTTTTCTGCCTGCGTTGGCTACTCTGCTTGGGGGGCCCATGGTTATTTTTCCCTGCTAGCACCACAATACCATCAGCTCTTCCTTGCTTGTAATGTAGACTGCAAGCTACAGCCTGGGAGCAGGGGCTTTTTCAAAGCTATATATCTTCAACATGAATGAGGAGCCTAAGCTGCTGTAGGCCTATAGATGGGTATCTGTAAATATGTTTGATTTTATGACATTACAACAACAATGATTTAAAAATACGCAGTTTATGTAAATTTGTTCCCATATATAGACTGTAACTGCTAAAAAAATGAACAGTACAGTTCGGACGGTTAGAAAGGCAGTGTTCAGATACAACATCATATTGGACAAAAAACATCCAAGCAGTTTTCCATAACATGCGCCCTTTAAGGGAAAGAAGTGGGATGGCAAGATCTCTCTCTAGACAATAACAGCTTTGAGGAAATGGCTTTTTGTTGTCATCTATTGCTGTTGGAGTTTAAAGGTCAGAATATGAAGTGCTGATGACTGTAAGCTATAAACCTCAGTGAAGTGGAAAAAAAGCCTTTGCACTGGTTTCCCAAATGCATCCTAGCTCTATTATTACCATAAGATGGTAGTAGGTGTACCTTTTTATGACTCTCTCTTACAGTTGTGATGATCTAATGGCTATGATGCATATGGGAAACTCACTCGTCTTTAGTCATGTTATACAATGTTTCCCAAAAAGCTCCACTGTGCAAAGAGTTGCATAAAGCTACTGATATTATTACCATGAGGTCTCACTCAAAATAGCTGCACTTACACAGCTTCATGTCAACCTTTAGCAGTGGAGTTATTCATTTTGATTCTCCTATACTTCTCAAATATAATTGTGCAGGTCTGGTTATGCATGGCTTTGCATTGCACAGCATAGTTCGGAGCATGATCGGATTTATCCAAGGTAAAAAGGAAGTGTATTTGAATGTACTAGAAATGTATTTTAATACAAGCGCATGTACATATTACAAGTGTAATAATTATATTTTACTTCAGTAGACTAATGTAAGTATATCTATGTGTCATACGTATTTATCCCTCATTCCTCCCATAGCAGCCAAGTCCTAGCAGGAAATGGGACTCTAAGATGTGCAACCATTCCACATTCCCTTAGAAAATGTACATTTCTAGTTACATATTTAATTACATAATGAGTTGCACAATTTACTCTGGTCACATTGTTTTTAGATTCAGTATTGACAGGTTCAAGCATCTTTAACTTTTCCCCCCCTTTTTTGAATGTCAAGGAAAGACTAATGCTCTTTCTTTCTTCTGCAAAACAAGGCAGCACACATAGCAGTAACTCTAGTCAGATTCTAATCACAGTAATACATCTCCTACTTATGGAGATACGATTTCATCACATTTCTCAGCCTCAGTAAGAAACTCCTCAGCTACTACTGAGAAATTACAACTAAAAACTTTAATTGGATCTTGAGCAAGGCAACTAACCCCCAATTGCTCCCTGGGGCACGTAGATAGGGATGCCCACCACTCCGGGTAACTGTGCTCATTGCCCACTAGTGTGTCTGTGTATGTGTTTTACTTCATGAATGGGTTAAATGTGAAAAAAAAATTTCTCTGTGTGTGTAAAAACACAAATGGCACAAAATGGCTCAAAAACTCCCTACTCCGAGAATGGCTGGCCTTACCTAAATTAAACTAAATGTTTTGCCAGATGCATGAGATCAAAAAGGTAGCCATGCAAACCCAAAACTACTGGCAGCAGAATTGGTCACACTTAAGAGGCCAGTGGCTTTAAATGTGGCACTATCATAGTGCCATAACCTTCTCCACAAGTCAGTTTGTGAAATGTTTGGAATGCTGAATCTGCTGTGGTCAACTAAAAGTACTATTTTTGTAAAATGGAAGTAACAACAACAAACCAGCCACGAATCAGTAACCAGCCACGAACCACCCAGGCTGACAAATTAGGGGTCTCTGAATGCTGAAGCCCATTAAACACATACAAATCCCCTATCCTATATTGCATCACACACTACAGAGCTCCAAACCACCTCTGAATGCAACATCAGCAAAGGAACTGAGTCAGGAGCTTTATAAAAAGGGTTTCCATGTCAAAGCAGCTGCACACTATCCTAAAATCACAATGCCATGTGCCAAGTCTTGGGTGGAGCGGTGTAAAGCATGCCGGCACTATATTGCTCTATTGCATCACATACTACACATCTCCAAACCACCTCTGAATACAACATCAGCAGAGGAGCTGAGTCAGGAGCTTTATAAAAAAAGGTTTCCATATCCAAGCAGCTGCACACTATCCTAAAATCACAATGCACCATGCCAAGTGTCGGGTGGAGCGGTGTAAAGCATGCCGGCACTATATTGTGGAGCAGTGGAAGCTGGATGAATCAAGTTGTGCTATCTGTCTAATGGACAAATCTGAGAAGAACACTACCTGCAGGAATGCATAGTGCCAACAGTGCAAAGTTTTGGCAGAGGAGGGATATTGGACTGTGGCTATTATAGAAGGGTTAATTATATAACTTCGTGAGAAAAGTTTGGAGAAGGCCCTTTTCTGTTCCAGCATGACTGTGCCTGCGGTTAGATAAGGTAGGTGTGGAAAAGCCCACTTATCCATGATTAGGAACCTGTCCATAGATATTCTCTTTTTACATACTTACATATTTATTTGTAGTTTATGTCAGTAATTGCCTTATTAAAAAAGGGCACTTAGACTAAGTCGAGGTGCTGACACCACATATATTAATATAAACTCTATGTATCTCCTTTAAAGCAACAGTTATTCTATAAAGACGACCTGTATGGCTGCAGACATGAACAGCTGTTTTTCCATGTCTGCAGCTACAGAGGTCTCTTAAGTAGCAACTGGTAATCAAATCAATAGAAATGTAATAACTTTTATACTGTTATATGGCTCTCGCATAGGGATAATTTATTACATTTGCCCTAAGGTTGAAATATAGGCTGTATATATAAAGGGGATATTTTCATTGTACTCAAGTAAGCTTTTAATGAGGTATTTCATTCAGGTTCAATCAAACATTCCATCAAACACACATGTAACATTTTTTATGTATATTCATATTCAAAATTAGAGCCATTACTTCATCACAGTGATATACATGGAACAAAGCGCTTGTTACTTTAGTTTATAGGTTCATAAGTCGATGCAGTTTCATTTACTACATAAAGCATCATATGTCATCTTGCATTTACTGGGATATGCTGTGAATACATTTTCCAGAAACACTTTATAAATACATCACTTAATGCATATGCCTGTGTTATGAAATCACTATTCACCCTTCAAATAGAATTATATGCAACACTGAATTATTCTATGTTTTACTGGCACTCAAATATACAGAGTTGTAGGGTAAACTACGATCAATGCAATCATGGCATAAGCTTATTAGTAAAAATTCCTCGGTAGCAATAGTACAGTGAATTACCACTTCTAACTTCTAATTAAAAAGATATTCCTGGATAATTGGGGTTTTGCTAGCTCACAAACTGATGACAGTAATAAACCTTTATTTGCCTTACTTGCATGTGGGTGAAATGAAAAAAACAAAAAAAAAACAGACCAAAAATAGATATGATTCCATGACCAGGCAGTCATGAAAAGAGATTTTAGTCCATGAATGGGCAGGCATATAAAGGCACGATAAAAATGAATATGCTCTTCTGCTGTACAGTATGTGGGCCTAATCCTTCCACTTGGAGAGGTTTCTGAGTGTTTTGAACGCTTTGTTAATGGGCCGTATTAACCTGGTGCACATCTGAAGGTTCTCTGCCTACATCAGTGAAAAAGAAAAGACCCTGCCAAGGACCTCTGCTTGTCCATTGGCTCTCTTCTGGCCTTTACACCCACTGATACTAAGCTAGGGCACGCAACAAAGGAGTTAAGATTTTATTCGTGCTTTACTCTTCTACTTATGCTCATATCTTCTAATGGACATTACATGTGTATAAAAAGATAGAAGACAATACATTGTGATTGAAACAGCGTTTAGAAGCTTGTGGAAACCTTTAAAATATTTTAGATTTCTGCATGAATATTATCTAAAACATAATCCAATTTTCAACCAAGTCCTACAAGTAGATCAGGAGAATCAAATGAAACAAATGCGACCAACTGTTAGACTTAGTCGTTTATTTATTGAGGAAAATGATCCAATTTCACTTATCTATTAATGGATATGGTATGTAAACCTTTGCTTTTAGTGTCTGGTGTGCAGAATTAACTGCAAGCAAACATTTCTGGCAACTGCTGATCAGTCCTGTTGACACCACCTAGATATTGTGGCCCATTCTGGAACTGCTTTAGCTCTGGGATATTGGTGGATTTCCTCACGTGGACAGCTATTCTTCTTTAACCATTCTTTGGCATGATTCATTGTTCCATTAATAATGGCAAGCCGTGTCCTGACCCAGAGGCATCTAATCAGGCCCAAACCATGATACTACCACCACCATGTTTCACTTATGGGGCTTCATACACAATGCTTTTTGTTTTTTATTTAATAGCATTTAGCATTAATACGAGCCGCTGCCCGACGCTATATCCTGTAATTAAATAAGGCTTCAGTTCAGATCGATCATCACATGCCACGCCTCTTTTAGTTCAGAAATATGTTCCTGTGACTCTGCTGACTTTCTAAATTAGGAGGACATCAGATTTGAACCATATGCAGATTGATTTACTGATTACTAGATAATGTACATGGAGAAAAAACATGAACGAATAGTCGAAACGTCGACCAGGACAGGCGAACCCGATTCGACTGGCCAAATCTGAGTCGGGTACAGCCCTAATTTATTTAACCCCTAACATGTGGTTTAGGATTAGAGTGAAACAATGCTGTAGCAGTGCACAAGTGAGTTCTTTGCTGCTGTGAATTTCTATTTCTATGTATTTTCTGTAATGTAATAAATGTAATGTAGCATGGAGGCAAAATTTTTTTTAGTTTTCTTTTTTAGTATTTCTTTAATTTATTGCTTTAATAAGCATTCACATATTCACATCTAGTCAATCCCAAATCATTATTAGAGATAGTAATGAGCTATATATGCACAAAACCGTCATTTATTGGGTACTTTATAGGATATTTCTATCATTTATAGGTACTTTATTAGTAGATGTTTGTCCCCAAACCACTTTTTGGCAACTTTTTGATTTTGATTTTAATTTGAACTTGAAAATTTCTATTTCATTCATTCATCATTAGTTTTATTTCCACTGAAAAAAAGTATGTAACTACATAAACATTTGTTAAAGCATAAGTTTAATTTGGATTGGAATGCTCTATTATTTGTTTTAATAGAATAAATGGAATATGAAATATTGTTATAATACACAGTTTCAGCAAAATACATCCCATCAGTGTAACTAAATAAAAAAAAAAGTTGCATAGTTCAATTAAGAGACCTCTAAAATTGCATTTTATGCCTGCTGTAAAAAAGGTGTTAATCAGCAACAACCCCAAAAGCAGCAAATGAGCAGTCTAGCATTTTAAACTGGAGCAAAGCTAACCTCCATCTGAAATCCATTAAGTTAAATGGGACTGTTGCCAGCATTCTGTCCAATCTCACAAAAGCAGCTATGAAAGAAAGCATTTATGGGACCAGAAGTGACTTCTTGTTTGGATTCACTTCTTTTTTTTATTTTTTTTTACTTTATTTTTCAATTGCTGTTGTAATCACTTTATGCAAAGCCTCTCCAGAGGCCAGAAGGCCAGACCTCCCTTTTTAAAGATAGTGGAGTAATAGCTCTGCAAATTTCACAGTCCTGGAATGCAGCACACCTGCAATGAGGGAGTCATTACATTGTCAGAAGAGATAAAAGAAGCCTATTTGGGTCATATTCCCTAAAGGTGGACTATCAGGCCCCACTCTTAAGGCCTTGCAAAAAAGCCTGCTTGCTTGGCCAGCGATTTCCATTTAGATTAGTAGCCAGTTTAGCGCAGGGCCAGAGTGAGTCTCCCTTGGCAGGTCTTGCACCAGTAACACAGAGGGTACTGTCAAAAAACTGCAAATCACCTCCACCTGCGGACATTCCATTACATATACCGTTTGGGAAAATGAGTTGTATCAAGAACATGGCTGGGCAAGCATGCTGTATGTGTTTTCTACATGGTGTGCCATTTCTTTAGTGTGCTTTTAGAGCCTTACTAATGCGAAAGCTTTGTGTTATCTTCAAAAGAGATGTTTGTTGTTCTTCTCTGATTTCCCTTAGGCGGCTCATAAACATCTGTAATTCTTCTAAAGAGAAAATTGGTGCAAACATCATTTCTGTTTTTTCCTAGCACCCATATATGTGAAATAGTTTTCGTCTTTCTTCATGAATTTCACCTAGCATCCCTAATTAACGGAAAAGATGTTCACTTTTTGGCTATGGATTCATTCTCTTTCTTAAGCCAATGAAGCAACCCAATGCGGCTAATTAGCCGATCATACGGTTTCTGCTTTCTAGTTCTATTCAGTGCAGGATGCCTGGCAACAGCCTCATTATGTTTAGCTAACAATTTCTTTAAAATACAATGGCAGGTTGAAATGAATGTTTTTTTAGAATGTGTGGTAATGAATCAGGAGGACTTGCCAACGTTAGCTCTCACTTTCGGAGCAATTAGTGCAATGCGATTGGTGCATTTAGATGCCAGTTTATGTTATAATGCCATGGCTTTGGTTAATGGCAACTGCAATAGCAACAAATGAGAGCCATTGTTTTCTAAGCTGCTTCTTTTCTTTCTTGATTTTTTTTCTTGTCCAGCCGTATATTTTAGTTGGCTTTGTTGAACATTCTGACACAAGCGTTTAACTGGCCAAGAAGCCAAAGTTTGGTTCTTTTTTTTTTAAACTGCATTAGCCAGTGAATGTACTTCGAAGTTCTCTACAAAACCTCTCAAACATTGTGCATTACATAGGGGCACAGATAAAGGACTCAAGCTAAGTTTGTTCAAGTTGTGAATCCAAAGTGTGAGGCCTTGACAGTGCTAAAAGAAGACAAGAATGCCCGTTTACTGGGGTTTCCCAAGGACTGACAACTAATACAAGATCAATTCCATTTCAGTCATGAAACATCATATTTCTGTTTCTGAGAACCAACTACAAAGGAAGTTGTATTCTGTAAATATTGAAGCAGAAGTTGTTTGCATGTTTCTACACTCTTTAAATGTCCTGAATATATATGGACCCATGACAACTCAAAAGAACCATTTCAATGCATGATTGTTTCTTTGCATGGTTAAATGCAAACAAAACCAGGGCATATCTAGTACAGTAGGTACCCCATCATGAACTCACATATTAAAAAAAGGCAAACTTACTTTTAATAAAGTATTTTTTTAGGTGACACATTTGGTCTTGCATTCTGAAGACTTTTAGAACATGCCTGATAATAGAAAATTGCTGTCTCAATAATGATCCTAACAGAATGCTGCAAAGAAGAACTGACAGGTCTTATTATCTCTTTGACAGATGCACTAGAAAATTATACACTATGTGCAACCAGTCTAAAATTAAGACTTGGCATATGTGGCAATGCCCAGCAATGAGTCCTGATGTGTTTAAAGGTACTTGTCAATTTAAATCCTATAGCTTCTACTTACTCTCTTTTAGGGCATTGGTCACCAACCCTTCCTTCTTCAGAGCTTATACAATATTCTATAGAGCTTAGTGCCAACCTGCATCTAATTATGCTACTCTCCCTCACATTAATGCATTGCATCCAGCCAATCAATTACTGAATTGAATTATGAATTGGTTAGCTCCACTATCTGCAGAAAGGAAGACACAACACCCTCTTTGTAAGCACTTTTTTTAAAAATAATTTTCTACTGGATATGAGATATGTCGTGTGACCTCTTGACACAACTCCCAGGCTAGGAACCACTGCTTTAGAGGAGCAAAACTATGGATACTATAGTCACAGGTCTGGTTACAGTACATATCAGACTTAGTAATTGCTTTAGTTTGATATTGCTGTTTATTGGTCAATTGTAATAAAGCAAGTGAAGAAGAAGAAGCAGCAAGTCTAACCAACAGTAACATACAACAAAACAGTTTTACACTGTCATCATATAATCTTATGATCATATTAGACTCATTCATAAAACTCATTAATCATTCATCCATGATACATTGCTTCTTTCATCTTGAGATGTGTACTTCTAGCACATCTAAGCATCATCTGCACCCCTTGTGTGAACCCTTGTGTCTTTTATTACTCAAAGTAAGAAACTATATTGAGCTAGAATTGAGCCCTGAGGAACACCATTAAAGTTCTTATTGTGAGATTATGTTGATCCTCCTACTTACATACTGCTCACAGATTGGGAATCGTCGTTATCGTAGATGTTAAGATGCTGGGAGACCTTGAGTAAGTCACATTCTCATTACCATTTTCATGTCATTTCCTCATTACATGTTTCCATTCTGATCAGGTTAACCCATATTTATTCCCTCCTTTTCTGTTGTTTTGCCAAAAGAAATATAGGCTGCGTTAAATGCATCACTATTGATTTGAGACAGCCGTTCTGATGATATCATGATATGTGTTATTTCATTACTATTATTTACCTGTATAGATTGTGTTATTTGTATCACCTTAGGACTGTGCTGCATATATACGTCAATTCTTTGTCAAAATTTGTTAAAATATGTATCATACTAGCTTGCCACCTGTTACATATGTATTATGTTACGTAGCTGAGTATAATACACTCACTATTTTTGGTGCTAAGACCTAAGACAGAGGTCCTTTGTAAATCATTAGGACAAGAGTTTGTGCAAATCATTGGACTGATTGAATAGTGCCTAGACACCAAAATTTTTTACACTATAATCCACCACAATAATCACCAACAGTTATGAAGTAAGGCAGCATAGCTGTCAGATTGGAGCTCCTTTATATTGTGTGTGCATTTTATGATTAACAGACAAAAGGAAATGTAAACGTTGTAAAACCTTGTTATTCAATGCAAAAGCAAAATGGTGCATTTCTAGCAGGTTTCTTAAAATAAGTTAAATTAATTTTCTGAGAAAATACAACTTACTAAATCATTTAAATATAACCTTAAATAATCTTATAAAAAGCCTACAATAATCTCAAAATGCAAAACATGATATATAAACCAAAATCTCATTTTTTTCCTGTGTACTTATGTGCTTTAAAAAGTTCTTTCTTTTTCATGTCATTTCAGCAACACCAGGGATAAACATTCATAAATGTCTATATAAGTTTACATCACTTGCCATGCAAGGCCATGTAGCTTTATGTCTTACAGTAAAGTGTTATCCAATGTTCTTCTTGGAATGGAAATGCTGTTTACAGCTCTTGGCATCATTGCTTTCTTTCTATGCTGCATTCATTCTCTTGTTTCCGCAGAACTCTGGGAACCGTTTCGAAGAGCTACCGAACCCAGCTGACTATGTGAACTACCATCACCCGGGCAGCCAGGAACACTGTATTGAGATTCAGCCTCCTTCTGCCTACCCTCCTGTGACCTTCCTGCCTCAGAACCCATATACCCAGCACCCCACTAACACGCCCATGTACACCTTCCAACCCAACGCTGCCCCTCCTGCCCCCCGCCCCCCATATACCTTCCCCAAAGAGCAGTCGGTCTAAGGTGGTCCAGAGGCCTCCCTTCCTTGCCCGTGACGGCTCTTCTGCCAAGCCCCACCCACCCCTTTCTTCCCCAGAAAGGAATAGCCATTCTGATTACCACCTGAAGAGAATGATGCTTCCTGCCTCCTCACCGCATTTACGATGTGGGCGTTCTCCTGGAATGATGAAACAAGTGTCAGTAGTCTGTGGACCTGAAACCTTTGCGTGTTTGTGCACATGCATGTTTCACTGTGACTGTCGTTAGGACCCCCCCCCACCCACGTCTCGTGCCATAGCCGTAGATACCACACTGCCACTTTTATGTGTTTTTTTTCCCCCCTCTCACAACACCACACCTCACTCTCCCTGAAAAACAGGGCGTCGGCCTTCGCTTAGTCCAGAAATGCTCCCTTTATGTCTTCTTGCATCTTTTGCTTTCGTTTCTGCCAACCGTGTATAATACTTACTACCACGCCCCCACACTGTTTTTTTCTTTGCGTTGTTTCCCGTGTACCTCTGTGATAGTGGCTGATTTTTTTGTATGTTACACATTGTTTTTTCTTATGTTTTTAAAGACTATATTAGCTTGCTTCATGTTGTACATGCATATGATCGAGTATGTAGTAGTGAGAGTATATGAAGTTTTCCTTCATCACATTAATGTTTAGTCTAAAACAATGGCATGGCCCATACCAGCATATTGATCATAAAAACAACCATTCCGATCATCTACAATATAAGGTCATGATTGGCAACGCCCATCTATCTTCAGGAAACATGCATAATTAACACAATGCTAACATTTGAGGTGAATGTTTCCTTGTGTTTTAGGTTAGAACTTAAAGGGCTCTATTTCCCACCTATGCACGAGATGCTCATCCAAGGTGGAACTTGACGCTTGGTAACACAACACCATCATCGTTTTTCTTTCTGTTGTAGTTACCAAAGAAATAGAGCGATTAACACCTTGTTTGTTTCCATATAAAACATTTACATTCAACTAAAGTTACATACTTTTCTATACAAATAGCCATTTTTTCCTGAGGGTCATCAAATAATCAGTGACTCAAGGGTCATCCTTTCAACCATGAATGCTGTGTTATGATGAAAAAGATGCTGCTGGTGCAATAGATGACTACGACAATCATTTATGTAGGTTGCCCTTGAAAAAAAAGGAACATTCCGATCAAAACATTCATTTCTAAATTCTCTCTTGATTAACAGTTTCAGCTGGGGCCTGTCTAACTCAGCAGAATTCTTGTTTAGCCAGCTAACTTATAGCTTTGTTCTCTTTACCGGGCTACATCACTGAGGTGCATGACCATCCTGCTTCAGGGCAGGTCAAGTTTGGGATAGCTCTCGGACCAATCACAGCTGGACCACTTCAGGGTTATATTTACTCACATTTGAGGCATTAGTGACATAAAAATAATCATAATAACAATTTAGCAGAGGAAACAAGTCATACTACACAGATATGTCAAGAATGTACCAAGAATATGATACAATTATTATTCCATAAAGCACTAAGATAGTATTACTTTTATACAGCTTTGCGATGTTCACCATTGATTATACATTTAATGTACCAGTGCTGGAATACTGAATCACCATTCCAAGCATTTTTTCATTTCATCACAGGAAGACAGAATAACCATAGGTTGTAAGAGAGGTAAGCCAACTAAGAGGTTGTAGGCTCAAAACCTAGCACTACCTGCTGTGCCTGTTTGTGCCCTTGGCTAAGGCACCTAACCATTTTGTGCCCTGTTGGCAACACTGTGCTGCTCTCAAACTGGCCATAGTTATAGCAGAATATATATGACTAGAAATTCAATAAAATGCCCCTCTGAAACATGAGTTCGCTACAAAGCATTCATTGTTAAGATACGACTGAGAAAGCAGATGTAGTGCAGCTTTATTGTTAAATCGTCTAGCTGCTTTACCTGATGGTAGGTAGGTACACATACAGTGCAGATAAGCTCACAGAACCAAACATTTAGTCATCTGTGACTGAAATGTAACTAATAGCATGTAACTCCACAAGCACGAATAACAGCTGCTTGTCAATGTGGCATGGACTGGACAAGTTTCTGGATGTGAGCAACATCAGTGTTCAGCCACTCTTGCAACTAAGAGTTGTACAGTTTGGCCATATTTGATTCAACTGCTTCCTTCATACTATGGCCTTTGGCACACCTAAATGCTATCACTCCTATTTGCCAGTCATTAACATCTGACAGCTTTCCCACCTCTTCTCAATCTATGAATCCGGTCACACACCTCGCAGGTATTTATAGGCCAATCATCCTCGTGCATCGCCATCTGCAGGAGCCTGAACTTACTACCACCTTAAACACACAGGGTTTGGCTTTCCTCAGCTTGGTTGGAATAATAAAAAAATGGCCTTGAGTATCTTTACCAGCTTCTTTGCGACAGAAACATCACTTTAAAAAGTAAACGTCCTTTAATCCATACTATTATCCATCTGTTAACTCTTAAGGCAGGGGTCCAAGCTTATTCACAAAAGGCCGCTGCAGGAGCTCACCTGATTCTGCTCGATTAATTAACTGCTCCATTTTTAAACAACTGATCATCTGATCTCCTGCTTCGTTGGAATGAAGACCTGCAGCCACACCAGCTCTTTGTGGATAAGATTGGACAGCCCGGCCTTAAGGATACTCAAATATCAAGATTAGTTTTAATGCACATCCATAATAAATACTTTACTGTTTAAATATTTCTGTAGTATGATGATGTAGTATGAGGTCCTCATGTTCCATGTGGTTGGCTGTTTGTTATAAATTCTGTCAGGTATAAATGCACCACGATTTATCACAGTCAGTGTTTCTGAACCTGGGGTAATAGAGAACGTTGTTAACCTCCTTCAAAAAGTGAGTTAACTGAGATTTGATTTGTTAGATTTGGTAAGCTGGAACTTAGTCAGGAACTCTAATGTGCTTTGTGAGACAGGCCGCAGGTAGCACTTTCAGGGGACTATCCACCAGTCAAGTTGACTGAAACTACTTTTTTTCATGGGAAACCCACAAATTTCTTCTTTATTTTTTGTAGCTGAAAATTTATATTAATATAAAAATGTTTCACATATTACACAAAATAAAAAACTGCCTGATTTCCTAAAAAAATAGATAGATAATAGATTAAGAAGACTATACTATAAAGAAGTGAAATCTTGTCCTGTCTGTTTACACGGTGTCTCTTTTTTTTGGGAAATCAAGCCCACTGAAAAATAGTAATGCACTGAATTAATCTGATTAATATACACATGAATGAAATATAATACATACAGTTATTTCTTAACATAAACTGAAAGACAACAGCTGTGTGTAGAAGTGTAATGTATTTTATTCATGTGGAAAACATGCTGGTGTATGGAAAAAGTTTAAATCCCCCCAGTCAAATGACATGTCATGTTGACTTTGAGAATAAGTAAACACAAACTCTACTGATTTTTAGTGCACATAAAATGTCAAATGTGCCATAATCTTTGCACAGGCCACAGTTTGGGATATTTTTTCCCAATACAGCAAATAAACAGAATTTATGCTTCAGAAATGTGTCTCTAGATGAGGGGTTTTCAACCTTTCCTGGCTCATTTCCAAATTCAATCAAATGAGCTATAAAAGTGGCCAAGAAAGCCTTCATCAGTGGCTATCCAGCAGCTATGTGGTCTCAAACTGAAGATGTTTAATTAGCCAGCTCCTGTTACTTCTTAATTTGTTCATGTGTGTGTATATATATATAACCCACAGGTTGAGAAACCCTGAGATAGCGGATTATTTTCACGTATGGCGATCTGACAACAAAAAACACACACAAAAGCATTTGAATCAAAAGATTACAGTGCATCACTTCCTTTCAGTGTGGTACAGAAATACATATGTATTTTTTTACAGATAGCTCCTTATTACACTCTAAACCTTCCTCTGAAAGCTATATAGCGGTGTATTTTTGAACTGGTACCGTCAGAAGAATCAATACTTGACTCAGCAACCACCAAAACTCAACCTCTGATCTATGAGATCATCTCAAATGACTCGTGTGACCTAGTGCAAAGTTTGCATCGTGATGCCGTGTCAGATGTACATTCTGAGAAAAGAAAAGAAAAGAAGAGAAGAGAAAAGACAAAAAAAAAAAAGATTAATCTTGTGTTTGTGCTCAGTGATAAATAAAGGTTTAACCATAGAGATGTCGCAGGTTGTAAGTAAGTATGTAAGTACGTGGTTTTGGGCTAGGTTAAAATTTGTGAGGCTATCTGCAGTTCACACTCTGTTGTCTTGCATTGGTTTCTATATGTGTGCTAGCGTAGCATTAGACTCACCTGTGGTTTCCAGGTCGCTTTGCTGGAGAGAAAAGTCCACCCATCTCTTAACCTGCCGTATCTAAAACACTGTAAACACCTGTCCCCATGTCACATACGTATAACTATTGCTGCCTCCTGCTGAATTGGTTATTCTTATGATTACTGTTATGATGTTATTATTATTATTTTACACATCATTGTCATCATAGGTTGCGTTTATTCATCCTTTTGCTTCAGTCGAATAAAAATCTTAGATTCCACACATATATATTTTTTTCTAAAGTCTTAAGTTATTTTGACTGTTGTACTTATTATTAATGCCATCCATTTGTTTACCATATTTCCCTTTTAATTTTGTACATGTAAATTGTAGTTTTTTTGTTACATTTTCTAACACATATGAGGTATATATACATATATATCTTTGATTATGTCTGTAAAAGAAAACTATCGTTTAAAATGTGTAAAAACATGAGCTCTTAGTTATTGTGCGTGCCACGGCTAGGTTATTCTTCCATGCGCAAGATCATTTTGACTTTGTCTTTTTTACATGGGGATTCTGTTTGGTGTAAATATTAACATTATGTACCGGATGTGTGAATGAAACTCATGCAGTTGAACATTAAACCTCACAAAGTCTAAATTGCAGTGCTTTGCTGTCTTATGTTCACATCATAGAGTTCCATACCTGCACTGCTCACTTTACTTACTGTTCCAAATTTACTGATGTGCTTTATTTATGTCTTTTTGAAAATTCAAAGTCATTCAGAGTGGTTTGATGTAGTTCAACATGGTGGTGCAGAGGGTAGCACTGTCACTGCACAGCAAAAAGGACCCATTTGCCACTGGGGTCTTTCCTGCATGGATTTAGTTTTGGCCCGTCCTGTCTCATACCTGTTTGGCGATGGTAGGTCACTGTAGCTTCAAGGATGAAGAAGTAGCAATGCTGTCCCATCAGTGTGTTCCAAGCTCTTGTCAGTCATGTTGAATGTCCTGGTACTGGTTAGAACATTTAAGGACAGGTAACCAATGGATGGAAGAGTAAATGCCATGATGGCTGAAGCTCTTGGAAGACAGCCACCACCAACCACTCTGGACAAGAATCTATGTTCAGCAGCAAACAAAAGAAGTGATATAAATAAAAGCAAAACATGAGTTTATATTGATGTTACCAGAGACATTCTTTGCGAGTGAAGAGATGAGGTTCAATGATGAACTTGCAACGTTACTTCTCGACTAGTGTTGTTTCTTTTCTTGCTCTCACATCGTAGGAGTAAGAATCAGGAGGCTGAAGGATATTTGAGTAGTTTGTTTCAAGGCAATCGGAGTACCCTCATAGCTCTGTTTTAATGTACAAAGATGATGTGTCCTTATCTGGTTTTACCAAATGGTCAGTTCTCCTCCAAATGGTGTTTGACCTATAACCTATAGAACCCTGAGGGCAACATTCTCCCAGGGTTTCCCCTCCAATTGTAAATGCATAAAATTCAAGATCTGTTCTGGCATTGCAGCTGTTCCCCACATGGTATACTTATACACACACTTGTATACATACACAGTTATACATAAACACTGATATCCAACACTAGTAAGTAAACAGCCATAAATGCTAACACTGAGGGAATGGACACCACAATGTTCTGGTGATATGTTGCCCCAATGTTGTTTAGGGTATCAATTCAAACAGGTTGTGTCTATTCCATGTGCCTTCAAACATTTCTTCCTTTCTAGTTAAGCTTTTATTTTCTTTCAATATTGTTTATGGTAAAATGGAGGAGGAAGTTTCTGACCTTTATACAGTACTGTATTAGTAATCATTCTCTGTGATAACTTTCATTTCAGGCATCTGGTTCCTATCACTACTGTACTGGTGCATTTCGCATCACAGCACTCCAACTGAGTTTGTTTATGTCTTAGCAATATAACACAGTTGAAATTTGAAAGAAAGAAAATGCATATGGCCCATAATATAATGCATCCTACAATGTTTTGGAGTGTACTTGAATCTGAGGGGGAACTGTGGGTATCGTTTTAATTTTATGGTTCATAGAACATTAATTTTCACTTCAAGGGAACAGCAGTGTTCCATCTGCAGCTGTGGTTTTTCATTAAATCCATCGCAATGTTGGTTTATCAGTTATATCAACACATGCATCTGTTGTATCAATGCTTTCTTTCTCTAACCAAATCACCATGTGAAACACAAAGGTTTAGACTACAGTATGCAGTGATGCTTGAAAGTTTGTAAAATTTCTATATTTCTGCATAAATAAAATTTAAAACTTTCTTCTAAAAGTAAATAAGGAAAACCAGATGAAACAAATGAGACAAAAATATCAGAGCTGGTCATTTATTTATTATCCAGTATTACATATCTGGGAGAGGCAAAAGTATGTGAACAATTGGGAGGAGCAGATGATTTGAAAGTGAAATTAGAGTCTTTTTTAATCAGCTGTTACATTTAAAGAATAGGGATCCATCAAAGTCTGATCTACACAACACATGACTGTGGAAATGTGTCATGGTGTGAACAAAAAAGATTTCTGAGCACCTTAGAAAAAGATTTGTTGATGCTCATCAGGTTGTAAAAGGCTACAAACCTCAAAAATCTCCAAAGTGTCTGGATTTCACAAAGTTTGGATTGTGTCAAAATGGAGGAAATTTCCACCCTCCTCAAAAGTGGTCAATCAACAAAGATCACTCCAAGAGTGTCTAAGCAAATAAAGGTCTCTCACGTTGGGTAATATTAATCTGCACGAGTCCACCATCAGAAGAACACTGAACGATAACATGGACGTGCCAGTAGGCTATTGGAGCAATGTATTGGGTACGGATTGGGTTAAAATTCCGCCAAGGCGAAACAGGACTAATCAATTGAATATTGAATATTCCATTGAATATTGAGAATTGAGCATTTTCCTCAGTAAACACATCCCCAAGTTAGATTTATTTGTATGTATAATTTGGTTTTCCGTATCTACTCTTAGAGTTGTAGAATTATAGAAAATTCTAAAGGGTTCATGATTTCAAACACTGCTGTAGTTACCAGACCACATTGTATTAAATCAACAGTCATAGCCCAAGGTGCCCAAACTGCAAAGTCCCCTTCAAAGAGTTCCCTTGCAGATATCATCTGGAAATCTTAAACCCATTCACAGCTACTCCCAAGCAGAAAGAGGATGTCCAAGCAGAATTACCCTGTACAACGAACATTTCATTAATGTTCATTAATGTTTTTGGAATGCCTTGATTGGACAGCCCTCTTTAGAGCACACATCTTTTTAAGAACCATTCGTAGTTGATTTACTTGTTTGCTTTGGGTTACATCGTGTTGCATCACCCAATGTCTCCTTGGCTTGAGGTCATGGTTAAGTTGGACTTGAGTTTTCCAGAAAAAAATATTTTGATACATCTTTGAATTAAATATTTCCACAACGATCACAAAATGTCCAGGCTCTGATTCAAAGCATCTCCAAACCATGATGCTCTCTCCACCATGCTTCAAAGATGGGATACAGCTTTGGTGTTGATGTCTAGCTTCTGTTTTCATCTACACACAGCTTCCATTTTTGTCTCATCTGCTCATGAACATAAAAAACACAAGTTTTTGTAGTTTTTTTCTAATAGTGGACACATGAGCAATTTTTTTGCCATTTTTAGAGTCTTCTGTAGGTCTTTAACTACTGGGTTCCTTTTAAAGTGATTTTTTTATTTGTAGAAAATGTATCTAGCCATGGAATGATGTAATCTCAGATAGCCTTTTCCTGTTTCATGCATCTCTATAAAATGCCCTCTGGGGTCCTCTGACAGTTGTTTACTTCAAGGCATTGCTCGCACCAACCTGTCTTGAGAAGAACAGATTTGCCAGTAAGCGGAGTTTGTGTGCTGCCTTTATGTAATAGGAAAAGCAACTTGGAAACCCACACTTTTAGTCTCATCACCTTAAATGAAACACCTTTTGCCAATTAGTTCTTGAAGAAATAATTAACACAGATGTGCACTTTTCTGAACTGTTACTGTTAACTCACTCTGCTTAATATAAGAGATGACAAGTACAACTATTTATGTGCTATTAGTTTAATTTGTGTTTGTTTGTATTTGTAACTTATATGGTAACACTTTAAATTAAGAAATTTAAATTGATTGGTACTTACTATAAATTAATAATAGTTATTTTAATATATATTAATATAGCATTAGTTAGTTACATGATTATGTATTTAGTACTGGGTAATCGAGTACACTGTAAATCAATGGTTTAGTTTATTAGCCTCACAGAATTACTGCTGATTATTACAATCAATCTATAGATTTATCTATTTTCCACCAGTATGCAGTGTTGTATGCAACACTTTTCTTCACCTCCACATATTTACTTGCATCATTATGCTCTGAGCTGTCATTACAGCTTTTTTGCCATTAATTGGGCATTACTTTTTCTATTAGAAAGAAATTAATTAGTACTTTGTGTCCTTCCAAGTCAAGTGACAATATTAAATACAAATATGCTATATATACCATAAGTGCATGTTTGAAAGTAAGTAAGTGGACATGCTGGTTAGGCCTAAAACACAGACTGCTTATTTAAAGATATATGTAGACAGTTTTCATTATAAGTCACAAAATGATACTGTTATCTTAAGATCTTAAATGTAAAGATGCCAAAAGGGTTTAGAGTGATATCATGAAAACCCAATCTTGGATCCCTATTAATAAGTATATAAACCCCTTGGTCAGTAAGTTTGACATTGTAAGATTATTAAAGTTCCCTGCTGGGCCAACATGTAATGTAAGCAAGGGCAGACCTTATCACCGTACATGAAAGACCCAGCAGCCACAACTGCGGATACAGACGACTGCACAACACAGGACTACCTGCATGCAGAACATTAGGATTACTGCCCTTAACACCACATCACCATCTCCAAAGACAGCAATGATGTCATGCCAGATCATGCCAGACCACCTTTCGTGCCTTTTGTTTAGGTGAATATTACCAACAAATCCGTGTGTGGGGGCACCGTGGTCAGCACCAAGATGAACAGGTTGTTGTCATGGGCCACATGTCCCTAAGGCCTGTTATCCCTCCACTTCCACCCCTACCACAAAATCTGCAGGGACTGTGTGAGAATCTTTAAGATGCATGTTATGGATTATTGCAGACACCATTACAACTCCCTGACGAGGTGTATCCTGTTGTGCTAAAGACATTACTTCTGTATGTGTAGAGCAATACATATTACCCATATCAGTCTAAATTTAGCATCATTTCTTATTCCTGGTAACATCTTCAGGAAAAAAAAAACTTCCTTCTGGCTACTATTATTTTGATGATAAGTTTATATATATATATTTCTTCCATGGTGAAAGGTAAAATTGCTATTATGTCCGAAATGTTTTAGGGGTCAGTGTATGTCTTGTGTATTTAACTGAACTCACAAAAAATAATCATGAATTAAAATAATTAAAAAATATTAAGAATTAAAAAACGGTCCAAAAAATTTAATTTGGATAAATTTTAATGTTTAATGTTGAAAGCCCTTGTTGTTCAAACATTTCAATCTTCCATAAGTCAGGATGATTTTGTTGCCTTGTTTTTTCCTCTTACAAGGCCAGCTCCATTTATTACATCTAAGTTTCCCAAAAGAGATTTCTGTGCAGCATGAGTCGGCTCTGGGGTATTGATTATCTCAAAAATTCATACTGGAGCAGGCCCAGCTCCTCTTACTGTCCAACTTGAGAGCTCACCTTCAACATACTCATATACAGTACGACTCCCCGAGCGTACCAAAAACATCAGAGTCCTACAGCCCAACACTCACCTGGTGAAGGAGTTAGATGTTTCTGTTTAACAGCAGTAACATCCCATACAAAAGCATAAACATGAACAAATGGCCCAAAAATCACAAGCATCCAAAACTGCATGTGGGCTTAGCCCCTTGCTGACAGGGATTTCTCCAGATTCTGTAGATAGTGGGATATATTAGGTCTTTGCAATTTTATGTTGGGAATTTTTTTTTTTTATGCTTGGAAGTTTATTGCAGATTGGTGAACCACTTTCCATCTTTGCTTCTGAGAAATTCTGCATCTCTCAAATGCATTTTTTATACACACTCAAGTGACTTTCATATTAGTACCACTTATCCAGCCTTTTGTTTCTCCTGTCCCAACTTTTTTGAGATGTGTTGTTGCCATCGAGTTCTAAATGAGTTAATTTTTATGAAATGGTAAAATGTCTCACATGCAGCATCTTGTATTTGTGCTGTGTTTTATTGTGAATTAAATATGGGTCTATGAAATGTGCAAATCCTTGATTACTGTTTTTATTTACACATATTTACATTTACAATTTACACAATGTCCCCACTTTTTTGGAAATGGGTTTGTACTTATTAACTTTATACCATGTGAAAATTAAGAATCTGTATGTTAGTTAGAATATACACACTTGTTTCAATGACACACGAGTAAGAAGCAGTTAATCTGTAAATACATTGTGTTTTTTAACCAGATGTGAATCTTAAGGCTGAAATGGAGAGGCTTTTGCAGGATGAGTCTAGCTCTGCAGTACTGCACTCTTCAGGACTTGTAGTTCCTAGTACCGTTCTGTTGATGCCAGACTTTTTTGTTTGTGTAATTGTTGTCATTGACACTGATTTGCACTGTAAAAAAGTGCAGACACAGCAGTCGCACCGCTGGATGCTGTTAACCTGCAAGGCAAGACTGCTCAGCTGCACTCTAGTTCAGTCATCACCCTGACACATTTTAATAAGCAATAATTGCAGTAATTAGTAATTTTGAGTGCAACCCTCATTATATCATACTTTAGAAGTCATTACGATTTAGCAGAACATTAGGCAAGCACTGACACAACCGAGGAACTGATCCCAGGTGAAGAGGGCTTAGAGCCAAACTTTGGCGGGTGTGTGCCGCAATGAAAGTAGATTCATGTCCAAGGAGAATCCTTACTCACCCACTCCCCCTCTAATGAGCCACAATTAGCACACCACATAATCACATCTTTATTACTGCAGGACCCTCTACACAGACCAAAAAGTATAATTAATTGTCTGGTGGGCATATGTGGACATACAGTTAGACATGTGCAGGCATTTGCTAACCTTAAAAAATCTGCATCGCAATTTAGTTAGATATGCTGCAGTTTCACCTGAAATATCTTAAAGAGCAGCTCTGCATTTATATGCTCACACTACACTGCTACACTCTGTGTAATACATTACTTTCTCTGTGTGAAGCTTGTTAACAATGACAACAGCCAGAGCAAAGGAGGAGCATGAGGGTACACGTTGTGTGGGAGGTGAGGTACCCTCATGCTCCTCCTTCTCCTTTGCTCTGGCTGTTGTCAAAATTGTATAAAGGCACAAAAGTATTTATTTATTTATTTAATAACCCAGCTTAATTAGCCCAGCAGACTGCTAACTTTGTAAGTATTTGAGTTTAAATACTAGTAAATAGTTTTTGTGGATTATTACTATAATTTGGACATGATTATTACATTTATAACAGTATATATATATATATATATATATATATATATGTATATATAGTATACAGTAAGTGATAAGCAATACAATAATATTACAATATACAATAAGATTAAAAATTCATAAATACTCTATATAGAGAGAGAGAGAGAAAGAGCGAGAGAGAGAGAGAGAGAGAGAGAGAAAGAGCGAGAGAGAGAGCGTATACAATAAGCAATAAGCAATACAAAAAGTGTCAGAAAAGTGAAATTATGTGGAAACCACTGTATTTAATAACTGTGAATGAGTACAGATTTAACTGTCAGACTTTTTGAAAAACCTATTCAAAGAGTTGGTTCCTGTTCTGTTAAACCTGCTGTAAGACCTTAACCAACCATATACTATTACTATTACCACTATACTATTAATATTTACATTACTATTAGCGGATTGTCTAAGTAATATAACTAATCTTCTGCTATACTTTGTTGCCAAAGAAAATGCAAGGAAAAGCATGGAAACCAAAGGAACATTTTGCCTCCCAATTCAGGGTTAATAACTTTGGCCAAGGCCAGGTATGGAGTGACTTTGTTTTTCTATTGGCTAATAACGGCAACACTTGGGTTTAAAGTAAAGGAGAGCAAGGATGAAAAATGACAAAAACAAGGTACAATAAATCTAATAAGTCAAGGCAGTGTTCACCGAAGGCTGAGCTAAAAGGTTCTGCACGTAACCATTCTACGTAGATAAGAGGCCCATTTTCTAAAAAGACAGCAGGCACAGGAGCTGTAGCTTTGCTTTAAAATGTCCCTCTTTTGTAGTGGCCTTGTTCAACATAGGTTTAATAGAATAATCCCCTGTTAGGAGAGGGGTGAAAAGGTGAACTCAGAGTGGGGTGCTTGAAGGATGAAGGGCTCTGTGTTCTTGAGAAACAGTTCTTCACCATTACCTAGGGAAGAAAGGAGGTGCAGAGGGCCAATGGGACAGAGGACATACCCACAGCCAGGATGGTGCCTTAATATATGGTATCTTAATATATGAGAAATGCACTTTGTACTGTCTTTAGTTTTCTTTCTCATTTTAGACAATAATGCTCGGTTTTGTGATTCTTATACCGAGTAAGGTTTCCTTTTCCTTGTTTAAGCACAAGTTGGCTGTATAGTTCCTTCCCATATCTATTAAGAATCAGCATGCTGTTGTATCTGTGTAGTGCTACTGTTATTTCACTATTCGGTTTTGGTTGGAAACAACAGGGTTTATATCTTGTACCACTTGGCTCTCGTGTTTTTCATGATACCCTGTGGTACCTAGGTAGATACAGTCAATTAAGCTCTCCTAGGCCTTTAGGAGCTGATCTTAGCAAGTATTGATTCATGTATCAATGTATGGTTTACTTCCAACAAATTTGCATTTGATTTACCATGGGTGGGACCAATTTCATGAGAAAACAACATTACACTAGGCCTTTAGGAAAGAATATGAGCTGTAGTCAAACTCAGGGTGACACTTTACATTAAATGTTGACTAACTAACATGAAGTAAAGCATTAGTAACATGAAGTAATGCATTAACAATGGGCACATGATTAGCTAATGTTAAGTAAACAGGCAACAGTTCAAGTTCAAGTTTAAATTTAAAGTTCATTTATTATTTGCACAACATGTTGGACAATGATGCATTGAAATGCCTGTGGTGAGGCTGAGGTTATTACTATACAGCAGGGCAGCCTTAATGTACATACTAACAGATGTATAATAAATGTATACGGTTGTAAGTCGCTCTGGATAAGAGCGTCTGCTAAGTGCCTTAAATGTAAATGTAAATGTAAATATATACATAATATACAAAATACTAAATAAACAGAGACAACAGGTATCTATGCAGAAACTCTCTGATACAAACAATATATTATATGTTACATGTATTTTATATGGTCCATGTTTTATCAACATTATTTAACCATTGGTAATGTATTTCTTAATGTTAATGAATGCCTTACTTCATGTTAGTTATTCAATACTTAATGCTTAATATATAAATACATATTAGCCAATACTTGATGTAAAGTTTCAGCCAACTGTTAGAAATGGAAAATTGCAAAGCCAAATTGCAGAGTTTACCTGGAAAGTTTACGTACACCAGCTCCAGCTTAGCACTAACACAGTTGTGCTACCAGAATTTATAATAGCCCTGCAAGTGTTTTTGCTAATTTTGGTTTAATAATTTGAGCAAGATTTGTATTTTTTTATGCAAGCACCTTCACATCTCTGCTCATAATTTTTTTTTTCTAGCACCTACTGTTTATAGCCACAGTGTAAAGTGGGTGAAACTTACCCTATAGGCAGAGGTTAAATAAAACAGATGATGGGGCCATTTACCACAGTTAATAAAAAATCTGTAAAAATTATGCAATCACAGATCATTCAGTGCACTTCTATGTTGATTATAGCAAATGAGTTTATTAACCAAAATACATGAAATAAACGCATCAGAATAAGTAGCACTTGCAAATTGATTTCTTATTGCTACTAGTGATTCTGATGCATTACTTAGCAGAGAACTCCCCATCTATAACTACAAAAATTTATCCCAGCTGGTGATTGTGCCCTGAAACGTCTCCAATCGCATTTGTATTACCATCTTTGCACATCTACACATGCTTGATGCATTGTCGGCCCTTTAAACTGTGCTGAAAAGCTATTCAACACATGCCTCTGTGCCATACTGTGTTTGAAACCTCAATTGCAATTAGTTAAAACCCACTATCCATTTAGGTCAAAGATTGATCCAGTCCTCCATCTGACAAACCTCTAAAGAGCACCCATTAACCGCAGCTACTTGAGTCTTTTCCAAACCCATTAGCTTCAGCTTGTTAGGACAGCCTCTGAGAAAGCATTTAGAATGGCAGGACTGAAATTTGCAGTATTATTTGACCTGTGAGGCTAATTAAAGGGATTTTTCGACAGATGACTCGGCATGCTGTGATGTACCGATTAAAAAAGAGCATTTTGAGCTGTGTAGTGTTCCTAGAACTCACTCTCCAGGTGTAGAAGCCTGGTCTTGACCACCACCTAGACAGTCAGAGTCAGTTTCTTAACCAATCAATGGATGCACAATACATCGGCAGAATAATGCTGGGTGAGTCGAGCTCTTTTCATTCAACCTAATTTGCTTTTCAATATCTCACTGTGGCCGGAGCCTGCGGGCTACAGATCCCCCTGTCCAAGTGTCAGGGAAAAGGGAAACTAATGGATGTGGGAGCGTGTCACAGGAATTGACGTGGTGAAACATTGCTGTCTGGGGCACTATCCGTGACAAGGGCAATGGGTGAGGGTAAGGGCAAAGGGGGACGAGTGTGTGGAAGAATGCGGGAGAGTGAGACCGAAAGAGAAATAGAGAAATAGAGAAATAGAGAAGAGAGAGAGAGAGAGAGAGAGAGAGAGAGAGAGAGAGAGAGAGAGCGTGAATATTTAATCCTATTTTATTTCATTTAGGATTAGGATTAAAAATCTCTTTTGGGAGAAAGCCCTAGCCAAGAAACAAGCGTTTAAGATAATAGCCAACAAGCAACACCAACACCAGCCAAATCAAACCAGAATCAAAACTAAAAAAAAGTATCTCTAATAAACTATTTTTTTTTAGTTTTCTACATAACATGCACTTAGCAGATGGATTTTTTTGCAAGAGGTTTAATCCAACAAGAAACAACAAAACAAAACCAAAGACAGAAGCAAACCAAATAAACAGGAAACAGGATGACAAACCAACACTCAAGGATCAAAACATACAACAAGAAACCAAACTAACATGGAACCAAACTATAATCAAACAAGAAACCAAAATGCGAACATCCAACACAGAATCAAACATACTACAAGACAACAAAACGCCAAGCAAAAACACAGGGGACAACAGGGATTATAAATGAACAAGACAAACAAGCAACACCTGGGAAGGGGCGGGGCTAAAAACACGGGACCTAGAGGGCGGAGACAAGAGGGGCACATGACCAAAACAGACAGACGCACATGGGGCATGACAACAAGGATCACATGACCAAAATAAAAGCACATGGATGGGGACAGGCAGACAGACAGACAGACGTAACAATGACTTTAAAAGTTAAGTATATTAAAGTATGTAGGTGTTGTTGAAACAGCAGCAATATGTACTGTATATGCTTGTGTGTGTGTGTGTGTGTGTGTGTGTGTGTGTGTGTGTTATGACAGTCATTTGCATTAATTGAAGCATATCTTATTGAATATTGAAGCGTACTGCATTCAGTTGTGTTTAACTGCACTTTCCTGTTTCCAGTGCAGGCGAGTGTTTAAGCAGTGTTCCTTCAGCACTTAGGAATTCAGTGTTGAATGCTTTAAAACGATCTAATAACAATCCATAATGCACTTGTACGATGCAGAGTGGTCTTCCAGCAATTTCCCAAAATGTCTATCATTCAATGGATGAGATGTAAACAAAGTCATTTAGAGCAATATGCTTTGAAAAGCTCTGTTCTAGGGAAACATAGCTGGTTAGAATCATTCACAGGTGTGGGGATAGGAACCGTGGTGTTTAAAGCCTCTTAAAACTACCTCACGAGAAGCTATTACACAAAACAGGTAGGAAAACAAAGCCCCACGTCTGATATATTATTTGATGGTGAACTTCTGGAGAGTTATTTTGAAAGTTTGAGTTTTTAAGATGAGTTTTTGGCTCATAACATATTCTTTCTAATCTATTTATGGGGTACGTGCAGGGAGTTGTAAGGGCAAATAGTCTGCGAAGAAAGTGAAATTGTTCAGATTTCCAGCTCACTTTCCACCAACACAGCAAAATCAGAAGACACACAACTTTTAGTGTCACTGGTCATTTCAGATAGCAGCTAACAGTGGTTGGACATAGAATGATAAAAAGCAATGTGGAAATAGCAATGTGATTACTGTCCTGAAGTATACATTACATAAGCTTAGTGCTTGCATGACTTGTGTTACTCATATGTACCTAGAAGAACAATATTATTTATGTGAGATGCATTTAAAGTACGCATTTGCTGTTTAGATTGTCTGTGTTTGTGCGTGTGCTACCAGCGACAGCTGATTTCATGACAGTTGTGAATATGAGCAGTGCAGTGCATATTGCAGGAAGTGTTGTAAACTCTGTGAACAGCTTGTCAAAGCATCTAATTATACTGCATGTAAGCAGTAAAACAGGCTGATAAAGATCCCTGCGCAGAAGAGATTCCCAGGCATGTACTGAACCTGGGTACTTTAGCAGCATACGCTGACTTACCACAGGTCATGGAGCTGCAGTATGATTGATTCTAAAGTGGAATGACCACAGGGGATGACTTAGGAACACCCACACCTGTACAAGTTTTAAGTAGTTATCTTGTGAGTGAGGTTGAACTCTGGCCAGCATGCTAATGGCAAGGCGGCATTAATTGATACGAGTTTGAACAAGGCATAATAGTGGGTGTCATAGTGGGTGTAGACATTTGAAATATTTCCTTTTGGAAATTGTGCAGGAATTTGCAGCATTGTGTCACAGGTGGAATCTGGACACAGTTTCATGCAAACAGACACCAACTCTGCCAGAAATCACACCTACATCCAATGCAGGAGGCCCAACACATATTCCGTAGTTCAGGGGGCAGAAGACCTAGCAAAGTGCCTCTGTTAACATCACGACACTAGACACAGGTCCTCACCTGGGATTGTGAGGTTAATAACTCTATAGGACTGGCAACATGTGGTGTGATCCGATGAGTCACAGTACCAATTGTTTTCGTGTTCATGTGTGGTGCAGACCAAATGAAGACATGGACCCCATTTGTCAACAAGGCACTGTGCAGGCTGATGGTGATTCCATACTGGCATGCAGTGTGTTCTTATTAAACACGTTACTGACTGGTGACTCAGAGGCCCTATGCTACTTCTTAAACCATGTATAGCAAGAAATGATAACACTACAGATTATACAAAGTGGATATGAATATGATTCCAGATGTCTGGAACTTTGGTAATACAATTTTTTTTAAACTCCTTTATTGTGCTGAAAAATGACCACTGGTTCCTTTTACCACAGCACTAAGTTTTCCTACAATTAACAATTGCACATCAGACCATCCTCAACTGTGTTATGAAGAGATTTAAAATATTTAATGTGATTCCCCCATGATAATTATTTACATTTCTATTTACATTTATAATTATTACATTCCTATTCAATCAGCACCCATAAAGGGGTGATATGATGAGGAGCCCAGGGTCGAATATAACAGCTTTAAGTGGTTCAATTATATGTTTTCTCTCTCTTTTTGTTTATCCTTAAAACTATAGCAAACAATGGCATGAACTGTGGACTTCAACTGGAATAATAAGCAGAGTTTACCTCCTTAGAGGAACCGTAGATTAAAAAATAACACCAAAGCATTTTCCACGTCAACGAAGGAAGCTCATTTACATTCCAAAGATGAATTAATTTAGTGACATAAAAAAAGGCACTAATACGAGAAGCAAAGTCTTTCTGTTTATGATTGAATGCCTTGAAGCGTAGGCTCAATTTTATTCAATATTTTTTTCATTTTTCCCCAAGCTCCGTCTCAATAGAGCTCTATTACCTGGCACTCAAGAATATATAGATTATTATACATTCATTACAGGTATTCATCAGAGAGCTAGCCTTGGAGGAGCTTTGAACTGATTCATTGGCACCATGTAAAGATGCTGAGATACATAACGCTACAGTAAACAATACAGAATGTAAGCATACATTTCTGGACAAAGAACTGTAGGAGTTCTCTGTCTATCAGCGTATTACTCTGCTTGAAGACAAATTCCATTGATGTTCACAGAGAGAGCTGTTTCAGTGTGAAGACAAACAACATGCCCTTCGTCAAGGACTGAGCAATCCTGTACATAAAGTTCACCACTATTTAGAAATTAGCCTATAAGGTCCTCATTACTAATACTGAAAAGCATCATTTGTCTGATATTTGAATGTAGCTATAAGAATTAAACAAAGCAATTGAATATTATAGCCAATAGAGCTACAACAGCAAATAGGGCTGCCATAGGACATGGAAACCCATCTCTAGTTCTCGATGCACAGCTCTTCTGCTGATGTTGCTAATAGAGGAAATTTGGAAACTTGTATGGAGTGAGGCAACAGTGGATACAAAGGATGGATGATATAAGTATCTTGGACAACTCTTACAGATGATTGGGATAGATCTATCATTCATTCATTGATCTTCTAAACTGCTCATCCTATCCTAATGCTCTTTGGACAGAAGGCAGGAAGGTTCCTGAACAGGCCGCCAGCCCACTGCAAGGAAAAGGGCTGAGCTAGCAGGGCAGAAATTTCACAATCGGTCATGTTTATAGTAACGGATCTCTTCAGTATGACTCATTTTACTGGTGTTTGTCTATATACAGTAGATGGCCATGGAGTGTGAAATATAGCCATGAGCTTGAGCTTGAGCTCTCAGTTTCATTCTGAACCAATATTTTGCGCTCCCCCTTCTGCCAGACAGAAAAACCAAAGACTGTATTTATTTAAGAGTAGGCTAGATAGATAGTAGGTAGATATAGCCTATTAGAAAGCCTCTGTTTTTGTACATTTATAGCTTCTTCATGTTACTTTAAATGTACCACAGAATTAAAAGCTGTAATAGCACTGGCATAGTGGAATAAGGAGAGTTACCTATATAGAACTGACGTACCATACCATGTTCCCCAAACGCCATTGTCTCCACAATACAACAAATTTATTCACAAAAGAGGGTGGTGAAATAGCTTGATTCCAAAATCCTGAAATGTTAGGTTACTGTTATAAAACTGTTATTGGTAATAACAAAATGTACATAAAACAACAACAACAACAACAACAACAGCAGTGAAAATGGCAGACAGATGCAGAAATATATCATTCCAGACTGTGAAGGAAAGGAAGGAGCACTTTTCATACTTATTCCAAGGAATTGGCAACAGGTATGATTGATGCTCATCTGCAAACTAGGCTGAAATTGGCTTCCTGTTTACCAGCTCCTTAACTGACTGTTCCCTTCCACCCTAAATGCCAGAGCTTGTACAGGCACCAGAGTAACTTTAGCATCAATTATGGTGAAACAGAACATTCTCAAAAGGAAGCCACAGCTCCTGCTCAAACTTTAGCCCCCAAATATTTATCAAGATTCTTTGATGCAGAGCTTTTAGTTTGCTCAGTAGATTTCACTCCTGACAGTTTCTTGGACAATATTGAGCAGCATCGCTCAGGGTACAACACTGAAGAGACATGAGAGGGGCAGTTGCATCTTCATTACCCCACTACATTAAGAGAAACCTGTAGTAGGCATGCTGGGTGGCTTTACCTACTTTTACTGGTTAAGGTCAGATAATCTTAAACTGAAAGTTTCATAGTAAGCAACAACTTTAATTAACTGTGTTGGTGTCAAGCTCAAATGCATAACATTAGTTACTTGAAAGCCTCAATTAACATTAGCATAGCTAACTGACAAAATAACATATTTAGGGCCAAATCATAAGGTTGTGAAAGGGGCATGTAAAACCATATTGAGCTTTTTATTTATTTTTTTTTTAATCATGACCAGATTTTCAAACAGTTCAATCATAACTGGTTGTTTCTTATTCTGTGTTACTTTACATATATACTATATTGCCTAAAGTATTCGTTTGTCTGCCTTCAGACACATATAAACTTGAGTTACATCCCATTCTTAAACGATAGGGTTTAATATGATGTCAGCCTTTGCAGCTATAACAGCTTCAAACTTCTAGGAAGGTTTTGGAATGTGTTTATGGGAATTATTAACCATATTTCCAGAAGCGCATTTGTGAGGTGAGATACTGACGTTAGACGAGAAAGCCTGCCTCACAGCTCATCCCAAAGGTGTTCTATCAGGTTGAGGTCAGGCCAGTCAAGTTCTTCCACATCAAACTTGCTCATCCATGTCTTTATGGATCCTGCTTTGTGCACTGGTGTGCAGTCATGTTGGAACAGGAATCCAAAATCGGTTGATCTGCTGAAGCACTATAGATTCCTTTCACTGGAACTAAGAGGCCAAGCTTAACTCCTGAAAACCAACCCCATACCATGAATGATCCCCCCTCCACATAACTTTACACTTGGCACAATGCAGTCAGACAAGTACCATTCTCCTGGCAACCGCTAAAGCTAGACTCATTTATTGGATTGCCAGATGGAGAAGCATGATTAGTCTAGACTCTCTAGACTAGTTACTCTAGACTCCTGTGGTGGCTACATTACACCAACGCATTCAATGCTTTGCATTGCGCTTGAGGTTCTAAGGTTTGGATGCAGCTGCTCTGCCGTTCCATTAAACTCTCTAGACATTGTTCTTTAGCTAATCTGAAATCCACATGAAGTTTGGAAGTCTGTAGCAACTGAATCTGCAGAAAATTGGTAACCTCTGCGCACTCTGCACCTCAGCATCTGCTGACCCGCTCTGTCATTTAATGTTGCCTACCACTTTGTGGAGGAGTTGATGTCATTCCCAATCACTTTGACTCACTTTGAGTCTGTCAGCAGGACAGTTGATTGTGGAATATTTAGTAGTGAGGAACTTTCATGACTGGACTTGTTGCGCAGGTGGCATCCTATCACGGTACCATGCTGGAATTCGCTGAGCTCCTGAGAGCAACCCATTTTTTCATTAATGAGTGTAGAAGCAGTCTGCATGCCTAGGTACTTGGTTTTATACACCTGTGGCCATGGAAGTGTCAAAACTCCTGAATTCAATGATTTGGATGGGTAAGTGAATACTTTTGGCAATGTAATGTATTTGCTGGGTTTCACAGAGTAACCCAGAGGAAAAGTGATTCAGAATGGTTTGATGTGAAATGTTCTCTTCTACCACTGCAGATTACACAAAGTGGATATTAATAAAACCACTGCTCTATACTGTTAATCCACCTCCACCACAGCTCCCTTTACCTCCTGAGTTTAGGTCTAGTTTAATTTCACTCCTCCCCCCAGAGTCTTGACATATCCAATGCGCAAGTTCCCCACATAACTGGCCAAGGCGCTTGGTAAATCTCTGAGTTGTTCACACATCCGTAGAGTTACTGGTTGCTAAGATACAATTGGTCCATTGGCAGTCACTGTAGGATTGAGGCAGGGTTGGGGGCGGCCTGAGCACCAATTGACACATTCTTTGGTCACTCTTAGAGAGCTTGGTGAAATGATCTACTCTGTGATTAAGTTCCACATGGACAGAATAATTTGGTTAATTTTGCCACTCTTGCTCAAGTGCCACTCTAGGCGATTGCCTGGTTCGCCTATATGGACGCACCAGCTCTACAAATAGAATAAGGTACTCAGGCCACCATGTCTACTGCCAAGTGCCAGCAAGAGAAGTATGAAGTTGTCCAGTACTGGCCTGTGGGGAAGAGGTACTTTGTTCTCAGGAGTTATAGAGCAGCAACCAATACTTATTTAGGAAAATATGAGTTCCCACAATGTTCCAATATCTCGTGTCAAGCCGACTGTGTGAGAAAAACATTACTCTAGGCCTTCTAAATATCTGTCACTCACTGAATACGAGCGGCAGCTTAGTCAGGAGTTTGATATAGCAGTGGTATCTTTATCCCAGAGCGCACTACCAGAAGGGACACAAGCTTTAAGTAAAACATGTAATGCCTTTAGAAGCTTGAGAAACTTCAGCTGCCAATTATCAAACATGCTGATATGACAGGGTTGTGTCATGGAACAATCACAACTCATGACAGCATGACATCATGGCATTATCATCATACCTATTTGACCTTGTTGGACATCCCATTCCAAAACCGTAAGCATTCACATGGAGCTGGCTCCTCTTTTGTGGCTACTACTGAGATGGCTTTACATATGATTTTGAAGAGCAACTGCGGGAACACAAGAAAGCCTCACTCTCAGTTGAAGTTCTAATTCATCCCAAAGGACTTCAAAGGGAAGGTTGAAGCTTGGTTAGGATGCTGGGCAGGCAACTGCAGTTCCTCTACACCACAGCTTCTCAAACCATGTGCTCATGGACTTTATTTTGTGCAGAGGGTCTATGGGGATTGCATGGCTCTTAGCAATATGTGTGGTTGAAACTCTGAACTTAGTAATTTTGCTTTTACATGAAGTCTAGGACATGTTGGTGGCATGGCTATGTCAATGCACTGTAGAAGGGTTTGGTGTTACTGAAGCCTTTTCTTTCCTAAGCTCCATGATCTTTTCTTCAAGATTTTCTCTGTGACAAAGTGTTTACCCAAATGTCAAAGAGTCAGAGTTTGTGTAACGTAAAAAAGGTCAAATTCTTTTAGCCTTGGCTAGACTGGAGTCATTTTCCCCTTTCATGTTTGTGTCACATTTGCCACTGTTCCCTCTGTTCCCATAGTAATTGCCATAGCATATAAACTCTAGCTACCTGGAAGGCGATTTAGCATTTGAAGCATGCACTGTCCGTCTGTTGTGCTGCCTTAACAGGTCTTTAGTGTAGTGCCAGGGGCAAAAACAGCAAGAATGGATATGTATAGAGATGAAGTGATTTTGTTATACAGTGTGGCCCACAGCTAGAAGCCTGTACATGATATTGCACGATCGAAGCAGGTTATTGCAGTTGCAAGTAATGTACTTGTAACATACAGATATGTCAGTTCAGCTCATTTAATATATACTGTATAAATATACACTCCATTTTCAATATGAGGGGGCCAATATCATGAGAATAAAAGTCACTGTAGGCCTACTGATTAAAATGATATTGATATGACTGAACAGTACCTAGTAGCCTGTAGAACCTCCAGAATAACAGCTGCTGGATGTAGACCACATCAATGTTCAGACACTCTTGCATCAAAGAATTGCGCAGTTTGGCCAGATTTGAGGAATGCCTTCCCTGGCACAGTTCTGAGGAGAATTTCTTGTAGACTGGGATTTTTGGCGCTGCTGGTATACTTTCATACACGTGCAAATACAGCTACTTTCTTTACACCATGGCCTTTGGCACGCCCAAATGCAGTCACTCTTTTTAGGCTATCATTAACATCTTCATCTTGTGTCCCATTTTTACACATCCAATGAAACATTCACTGCACTGTACCACCTCTTTTCAATCTATGTATCCTGAATTTTTCCCAGGGCAGAGAAACATGAAACATGGTGCTATTATAGAGGCTACCTAAAGACTCCTTCATTGCCATATCTAGACAGATACTGATATCAGGCTTCTGAACATCTGACAGATTTCATAATAAGATTTCTTAATAACTTCCTGTAATTTTGGATGCAAAGTTGCAGTAAGTTCACATCAAACTATACACACTGATATTTTCTTCCATTTGAGTTCTAATAGCCAATCAGGGGCGTGTGTAAGGAATATGTTTAACTACAGATGCAATTGTAGTTTCTTTCTTAGCTTGCCCAGAAGGATGGAGTCAGGAGACTGAAGGCTGGAGATGTTGGAGTAGTTTATTTCAAGGCGATCGCAGTTCACTCCTCTCTTGTCCTTAGCCAGGCCAGTTCAGTGCAGTCTGAACTCAACCCAACTCAGTCCTGCTCAGTCGGACCTTAGTCCTACGCAGCACAACTCAGTCCAGCGCAGCCCTACTCAGTCTAGCGCAGCCCTACTCAGTCTGAAGAGAGACCCTTCTCACACAGGTTTTATACACTGTTTAACCACCCCCTAAAGATAACAAACAGAGGGTGTGATCTTATCTAGGACCAACAAAAGTCAACAGATGGTCTCCAAGTGGGGTTTGACCTATGACCTGTAAAACCCCGAGAACAGCAATATCCCAGGGACTCCGTCCTGTCGTAAATACATACAGTTCTGTTCTGGTGATGTTAACCACATGGTAAATGTATAGACACTTGTATACATACAAACTGATACAAAAAACACTAAGTAACCAACACAATGTTTGCAAGATCATAACAAACGGCAGAGAGGACCTGAAAAATGGATTACTAGGGACACACAAAGTCAATTTCCATTGATTAAAGACTTATATATGTGTTTAAAAGGCCACAGGGATTGATTAAAAAAAAAAAATGAAAAATGAAAAAATTCTGAGACCCTTACAGACCTGCACATTAATCCAGCCAGTGGGACTCTTATTACACTTCTGTCATGGTAAAATATCGTAAGGCTGAAGGTGATCAACTGCTGTTTAACAGACATAAACTGTGCTGTACTCCTTCTGCATACACATTTCAGCTGCAAGAGAAAAAGAATATGTGAACATGATTTAGAAGCTACCACACAATCACACGATCTGTTTTGGCTTTTCTGGCAATATGTTCGTGCTAAGCTTCAACAGATAACGAGTACAGAGGTGATGAATGTGTTACAGCTGCAAGACTTGGAACATAGGCACCACTGTAATTGTAGTGTGCCTATTTCAACAGAGGACTAGAAGTGGAATTCCAATGTCCATGACTTAATGACATAATTGAGTCATTAAGACGTACACAAGGTCATTCACACAAGGTCATTCAGTGCTTGGTGCACTGGTGGTGCCTTATAGAAACTACCTGTTCACATTTCCATAAAAACAGTAATGATAGGAACCAGGTGGCACACCATCTACTACACAAATTCATTATATAAGCTCCGCTTACTATATACTGTAGGTGCACTTTGTAGCTCTAAAGTTACTGACTGTAGTCCATCTGTTTCTCTGTATACGTTATTCACCCTCTTTCACCCTGTTCTTCAAAGGTCAGGACACCCACAGTATCACCACAGGGCAGGTGTTATTTGTGGGGCCGATCATTCTCAGCACTCCAGTGACACTGACATGGTGGTGATGGTGTGTTAGTGTGTGCTATGCTATTATGAGTGCATCAGACACAGCAGTGCTGCTGGATTTTAAAACCAGTACAAATTTTACATGTACTGTATATATAGTGGCCTGCCAAAGATTGGGCGCCCCGTCACATGTTCTTCTGCTACTGTGACTAGCTAAAGAAAATACAAGATGACCTGATCTTGGCGCAAAGTTAAAGACGACACAATCTCCTCACAAAGAAAAAAATTTTTAGGGCAAT